>CM053582.1:23627565-23651636 GCA_028627135.1 Pseudochirops cupreus
TATATGTTTGATTTATTAAAGTAAGATTGTTAACTCATTTTGAGTTGCTTTCCTTTAGAAAAACAGGTCTAAGAACCTGTGCTGGCATCCATCCTGGGTATGCTAGGGTGCTTGCTGCTACAGAAGTCAGGAAGATTTGTTTTTCCCACCTCTGATACATCCTGGCTCTGGGACCCTGAGGAAGTCTTCTAATATCTTAGCACCACGGGCAGCTCTCTAGGACTAAAAGTTGCAGAGTCAAGTGCCAATCTATATTGACAGAGGGAATTTCCCCGTTGGGAATTCTCTATACCAATGTATTCACTGGTCCAGTCCTTATCCTTTTACCTCCAAAAGACTTTTGTGTTGTAAGGAGGAAGAAGGATTAGCCTTCAACCCCAAGGAATTACTCTCATGATAAAACTTAGGGGGATGGTGCTATGAATGCTATTTTGAGGTAGGAAGATGTTCCCAACTCCCTTCACAATGACCCACGTAGATACTAACTTACTCTGTGTACTAGGCAGTAACTATTTGTAGCTTTTTCCAAGAGGGAATCTCTTGGTGCTGCCTTGATGGGTACCTTCTCTGTGTGGCTATTTCCTCAACACAAAGGAAGAGTAATTCAAGCCTAGAGAAAGCTAGGGAATCTTGTAACCTAGGATCAGCCTGGCTAAATGTGAAGAGGACCATCACCAAAGGGCTTCATAAGGACCACTTCCCAAAGTGTAGGGACTGAGGATTTGTATCACTGGAAGGAAGACTCATGTCCATGAAATCTTGGACCTCTTAGACTTCAGTGTGGAAGATCAAATGACCTTTTGGCAGTGGATTCTCTCAAGACCAACTTTGGGATGGGATCACTGGTAAGAAAGTTTTCAGACCAACTGAAAGTCTTTGAATAGGTTATTCAGCACAATAGTAGAGCCTATTTATCATCATTTAAAAAGTAATAAATGGTTTATGGCTACAAATTGTGGCATTGTGGGCAAAGATCTGGCATCAGAGGAACTAGGTTCAAATTCTGGCATTGTTACTTCCTACTTGTATGAGCTAGGGCAAATAACTTCTTTCTAGAGCCTCAGTTTCCAAATCTGAGGAAAAAACAAGCATTTATTAAGCACCTACTATGTGCCAGGCACAGTGCTAAATGCTTTACAAATACCTCATTTGATCCTCACAACAACCCTGCAAGGTAGGTGCTATTATTATTCCCATTTTACAGATAAGGACATTGAGAGCAGATAGAGGTTAAGTGACTTACGCAGGGTCACCCAGCTAGTAAGTATCTGACATTAGATTTGGTCTCAGGACTTCTTGACTCCAGGTATAGTCCTCTATCCACTGTGCTGTCTAATTGCTTAAATAGGTCACTTCCTCTCCCTGGGTCTGAGTTTCCTCCTCTATAAAATGAGAGGATTAGACTAGAGAGCCTCTAAGGTCCCTTCCAGCTCTAGAATTATGATACTACATATGACCTTGGGCAAATCATTTCACCTCCCTGAACTTCAATTTATCCCTTTGTCAAATGAGAGAGTTAGACTAGATGGCCTCCCGGGTCCCTTTCAGCTCTAGAGCCAGGTACCTTTTTGTGACTTTGGGCAAATCACTTTCCTTCCTAAGGTCTCAGTTTCCTCCTCTACAATATGGCCTCTGAGGTGCCCTTTCAACCCTAGACCTATGATCCTCTGATCTTTAGGACACATTCTATTCAGGGAGACAAATACAGAAATGAGTATATGCCAAAGACATGCAAGGTAATGGCTGGTGATGGGAGGACATTCACAGTCCCAGGGTTCAGCAAGGCTTCATGCACAAGGCCATGGGTAATTTGAGTGGAAGGGAAACAAGGGATTCAAGAGTATCTTCCAGCTGGAAATCGATGATCCCATGATCCTGAGTGAAAGTACAGTTATATGTTAGCAATAACCAATGTGGGCCAATTTTATTGTGTGGGCAATTTATTTTTCAAATAAGCTCTCTATTTGTTTTTTAAGTAAGAAGTATGTGTTAAAGAAATAATATTGTCATTCTGTTATCCACTTATGAAGACAATGGTCCTGATATCCATAAGACATGAATTTTAAGTTGCTTTTCCAGCAGTGGTGATGATTTATGATGAAACATTTAGTGCAATTTATTTTTAAACAAAAGGATGACCTCTTTCTCACTACTTTCAAATTTAAAAAAAGACCCTATCATTTCCCACATATCTCTCAGTGATACCTCCATTACTATAGTCCAGAGCTGTCAGCAGGGCCATGAAAATGTATATTGAGCTAATCCCAGGACACTAGATTTAGAGGAACAAGATCAGAATTGAAGTTCTGTTCTTCCAGTTACTACTTATATGGCCCTGGGAAGGTCACCTCCTCTCTGAGCTCAATTTCTTCATCCATAAAATGAGGGGGTTGGATTCAACTCCACACATACTTATCTATCAAACACTTGCTATGTGCCAGACCCTCTGCCTCCTTCTGTTGAGAGAGAGGGGAAGAAGGAGGAGGAGGAGGAGGAGGAGGAGGAAGAAGAGAAGAAGGATAGGAGGAGAAGAAGAAGAGGAGGAGGAAGAAGAAGAAGAAAGAGAAGAAGAAGAAGAGAAGAAGAGGAGGAGGAGGTGGTGGAGAAGAAGAAGAAAGAGAAGAAGAGAAGAAGAAGAAGAAGAAGAAGAAGAAGAAGAAGAAGAAGAAGAAGAAGAAGAAGAAGAAGAAAGAAGAAGAAGAAAAGAAGAACAAGAGGAGGAGGAGGAGGAGGAAGAGAAGGAGAGAGGGACAGGGGAGAGAGGAGAGGGGAAAGGAGAGAGAGAGAACACTAACAATTGGTGAAGATGGCGAAAGGCTTCATGAAAGGGATGGAAGGTCAGTTGAACCTTTCACGAAATTAAGGATGCCAAGAGGTGAGGGGGAGGAGGGGACTGTACATTCCAGGCATGGAGTCACAACTCCATCCCATGTGAAGGCAGAGAGGCAATGGCATATAGATTTGGGAGGGGCAGCTAGCTGGCCATTTTGGCTAGACCATGACTTACCCATCAGCTTCTAAGCCTGTGACAGTTCAAGATACTGCCCTAGGTCTTTGAATCATGGAATAACAAAACTGGAAGGGACCTTATAGCTCCTTCCTTTTACAGGTGAGAAAAGCCAGAGGAAATCAGAAAGTGGAAGTGAATGGCCCCTCTCTGTCACTTGCTAGAGGCTGCAGGATCTAGGTGATTGGCTTTTGCCCTGGCACAAATCTCATGGTAGGGGAGGGGAAGCACTACCTGAGCTCCAATTTTGCCTCTGACACTTCCTACCTTAACCTTGGCTGAGTTATTTAACTTCCTTGAGCCTCATTTTCACATCAGCAAAATGAAAAGGTTGGGCTAGAATCAAGGGTTCTTAATCTTTTTGTGTGTTCTGAGCCCCTTGGGAAGTCAGGCAAAACCTACGAATCCTTGTTCAGAACCATATTTTTAAAAGCATAAAATAAAACACATAAGATTAGAAAGAAATTATATTGAAACACAGTAGCAGCAGCAACAACAACAACAAGTTTGTGGATTTCAGGCTAAGAACCCCTGGTAGATAGTTGCTGAAATCCTTTCCATCTCTAAAACTAGGATCCTAGGATCATCCTGAACAACATACCACCAAATCTCTGTTCAACAAAAAAAAGAGTGCCAAATTGCTGCCAATGGTCCACTCATTTTTTGTGCTATTCAATACAACAAAAATTCTTTGGAGCTCATCATAATTGTATTTGATCTAATTCCATTCCTGTGATGAGGAAGGAGGATCTGTGGCCTCACTGGAGTGGATATTCTCTCCAATCACGCAGAATGAAACCATCTTGTCCAACTCTCACCTATGTATTCCTAAAATGTCATGGGGGGAGAGGAGTTCCTCAAGCTCCCTTAAAATAGCAAAGATACCAATGAAGCACAAGCATTGGTGAGTAACGTTGGGTAAAAATGACTAGAATAAAAGACTATATTACTAAGTATCAATAATGTTACTCATTGATTTATTAAGTAGGGGAAAGGAAGGGTTCTTTCACAAATTTAGGTTTTACAGTTTTGGTTTGTTCTTAAACATTAAAGGTAAGATGTTAAAACTTTCAAAGTGCCAGAAACCTTTCTTATTATAAACCACTATACAAGTACTCACTTAGGGGAAGCTAGATGTTACTGCGATAGATAGAGTGCTGGACCTGGAGTCAGGAAGATACATCTTCCTGAGTTGAAATCCAGTCTTAGCCACTTACTAGCTGTGTGACCCTGGGCAAGTCATTTCACCCTAGTTGCCTCAATTCCCTCATCTGTAAAATGAGCTAGAGGAGGAAATAGCAAACTGCTCTAGTATCTTTGCCAAGAAAACCCCAAATGGGGTCACAAAGAGTTGGACATGACCGGAAATGACTGAACAACAACAAATACAAGTACTTGGTACATGAGGCAGTCAACATATATTTTGCCATAGGTCAGTTAATCCATAATCCATGAATATTTTTTTTTTTGCTTAGGCAGCTAGGTTGCACATAGATAGAGTGCCAGGTCTAGAGTCAAGAAAATCTGAGTTCAAATCTTCCCTCAGATACTTACTAGCTATGAAACCTTGGGCAAGTCACTTAACTTTGTTTGCCTCAGTTTCCTCATCTGTAAAATGAGCTGGAGAAGAAAATGGCAAACAATTCCAGTATCTCTTCCAAGAAGACTCTAAATGGGATCATGAAGAGTCAGACACAAACAAATTCATTTTTTAAAACTATCTGTTAGGCACTGTGCTAAATGCTGGGATACAAAGAAAGGCAAAAACAATCCCTGCCCTAAGGGAACTAAAATTCCAATGGGAGAGAAAACAAGCAAAAAACGATGTCTATCTATGTATCTATGTATCTATGTATCTGTCTGTCTGTCTGTCTATCTATCTATCTATCTATCTATCTATCTATCTATCTATCTAGTCTGTCTGTCTAAGGCAGTGGTTCTCAACCTTCCTAATGCCGCAACCCTTTAATACAGTTCCTCATGTTGTGGTGACCCCCAACCATAAAATTATTTTCATCGCCACTTCATAACTATAATTTTGCTACTGTTATGAATCTATCTGATATGCAGGATGTATTTTCATTGTTACAAATTGAACATAACCCACAGGTTGAGAATCGCTAATCTATCTATCTATCTATCTATCTATCTATCTATCTATCTATCTATCTGATACAGATAGACAAAATAGACAGGAGGTAGTCCCAGAGGGGAAGGCACTAGCAGCTGGGAGAGAACCTGGATAGGTCTCCTGCAGAAGGTGGGATCTGTGTCCTGTCTTGAAGGAAGCTAGTGAGTCTAAGAGTCTCAGATGATGAGGGAGAGCATTCCAGGCATAGAGGACAGCTAATGCAAAGATACAGAGATGGGAGATGAACTGTTGTGTTGGAGAAATTGCAAATAGGCCACTGTTGCTAGACTGTAGAATATGTGGAGAGGGTAGTGTTGATGAGGCAAGGAACTTGGCTAGTGACACCCTCCAGATGGGCCCTGATGGGGGTGGGAAGGGTGCCATGAACAAATTGGATTTTCTTTGGACTGAAATGGTTCTTTGGCCTTTTAGTCCCAGGTCTCCCCATCTCCCCCTTCCCTAGTTACATGGTGTCTATAGTAGCCCGAGCTTGCCCTGTTTCCCGTCATGGCTACTCTCCAGCTTAGGAAGAGTTAAGCTTTTCTCAGCACAGCTGAAGTGGTGCCCGACTTGATTGGGATTTTGGAGTCCTAGCTCCATCAATTTCAGCTTCCTTTTGCTACATTTCTCCCAGCTGAAGAAATCGGTGCTTTGAGTAAAGCTTGGGCTGCTGGCCACAAGGGCAGAATACAAAGCACAGCAGGGGTGGTAGGGCCTGCAAATGAATCAGCTGGGGGTTGGGGCTCTGCGCATGTTATGTGGCCATAATTAATTGCCTACCAGGCTCTGCCAGGGCACTCACAGTTTTTATGCTCCCTTGCTGTGCTGTCAACACAGTTCAGCTCCTGCAAGGTTCACCCTCTCTTCAGGGAGCTCAAGGGTCACTTCGGTCTTGGACTAGACTGGCCTCACCATAAGTCTCAATGTACATTTGGCGAAGGCCAATGACTGGAATCCTCTAAAGACCCCTGAGAGGATAGTGATCAGCGCCTCCCGGCTTGGCACTTGAGGTATGCATGGAAGAGTGTGGGCCAGACCCTTCACAGAGGAATTCCATCCATCTCACTGGCAGCAAGGAGAGCCTAGAGAGGTTAGGGGATTCTGAGATGAGGGATTCTGGGAACTCTTGGCTTCTCTGATCACTTACATTTTTTTTTTACACAGAACTATTGGGAGATTTCATATAATTCTTATGATAGTAAGTGAAAGGTGGCATTTATGATTTTTCCTAATGCAGTTTCTACAATACACAGCCTGAGAGGGCTTCCAAGCTTGGCTCACCAGCTGTTGCTTATCTGCAGTGGAGCAGAGATGTATCCATGGTGATCTCCTTGATTCAGCTAGTGTGGGAACAGGGATTCCCATAGGACTTCATGGCATGGCATTTTCCTGGCATTTGCCTACTATAGTTTTGCATAGGGGTCACCAAGCCCCCACTTGAGAACAGTCTTTCTGATATCGGGGTGCTGATGGGTGGTGGGAGAATGCCTTAAATTGTTGCTTGTTAAAACACTTTGTTCTTGGAAGTGAGTGTTTTCCTCCATATGCTCATCATGTAAATGACCAATGAACACTTCCCATGGGTCTCCTATTGATTGCACATTAGAGATGGTGATCACGGTGATCCGTGGACAGAGACAAATCAGAAATAAGAACATTTGGCAAGTGGTGTTCTTTCATTGAATATCTTGGTACTTTGGCGGGGACAGGCAGGGGGTGTGTGTGGGGGGAGGGGGCAAAAGGACTACGTAGAATTCAGAGAGCATATTTAGGTATATGTGGATGTAGAGTAGGCCAGGAATTCAATCATCCTTATTAGTCCCCATTATACGAGTGCCTAATAAACAAGGTATCACATTTCCCACCCGCCCACCACCACGAGGCTACATTTCATTCATCAATTAGAGCTAGAACATTCTGTGCCTTTTCCATCATTGGATCTCGTGTCTCTGTTCTTGTACTTCAAAAGACAGTTGGGAAGGAAACAGCTTCCTAATGCCTTCAGACAAAAGGCAAGAGACCTTTTTGTCCCTGAGTCCATCTTTTGCCCCATCATCAACTGCCCTTCCCAAGCCCCTCCCCATTTCCTTTTTACAGACTTAAAAAAGCTCTTATTGGAAGCTGGCTAGCCCTTTTCAGGGACTTCCAGAATTTTTTAACCCCCTTTCTTTACTTGTTTACACCTTAGTCAGTACATTTGGTCAGCATTCCAGTCCAGCTGGGATCAGGCTAGATTAATTAGCTAATTAATTAATTAACTCCCTAGAGGGCAGGGGCTGTTTCATTTTTGTCTTTTTCATCCTGGTGCCTAGCCTATCAGAGGCTCCAAAATGGAAGGGAACTCAGAGGCCATCTAGTTCAACTCCCTCCTTTTATAGAAAAGGAAACTGAGGCCCAGGGAAGGGAAGTGATTTGCCCAAGTCCATTCTGACAATAAGAGCCAGAGCTGGGATTTGGAACCTGATCATGCAATGGGTATTATTACAGACTAATAGAAGCCTCTTGTCCTGCAGTCATATCTAACTCTAGTCTAACCCCTTCATTTTCTGATGTACAAGAGGCTAGGTGTTTTGACCAAAGTGGCACTGGTGCTGAAGTCGCAGAGCCAGGATTCAAAACTAGGGATTGAAATCATAGGGATTGTTATAGAGTCACAAATCTAGACCAGGAAAGCATATCAGAAGCCAACTAGTTCAACCATTTCATTTTACAGGGGGGAAAACTGAGGCCTAAAGAGGTTGAATGACTTGGCCAAGGCTACATGGGGTAGAAAGTAGTTGAATTGATTGTTTATTCCCCTCAAATATCTATATTTCTTACCCTTGGTACCCATTCATGCTGGACTTCCAATGAGATGTGTTTAAGGAGTCACAAGGTTTCTTCTCAGGTGTTGTTTTTGAGCCTGGATCTCCCTGTCTCACCTAGGTTGGAAATACAGCGACAACACATCCATCCAATCCCAAAGCTGATGTGTAGGGAAGCCTTAACCTGCTCCTTTTTCCACTCTGGGCTGGTTTGTCCTCTTTTAGCAGCCTGCTGGACTCTCTTTCCACTTCCCCTTTCTTGGGGGCTAACCATATCAGCCTCAGACTTAGGTCCTTTAGCCCTAGAGCAGCTCAGAACCCCCAACTATGAGCCTCAACTTCCCTTAGTGGCAGAGATTACCTGCATGTGCCAGTATGCCAGATTTTTCTGGTTACTAACAGTTTTTCTCTCTCCTTTGACTCCAAATGCAGCGCTCTAGTACTTCATTAATTCTTATAAGAAGATCATCAGATCTTGGAAATAATCTAGTTCAGAACCTCCCCTCCCCTTTCCCCCTTTCAGTTAGGAAATAGAGATGGACAAAGATGAAGTGCCTTATCCAGGGTCACACAACCAGTAAATATCTGTGGCAGGTTTTAAACTCAGGTCCTCCTGACTGTTAAGTCTAACTCTACACACTGTATTATGCTGCCTCAGATGAATACGGGTGGCTAGATGTGACAGTATTATCTGGCCATTGTTTAATCACAAGAACTAGAGGCCAGTTCTGTCATTTCACAGCTGAGGCCCTGAGAAGGAAATTGACTTGCTCAAGGTCACACAGTTAAGAAGTAAACAAGCTGGTTTCTCCTCCTCCCAGTCTATATTTTTTACTCTTGGAACCCATTCATTTTGGGATTCCAAAAAATATGTATTTAAGGACACGCAAGATTTCCTGTGAGTTATTAAGAGTTTTTCTCTTCCCTTTCCCTTCCCACCCCCCAAAATTTAATGCCCACATTTTTCTGGAGTTCCTCATTCCCCAAATCAAACAAGTACCTAATCAGTCTTTTTTGGACTTTCCCTGTTGAAGCCCACTGTGCTATGATCTCCAGGAAATTATGGTTTAGCCACTGCTACTTCCTGGGTCATTTCTGGTCTTCTTTACTTGGATTCCCCAATTACCTTCTCATAGCTCTACATTTGCAGGGAAATCATTCTTTTCCCTCCTTGGCATTTATAATTTCCAGGTATTGCAATCTTTTCCTTCTCTCTCTATGCACTCCCCTAGTAGGTGCTTACACCAATTCTCGATATTTGTCTATTTCAGTGTTTCTGTGTAAGTCCAATGTACTCTGCCACTTACTAAATCCCATCACTGCTCTTTTCAGAATTCCTTCTATTTTTTGGTTATCTTCCTGGTATTGAAGAGGCTAGACAAAGTTAATTTAGTATTCCAGCAGTGATTTCCTTAGAATTCTTGAAAAATGGTTTGTCCAGTAATATGAGGGCCTTTTGCATAAGGTCTGAAGGGAGCACCAGTTGGGACTATCCCAGCCTTTAGGTCAACTTCACTTCAATAACTGATTGGAGAGTCCGCCAGTGTCTTCTATTTTATCAGGGCAAATAATACTAGGAATATGTTAAGTCCAACCCTTGGATTCACAAAATTAATGAACTCCATAACAGGCTAGGGAAAGGCACAGGTAGGCAATGGCATGTCTCAAAAAGATGAGAGGGGATTGGTGGACCACAAGTATAATGAGACAGCAGTATGACAGGTTGGGCACAGATGCTAACATACCAATAGACTGAATAAAGAGGAGCGCTGTGTCCAGAACAAGAGGAGACATATCCCCACTGTGCTCTGGGATGGATTCTGTAATATCATAATGGGAATGTCATGTTCAGCTCTGGGTGCAACATTTTAGGTAGGACATTGATAAAGCTGGAGAGTATCCAGAAGAGCACAATGAGGATGATCTGGGACAAGAAGTCATGCCATATGAGTACCAGTTAAAGAATCTGGTAGCACTATAAACCTAGAGAAGAAAAGACTTAGGGAGTGGGGGGGGGGCATGTGTGTGTACCCACAGTGGTAGGGTTTGAGGTGGATGTAGGAGGGCTGTCATGGCGAAGAAGGTCTGGCTTGTTCTGCCCCAGAAGTCAGAATGAATAATGAGAAATGGGGCTGGGGTGGAAGCCTGTGTACTGTTAATGTATTTTTGCTTGATGGGAAGATCTTTCCCATCCATTAATAGGCCCATGTGACCTGTTTGAGTCACGAGGAAGCCCAAGTCATATGAGTCTCTGGTGGGAGGAGCTTGCTGAATGAGTGGAACAGGAATGGTGGAGCAGAGCCCAGAGGGAGTTGACCAGAGCAGTTAGAGCTGAGGGAGAGAGAGCAGGCAGTGAGCTGGGAGTGTTTGTTTATGGGAAGGCCTTAGAAGGGGGAAGGCTTGGGGATGTTGGTGCCCCTTGTAGTGTTAATGTGTAGAGATTTTTTTGTTGCTATGATTGGATTTGGCTTTCTGGTGTTGGGATTCAGCTTTCTTGTGTTTGAATAAATGTTTTGGTTCTGTCTTCCATGTGGAAATTCTGTTATATTTTGTGATTCAGAATTACGCTGGTATATTCATAGCTGCTTAGGTGCTGTGAATATCACATTGGCACTACAGTGGTGTTGCTGCAAGACATGTTGTTTGATATAAGGAAAAGCCTCCTAACAATCAGAGCTAGCCACAAATCGAAGAGGCTGCTTTTGGAAATAGTAGGCTCCCTTTTGCTGAAAATTTTCAAGTGGAGGCTGAAAGACCACTTGTTGAGGATGTTACTAGGAGGATCCCTGTTCAGGTACTCAGTTGGATGAGATAATTTCTAAAGTTGCTCTGAGATTCTGTAGTTTTTTTCTCCTCCCTGCAAGCTAACATTTCAAGGCTTTCAATAATGCTTTGTATGAGTACTATGTTGACGTTTCATTTGGGCAAGGAGGTTGTGACCCTGGACTCTCAGTTCAAGCCACCATTTATTAGGGGTTTCTCTGAGCCAAACACAGTGCTAGGGATTGGAAGTGCAGTGGCAAAAAGGAAAACACAGCACCTGGCTTCAAATACTGTACATTGTACTTGGGGGATACATCACATAAACAGAGAAGATACTTTGAGGAAGAAGAAATACACAACTACAGGGGATGAGGAAAGGGTTCCTGAGCTAAATGTCACATGAACATAAGGATAAAAAGAGGTAGAGATGAGGGCACATGGGGAACAGCTTGAACAAAGGCAAAGAGGTGAGAGATTGGATGCCAAGTGGGAGAGCAGCAAGTAGGCCCGTTTGCCTAGAATATAGCAAGCATGAAGGGAAGTCCCACTGGGAGGAGTAACTATTAAGAGATCCTCTTTGGGAACCCCAAATGTAATTAGTCTGGAAAGGCAAGCTGGAATCACATTGGGAAGAAATTGCAACGGAACACTTCCTATTTTATCTGATGTAGGAAGATGAGAAAGAGAGTTCCTTATGGAGGCTTGAGGATCCTAAAGGGTGGTGAGAGTTTGTTTGGGACTGTATGTTTCTATGAAAAGTATTGACAACTCCCCTTAACAACCTTGAGGGGATTGTAGAAATTGATATTGAGACATGCCCAGGAACCTCAGTGAAGATGAGATCATCTTCCCAAGTCTCATCTCTGGGGGTACACTGTTGACTTGGCCCGAATTAGGGATGAATTGGCTGACATCTAGGCTTATAAAAGAGAGGTTTCTTGTTAGACTTGGACCTTTTTTTTTGCCTTTTCTGAGGACAAGTGAGAGACTAGAGACTTGAGGGGGAGGGGAAGATGGCATCTGTGAATTGGTGTAGCTCTTCAAGGTCCAACCAGCTATCCTGCTCTGAGCTTCAGAAATGGCAGCAGCTGGGGCAGCAGTGAAATATTGAGAGTTCCTAGGTCAAGTCCCTGGACTCTAACCACCTGACCCCAGACTTGGAAAGTCAACAGCAGAACTATACTCTCACCTACATTCCAGGTATGGCAGAGGGAAGCACACAATCTAAGTGGTAGATATTCTTGAGTTCCAGCTTGAGGAGGAGGAGGGTCAAGTATTATTGAAGCATAGCTTTGTAGGTTGAAGAGGGTGGGTTTTGTGGGCAGTATGATCTCTCAGGCAAAAGAAGAGGGATTTCTTGGGTAGTTCTAGGCTTGAGGTTGCTTTACTTGTGACCCCCAAGTTCAAGAGTTCTAGGACCTTCTAATGAGAAAAGGGGAGTTCTTGAGCAGGGCCAGTCTCTTGGAAAGAAAAGATGATTAGGAGTGTGACCTCAAAGCTAAAGACGTGGATCGTGCTTTCTTCTATTATGAATTATTTGGATAGAAAGGATCTGATGGGGTTGTCTCTCTAGCTATCTCAAGTGTGTTTCCTTTGTGGGGGGAGTTCAAGTCTTCATGATGGGTCTGTGCATCTGGAGGATTCCTAGGCCATAGGGGGCAGGCTAGGTGGAACTCACAGACGTAGAATTACATTGTTTATGGGCTACTGTGAGTCCCTTAAGGCTGTCCTGTACCTAATATACATATTATCTTGAGTACCTATATGGGATCCAGGAACTCTTTTATCTACTTCTGTGGAGATTTAGAAACAAGTTATATTTTGAGATTTCCCAGCTAGAACTCAGAAGGCGGATAATATCACCAAAGAAAGAATGATTTTGTGGAAAAGTCCCTAAGATTGAATCTGGCCCATATAAATCCAGATTTTGGGGTGCTGGGAAACAGTTATATTTTAGAAGCAATAGTGAGCTGATGATGATTCCTAGAGAGGGAAGAGGCATTTGGTCAGGCCCGTATTGTAGGAAGATTATTTTGGCACGCTAAAGTTAGAGGTCCCCTAAGTATCCAGAAGGGGCCCCCGATACAAGGATGAAATTAAAATATGACTCAGAAACTTATTAAAGGGTCCAAACAGAATAGAATGTACATATGAGAGAATTCTCTTGTAATTTTTTACATCCTAAAATTATAGTCCTAAGAAGAAGTTGCCAGTTTTTTGAGACCAACATAACAACTGGAAGGGAAATTATGGGTCCACAAATATAGTCCTCTCATTTTGCGGATGAGGAAACTGAGGCCCAGAGATGTTAAGTGACTTGTCCAATGTACTGAAATACAGTAGTGAGAGTTGGCATTTGAACTTGGGTCCTGCCACTCCAAAGTAAGGATTCTTCTCATTGAAGCACACAGCAGCCAGCTATTACATACCCACTCTTTGCCAGGGACTGGGGCTATGAAAACAAAAATGAAAACCAGTCCTCTCCTGCTCTGTACAATGAGGGGGCTGGGCTATATTCTACCACCCTCCAGGCTTTTAAGTGAAGACTGGAGGACTGCTTGTTAAGGGATGCTTTGGAGAGGATTCATGTCAAGGTACTGTCTGAACGAGACCATTTCTAAGACACTGTGATCTTTCAGGAACATAAATGTTGTCCAATTAAAGCTGGATTACATGTCCCTGCCAATTCAGAGACTTTTGGATTTCTAGGATTTCAAAGATCCCTCCTAACTTAAAATGAAATGTTTATTTTTTTTCCACCAAAAATGCAGCAACACAGTGATTCTCCTGTGTCCCCTTCCCACCCCCTCCCAGGTTATTTCCCTAGGAGATATGTCAACATGTTCTACCTTTCCTGTCTGGTGCTTTTCAGCACCTTTACCATAATATGGCATCAGGGAGGGAACAGTAGTACTTAGGAGGCTGAAACTCTGAAGTCTCATCTCAACTTCTGATGCTCAGGTATGCTTGTTGCCTTGTTTGCTAAATAGGAACAATCCCACTCCACTAACTCTATGGCTGGGGATGGATGCTTGCTCATTAAAGCTCCTGAACCAGGGACTGTGATGGAAGAAAGCTGAAAAGGCAATTAATGGTCTTGTTCATTCACTTCTGGATCATTAATCAAGGTATTATCAAATTGAACCCTAACACTGACCCCTCAGACTAGAGCAGAGGCACTGCTATTCAGCAAATTGGACTGAATGATCTCTGAGGCCTCTTGCAGTGCTGGTGGCTTACATTCCTTCTATGATGATGGTCTCGGCTGGGGGGGGGGGGAGTCACAAGGACCTTCTGATTTTCACATTTGAAATTTTCCTTTTGAGGAAGAGAAAACACATAACTAGTGTATGAGGTGGGGTAATGTGGGAGAATGGGCAGTGGACAGGAAGTAAGGAGACCTGGATCCTAGTCCCAGCTACTCACTGCCTAACTCTGTGACTACAGGTATGTCCTCTCTTAGCCTATGATTCCCCATTCGTAAAATAGAGGGGATTTAGAATGTGGCAGAAAGAATATTGGATTTGAAGTCAGAGGGTCTGGGTTCAGATCCTGGCTTCTTTATCTTACTACTTATAGAACCTTAGGCAAGTAACTTCTCCTTTCTGTGACTCAGTTTCCTAATCTGTAAAATTAAGGAGCTGACCAGTGATCTCCAAGGTCTCTTCTACCTCTACCTTTATGATCAATGATCTTGAAGGTCCCTTCCAGCTTAAAAGCCTATGACCTTTAGGTGCCCAACCTAACTGGGATATGCCAAGGCTGTGTGTCTAAGTGGTTGTTAAGGAGTACTCAGTCAAACATATTGTAAATAGCTCATGGTAGAAAATTCTGCCATTCTGTCATTTGGACATGCCTAGCTGTTCATTTAACTCTAGTCCTTGAAAAGGTATGCCTGACATTTTGGAAGTTAATAAATAAGGGAAGACTTTAAGAAGCTGGACACCAACAAACTCTAAAGAAAAGAAAAGAACACAGGTCCTGTCCCCAAGGTGAAGATAGTCCATTAGCTGCAGCAGCCTGAGAGATGGGAACACACACACAAACACACTCACACACATGTGTGTATGCACATACATGTAAATAAATCAGGCTACAGCTAATACGTATATCATATATAATATAGTATGTTATATAGTTTATCACATATATGATACAAAATTATTTATTTAATATATACTATGTTATATGCATTAAGTATAGAAATATATGTTTAATGTATATAAATATATTGTATATTATATGTCACATAATACATATACATGCTTTTTGGGTGACAAATTAGTTTTTACAAAGATTCAATGGAAACAAATGTGAGCTTGTGGAATAATTTAGGAGGTCTGTGAAAGCAAGGAAATTACTCAAAGCATTTCTTAGAGCATCTGAAACTCAGAAACCAGTGGGAATGGAAGCAGCCACCTGTATATTAAAAACTTGTCTGAAAGTAGCTAATTGTTCCTCGGCCCTTCTTCTAAAAGGGGAAAGTAGCCAAGGAAGCAAAGGAGTCTGTGTCTGTTTTGTGCTCTTTTGGAAAAAGCTCAGGTGGAGTGTTTGTGTTGCTGGGAAATTGAGTTAGGGGGAGCCTGGGAAAAGGGAGTGCTTTCACTTCAAGAGCTGCAGGGTCTGAAACAATGTCCTTGCTCTTGGACTTGACAATTCTCCTTCAGAATGTCTGCCTAATAAGGTTGGCATTTATGATGCTGATGCTGAGTTTCAAAGTAAATGAAAAACCCATTACCTGTGAATGGGTTCTTGAAACATTCAGGAAAACCAGAGCCTGCAAAGTATTTGCTTTCTTTTACATGGTCACTGATATGTCTGCTGCTTCTGGGAGCCTATTGACAGTGGTTCTGAAGCTAACGTGAATGGCTACACTACTTCTGGGGGGGCTTATCTTTCTGTCTTCTGCAGTGCCAGGTCCTGAGCTCATTGTGATGGCTCAGCCCCTAAATGACTCTCTCCAGCTTCAGGGGGAATGAACTGTGAGGGCTCTGTCCCTGGGCAGTAAAAATAACAGACACTTTTGACCAAAGTAGATAGAATGATGCTCCTGAGAAGGCCACAGGAGTCACCATCGGTGACTCAGAGATGGGCAATGATTCCCTAAGTTCATTGGATGACAAGCAGAAAAGCTTCAGGAGGGACCATCTCCATTCCACTTAAGGGATAGTCTGTGGGATAATGCATTTGAAACATGATCAAGTCTGCCCAATTCTAAATTAAAGCCTTCCCTTGGCCTTTCTTGACCATTTAGCTATGATGTGTCCCATCTCTTTCCACCCCCTTGTGACCAAATGTCTTGAAAAAAGATGAAAGATCTATCCCTCATATCTCTGCTTCCTCACTAAGCCCTCTTTCCTATCTTGCCCTCTGTTTTCTGCCCCCACCATTTAACGGAAATCAAAGGCCATCAAGGGCAGCCTAGCAACCTAATTCACATCTTGCTAAAGTCATCCCCCTTGACCTTTCTCTAAGAGCACATGGTGGCAATGACCACCCCCTTCTTTTTCCTCACCTGGCTTCAAAGATACCCCTTGGTTCTTTTCGTGTCTTTAACTACTTCTATTGCCTTTGCTGGTTCATCACTATTTCCTGATTCCCTAAGGAAGGGATTTCCTAAGGTTTTTCCCTTGCCCTTTTCCTCCCTCTACACTGTCCACACCCCCCCCCCCCATACACATTCTGTCCCACTGCTTCAGCTACTGCATTTATGTGGTTAACTCTCCAAACTCAAGTTCCACTGAGAATATTGCACCACTACCTTTCCACTCATTCAGGATTGCGACCTCAGAATCACCTGTGCCTCTTTCTGCTAACTGCACTCTCCCCATCACACACCTTTCCAAGCAGTTGTCAAGTCTTGTCAATGCTACTTTCACATCATTCTTTGCATCCATCCCCTCTTCTTGACTCCTAGGCCACCACCGCAAGGCATGACATCACATCTCACCTGGACTACTTCGGTAGCCTCCCAATTGGTTTCTCTGAATCTGAACTCTCCTGTCTCCACTGTATCTCCACACAGCTGCTATGCTGATATTCCCAAAGCACAGGACCAACCATGTCACTCCCTTGATGGAGACGCTTCAGTGGCTGTTACTTCCTGGATAAAACAGAAACCCCTGTGTTCGCCATTTAAAGCCCTTCACGATCTGGCTCCACCCTGACTTTCCAGACTTCTCACATTACTCTCCCTCATGTACTCTATGTTCTATCCAAACTGGTCTCCATGCCTTCCCTGTACACGATGTTCCATCTCCTGCCTCTATGTTTTTGTACAGGCTGTCCCTCATGCCTGGAACACTCTTCCTCCTCCCTCTGCCTCTTAGAATTCCTAGCCCCCTTCAAGGCTCAGCTCAGGCACCACCTTCTGCATGAAGCTTTTCTCTGATCTCCAGCCCCTTTCCCCAGCTGTTCATGGTCCCTTCTGCCCGCCAAGTAAACAAAAATTATGTATACATATGTATACATATGTATGTGTGTGTAAATGTGTTTATATCTCTAGCCATCTCCTGCTTTGACCTCTCTTCTGAGTTCAGGCTCTCATTTCTCCAAGTGCTTAAGGAACATTTCCATCTGGATATTCCATCAGCACTTCTAAGTCAACCAAAATCAAGTTCCTGCTATTTCTTCCCAAAGCTACTTGTACTTGGGCTTTCACTATTTCTGTGAGTGGCACACATTTGAAACTTTGGGGTCATCTTTGACTTTGTCCTCTCCTTTTCCTCTTGTGCACTCTGCTGTCAAGTGTGGTCAGTTTTTATATCTGCCCTCTGCCCTCCATTCCTTGTGGCATCCATCCACTACAGACTTTCATTATCACCTGCCTGGACAATCAGTCATCTCCTAAAAGGTCTCCCTCCAAACCATTCTTCACATACCATCAGACTTGTCTTCTTTATGCAGAGATGTAGTTAGGTTACTTCTTTGCTCCAAACTCTTCAATGGCTCCTAATTTCCTAATGAGAAAAGTTTAAACTTCTTAGGTTGGCATTCGAGGCCCTCTATAATCTGAAATAGTAATGATAGCTAACATTTGCTTAGCTTTTAGATTTGCAAAGTGCTTTGTATAAATGGTCTCATTGGATCCTTACTCAAACCCTGTGAAGTAAGTTCTCTTATATTCCAGTTTTGCAGATAAAGCAAATGTGACTATAAGTGACTTGCCCAGGGGTGTATGATAAATGTTTAACAATATGATCTCAGAAAACAAGATATTTAAAAGTTTTTTTTGTTGTTGTTCAGTCATTTCAGTTGTGTCCCACTCCTTGTGACCCCATTTAGTGTTTTCTTTCCAAAGATACTGGAGTGGTTTGCTATGTCCTTCTCCAGCTCATTTTACAGATGAGGAAACTGAGGCAAACTGGATGAAGTGACTTGCCCAAGGTCACACAGCTAGTAAATGTCTGAGGCTATTGTGGTCTAGCAGTACTAAGAACCCTGAAATGACAGAGCAAAGGGCACTGGTCTGCCTCAAAAGGATTCAACCACTCAAGTCTTCTTTCAGTCAGAGGCAAGGCTTATTGTGTGGCCAATAGAACCAGGCAGGATTTTAAAAATCTATGCAATCTAATGGGGGCAAGATGGACATTTTTATACAGAAAGATTATGGGAAGATCTGGATAGGATTAAGGAGTGGCAAGTAGCCTGGGGTGGGGCCAGGCTCAGACCTTGAGGGCCACAATGAAAGGGCAGTTAAAAGGATTATTGACTGGGATGGGCAGGTGCCTCAGGCTTAATGCCAGAAATCTAGGTTCAGGGGCTTTGGGTTCCAGGTCCCAAAGATTTGATCTTTTCCTTTTAGAGGTCCAGCACGAATCCCATCTCTCATCATTAGGGGTCTAGCTTGAATCCCATCCTCCACCAAGGCTGGGATTTGAACTCTGGAAGATGAGTCTTCCTGACTCTAGGCCTTGGCAGGCTCTGTGCCACTATGGTGCCACCTAGTTACCCACTTTTAAATCTAATCTGCATCATTAACAGTTTCTCCATCACTTTCTCAAGTAGACAATCAACCAATCAATAAACAAGTCCCAGTTTGTTTACTGAGGTAGAAATGCACACATTGAAACTGCAACAAAAGCTGGCTCCAGCACAGCTGTACTTCTAAGTGTCAGAAGTGGGATTCAAACTCATGCCTTCCAAATTCTGATTGCAGCCATCTCCCCACCTTCATCACCATCTTTCAGGCCTTATTCCATCCTATTCCACCCCAAGTTCCTGATAAACCAGGAACCACACTCCTCACACCTTCTCCCTGTGTCTTTGTTCATTTTGCTCCCTAGGCCTGGCATTCCCTTCCTTTCACTTCTATTGGTGGAATTCTTGCCCATGATTTAAAATTAGCTCCTGTACTGCCTCCTTCATTCAACTTTCCCAATTCCTCATAAGCAATAACAACCTTTCCTTTGCTAACCATCAATCAACGAATAAAAGTTTATTTGCCAGTTAGTTAATAAGCATTTGGTACCTGCCTACTATGTGATGGGCACTGTGCTAAGTGCTGAGGGTACAAAATCATAAGTAAAACAATTCCTGCTCTCAAGAAACTTATATTATACTGGAGGGATATGACGTATACACTGATTACACCGATAATAAAGAACAAATGCAAATTTATGAGGTGGGAAGGGGCAAGGAGTTAAACCCTGGCAGAATCAGGAAAAGCCCTACAGGGAGCTAGAGCTTCCAAGAGGAGTGAAGAAGAAATTCGTTCAAGGCATGGGGGAAACACTTGGCCAAGGCCCACCTTTTTAACACCAACATTTTGTCAGTGTAATTTTTGGGCTGTGAGGCATGAAATTCTCTAGTGTCTGAGGAATTCAAGCTGACCATCACACAGAAGGTGATGGAGAGGTGCACAGTAGGTGTGAGTAGACGATACCATAAAACCAAGGAGGGACTCAAGAAGAACAGGAAGAGAGGATGTCATTACAGAAATGAATGAGGAAAAATACCAAGATATGCTGGGCCAGGATGAGAGCAAGGGATAGCAAGTGAATAGCCAGAGTACTTCACCAGTATTCTCATGATGTTGGAAGAAAATCCCTAGCGTATTGTATGGGTTTTTTATGGCAAACTTGGAGGAAGACAAGTATAAAAGTAAGAGATTGGGTAGTCATGGATGGGTTGTGATCAATGTTGTTGAAGGGAATATCCATATTGATAAGATCCGTGGATCCTGGCCAATCTGTTGTCCCCATTCCCAGCTCTGACAGATTACAGATCCAAACAGGATGAGTCTAATACTCCTTTCACATTATAGTCATTCAAATACTAGAAGACAACTCTCATGTTCTCCTCAGCCTCCCCGAGTATTTTCTTCTCCAGATTAAACATCTCTACTCCCTTCAAGTGATCCTTGAGGTCTAGCAGCATATGGCAGTGGAAAGGAATCTGGCTCTAAATTCAGAAGACCTGGGATCAGATCTCACATGTGATGCTTACTACCCATATGACCCTTGGAAAAATCACTTCATCACTTCAGTTCCCTCCTTCTCCTCCAATAAGGAGTTTGCACTACATGGGTCTCTTCCAGCTTTAGATCTATGGCTCTAATCCTTCAGTGAGTTTTGATTTTTGACTCTTTTTTTCCATGAGTATCTTTTGTTGTTGTGAAGTAGTTTTTTAGTTGTGTCCAATTCTTTGTGACTCCATTTGGGGTTTTCTTAGCAAAGATACTGGAGTCATTTGCCTTTTCTTCCTCCAGTTCATTTTACTGGTGAGGAACTGAGGCAAATAAGGTTAAGTGACTTGCCCAAGGTCACAGAGCTTGTAAGTGTCTGAAGCCAGATTTGAAGATGAGTCTCCCTGACTCCAAGTCTGACACTCCATCCACTGCAGTGCCACCCAACTGCCCAAATGAGCATCTACCAAGAATTAAATCAAAGATAATTCAACATAAAACTTAACTGAGTTTCCTCATCTTCCTCTATTCTTGTCCCTCTTTGCTCCTCTCTATCTTTATAATTTTTTTTCTGTTCACTTGTATCTTTGTTCTCTCCCCTCCTCTTGTGTTATCTTTCTCTCTTTTTCCTTCCCTTCTCTCTATCTAGCTTCTCCAACTGGCCATAATAATAGAATAGAATATGTGTTGAATATAGTCTTGTCTGTGATCATGTAACTTAAAAAGCAGGTAAATAGAACACTTGATATTTACCTCAAAATGGTGGGATAAGCAGAAGCAGAACAGTCTTGCTCTCTTACAACTATCATAGAAAGGATGAAAATACAGCACTTGACTAATGCTCAAGAAATTCGAGGATAAATTACATGAAGTACATTTTTCTGGCTCAGATCTGCAGAGACACCCAGAAGCCTACAGGCCCTAGGTAAAGACTCCAGACAAAAGCCCAGCCTTGGAGTGTAACTCATAGAAAAAAGCTTTCCAGCACAGGGACCCAGGGGCAAGCCATGGAAGCACAGAGCCTGAAGCTGTATATTAGGATCAGGAAGTCTAGACCTAGGTCTGGTGAAGGGTGTCTGGAGCCTGGACCTGTGTCACTCTGACCCTGAACTCTTTGTTAGAAGCCTGTAGAGTTTAGACTGGAAGGGATTGCCGAGATAAGCATGCTATCTGGAGCTGATTCTAAAGTCTTTGAAGAATATTAAATCTTATTATTCAGATCTAAGACAATACATATCAGGACCAAAGAAAGTATCACCATTCCTTCCAGAAGTGCACAGAGCCCAGCCCCAACAAAACATCGAAATTCAGTTAATGAGGCTAGAAAAAAATGAGTTAACAGATGAAAACACCAATGGTAAAGAAATAATATAGAACCAATAATGTGCAAGACATAAACCCAGAAGAAGAGAATAACTGCAAATACTCTACAAGTTCAAATAGAACCACAGATTTGCCACAGGCTTTGCTGGAATTCTTGGAAGAAATGAAGCATGAGGTTTTAAAAAATGATAATATAAATGTAATGAGAATTCTTTTTTGTATATAGTATTTTTTACAATTATATGTAAAGATGGTTTTTGGGGGCAGAGCCAAGATGGCGGAGTAGAAACACAAACTTGGCATAGGCTCTGGCTCCAAACAATTCCAATACCTGTAAAAAAAATAATTCTAAACAAATTTTAAAGCTACAGAACCCACAAAGTGACAGAGAGAAACAAATCTCCCATGGAAGACAGCTGGCAGGCCAACAGGAAAGGTCTATCACAGCATGCTGGGAGCCGAGCGCAGTCCCACAGGAGCCACGTGGTTCCAGCCCCAGGGAGGCCCTGACCAGCAGTGACCAGAGCAGACTTCAGGAGAGTGAATAACCAGTAGCTGTGGTGGCTTCCAGACTTCTCAAACACCAAAGACAAAAGTAAAAGGTCAGTGTGGAACTTTGCTGGAACACAAGAACACGGTCCAGCTTCTGCTCCTAGGGCAAGAAGCAGTAGAGGCATGGCAGCTGCACCACATGGCTGCCTCAGGAGCTCATGGCCTGTAGATTGTAGGGGGACCAAGAGACCATTCAGAGGGTAATTGCTCTTGTTTTAACCTGCTTGGATCTGGATTGCAGGCTTGGGTGGTGGTCCTGGGGTGTGTGACCAGTGAGCCAGAGCTTGTGGGGGCTGTAGAGAAGGCTCCTTCCTAATAGCTCCAGCAGCTATGAGAACCCCAGCAATTTGGCACAAAGCTCACTCCATTCTGGAAGCAGAGTTCTACTGTGGCAAAGAGCTCAAGGGTCAAGTAATTGGCTGGTAACATAGAATTCTTTTGGGGGGACAAAAAAGGATCAAGGCATGGAGTGGGAGGAAGACATTGAAATCACAATTCCTGCATCAAAAGCCTCCAAGATAAATATGAATTGGTTATAAGCCATGGAGGAACTCAAGAAGGATTTTGAAAATCAAGTAAGAGACATGTAGGAAAAATTGGGAAGAGAAATGAGAATGATGCAGGAAAATCATGAAAAGTGAATCAACAGCCTGCTAAAGAAGACCCAAAAAAACACTGAAGAAAATAACACCTTAAAAAATAGACTAACTCAAATGGCAAAAGAGGCCCAATAAGCCAATGAGGAGAAGAATGCCTTAAAAAGTTGAATTTGCCAGATGGAAAAGGAATTTCAAAAATTCACTGAAGAGAATAACTCCTTCAAAATTAGATTGGAGCAATTGGAAGCTAATGACATGAGAAATCAAGATACTCTAAAACAGATCCAAGCACATGAAAAAAATAGAAGGCAATGTGAAATATCTAATTGGAAAAACCACTGACCTGGAAAATATATCCAGGAGAGATAATTTAAAAATTATTGGACTACCTGAAAGCCATGATCAAAAAAAGAACCTAGACACCATTTTTCAAGAAATTTTCAAGTAAAATTGCCCTGATATCCTAGAACCAGAGGGCAAAATAGAAATGGAAGAAATTCGCTGATCACCTCTTGAAAAAGATCCCAAAAAGAAAATTTCTAGGAATATTATAGCCAAATTCCAGAGTTCCCAGATCAAGGAGAAAATATTACAAGCAGTCAGGCAGAAACAATTTGAGTATTGTAGAAACAGAGTAAGGATAACAGAAGACCTAGCAGCTTCTACATTAAGGAATCAAAGGGCTTGGAATATGATATTCTGGAGTTCAAAGGAGCTAGGACTAAAACAAAGAATCACCTACCCAGCAAAACTGAGTATAATGTTTCAGGGGAAAATATGTTCGTTCAATGAAATAGAGGACTTTCAAGTATTCTTGATGAAAAAAACACAGCCGAACAGAAAATTTGTCTTTCAAATACAAGAAGCAAGAGAAGCATGAGAAGGTAAACAGGAGAAAAGAAATCATAAGGAACTTATTAAAGTTGAACTATTCACATTCCTACATGGAAAAATGATAATTGTCACTCATGAGATTTTTCTCAGTATGAGGATATTTGAAGGGAATATATGTGTATATATGTATACATACATATATATGTATGTATAGGAGGGCGTATGTGTATATAAATATATATGTGAGTGTGGGCATATGTATGTCCATGTATATACATAGACAGAGGGCACAGGATGAGTTGACTATGAAGGGCTGATATCTAAAAAATAAAATTAAGAGGTGAGAGAGGAATTTATTGGGAGAGAGAGAAAGGGAGAGAGATTGGGGTAAATTATCTCATATAAAAGAGGCAAGAGAAAAGTATTAAAATGGAGGGGAAGAGCAGGAAGGTGAAAGGGAATGGGACAACCTTATTCTCATTGAATTTGGCTTAAGGAGGGAATAACATACACACTCAAATGGGTACCTTACCCTACAGGAAAATAGGGGGGTAGGGGATAAGAAGGGAGATGATAGAAGGGGGGCAGATTGAGGGAGAGGGTAGTTAGAAGCAAACATTTTTGAAAAGGGATAGGATCAAAGGAGAAAATA
>CM053582.1:23651736-23680520 GCA_028627135.1 Pseudochirops cupreus
GATATACAGGCACTGGGGTATAGAAATCCATCTTGCCCTACTAGAAAGTTAGGGGGGTGATGGGGGAGGATATAAGAGAGAACAGATTGGGGGAAGGTGTATTTAGCAGGCTTGATATTTTGGGGTGGGGGTAGGGGAAAGACAGGGAGAAAAAACTGTAACTCAAAATTTTGTGGAAATGAATGTTGAAAACTTTAAAAAGAAAAGATTTTTTTAAAAAGACAGTTTTCAACATTCATTTTAATAAGATTTTGAGTTCCAAATTTTTTTCCCCTGCCCCCCCTTCCTCCTCCCCAAGATGGCAAGTAATCTGATATAGGTTATACATATGCAATCATGTCAAACACATTTCCATATTGGTCATGTTATAAAAGAAAAAACAGAAAAAAAAGAAAAAAAACACAAAAGTGAAAATAGTATACTTCAATCTGAATTCAGACTCCATAGTTCTTTCTCTAGATGTGATAGCATTTTCCATCATGAGTCTTTTGGAATTGTCTTGGATCACTGTATTGCTGAGGACAGCTAAGTCTATCACAGTTCATCATCACACAATGTTGCTGTTACTGTATACAATGTTCTCCTGATTCTGCTCACTTCACTTTGCATCATGTCATGTAAGACTTTTAAGGTTTTTCTGAAATCTGCCTGCTCATCATTTCTTACAGCACAATAGTGTTGTACACAATAGTGTACATTCACATACCAAACTTGTTCAGTCATTCCCAATTGATGGGCATTCCCTCAATTTCCAATTCTTTGCCATCACAAAAAGAGTTGCTATAAATAGTTTTGCACATGTAGGTCTTTTCCCTTTTCTTATGATCTCTTTGGGATATAAACCTAGTAGTGGTTTTGCTGGATCAAAGGGTATGCACAGTTTAATAGCCTTTTGGGCATAGTTCCAAATTATTCTCCAGAATAGTTGGATCAGTTCACAACTCCACCAACAATGCATGTAATGAGAATTCTTGAGAAAGAATAGAAAAAATGAGAACTCTAGAGGAAAAAATTGGAAGGAGAATAAACAGCTTAGTACATGAAGTGCAAAACCCTATTCAATTAACAGACTCCTTGAATGTTAGCTTGAACCTGAAAAAGATAACTCCATGAAACAAAACAAAAGTACTAGAACAAAATTGAAAGACTGATATTTATCCCTTGCTATGTAGTGTGGCATAGTAGACAGAGTTGACCTCAGAGCCAGGAAGACCTGGGTTCAAGTCCCTCTTCTGATACCTAATCACTGTGTGACGCTGTGCAAGTGGTTTAACTGCTCAGTGCCCTAGCCAACTCTTTAAGACTACAAATTGCAGAGAAGGTGCCACCTTGCATTGGTAGAGGGATCTCATTGTATCAACGAAATCTCAAGTCCAGTCCCTATCTCTATCTTTTAAAAATTAACAAGAAAACTAAAATAAATTTCCCTTTTCTTCTATCCTCCACCAAAGTCCTACCAATCTGAGGCTTCATCAGGAGGCAAATCTGGGTGCTCAAAGAATCTGCCAAGGGAATGGAAGCTCTGGCAGGTCACACTGAGTTGGAAAGGCTTTGAGGACAGGCCAAGGTGATGGATGGCATGTGCACTGTCCAGGACCAGCCTAGCTAAGTGCCGAGAGAGGCTCATTGCCAGGTCGGCTGCAGACTGATGAATTTTTCGGCCCTAGCAACTTTTGAAGGTTCAGTTGTGCTTAATTCTAGAGGGGTGGCAATCTACATTGGCAGAGGGAGTGTGTACCCCATGAGACCACCTATCCTTGAATCACTGAAGCATTTACTGATGGAGCCATCCACGTCTTGCTTATGCAAGCAATCTTTGGCATTGGCAATGACAGGAGGAGGGAAGGTCCTGCAGCAGACAAGGAAATCTGCTGCTCCATTCCTTGTGGCAAGTACTATTTCTTTATTAGCTTCTACTTTCTTTTTCTATTCTTTTATAACTTCTATTCTCAGCTCTCCTACTCCTGAGTGATGGAAGAAGAGTATCCTTGTAACAGTTCCGTTGCCATGATAATGGAACTCTGCCATTCGACACTCATAGCAGATGAGTGTTGGTGATGCCTGGAGGGTTTGTGATATAGAAAAAAAAGATGAGAGAAGCAATATGGAAAAAGAGAAAAAGAAAGGATAGGCTGTCAATTGATTACTAGAATGCCTTTCTGGAAGCATCTAGGGGAGTTGTTAGCCCCTCCCCTATGTCCTCCAGGCTTTCTCTCTCTCCCAAATCAAACCCCTTTTTTCCAAACATCTTGTGTTCTATTGCTTCCAATTCTAGAAACATGGGGCCACTAAAGCATTTGTCATTGAGGGACACCCCAGGATGGGAACGATTTGCCTTGAATGGTGGGGTCAAGAGGAGCTTTGTATTCAGGAAATTCATAGTCGAAATGAAGAGCATCCCACAGTGACTATTTTCATTTAATATCACAGAATTCTAACTTACCAATCACTCAACAATTAACCTATCCCACTATAAGGCTGGTTCCACAGCCCAGACCAACCCCATGTTTCACTTTCCCGTCCTATCTAGCTGTCTATCTACCCAAGCCAGATTTCCATCTGCCTGCTTCCACTGCTATGCTTCTCCTTACCTGGGCCAACTGCCTCTGCACCAGGTGTCCATACTGGCCGACCTCCAGAATCCATATATCCAGTCCTTGCGGAAATTAATCTACTAATATTTGGCGCTACCATCCTGAGACCCAGGCCCAGCCATCTTGATTCAGAAATGATTGACTGCATACTTACTTAGCCCACACCATTTAGCTAGCCCCTGACCAGCCTAGGCTCCACCTTCACATATTATCCATCTAGCTTTGCCATCTGCCCATTTCTGCTCGTGTTCCCCTGTACCCACACAACCTTCTCTAGGCACAGTGATCAAACCAGTAATGACATTGCTTCTGGAAAGGTCATGTCAGCTGACCTATGGGCCAAGTCACCATCCCTGTGATTTCCTAGACCAAAACACCCCTCTCTGGCCACCACTCTCCTGTGTATTGTCTTCCCTTCATAAGTGTAGGGGATATCTCACTGTCGGTATTTGTATCCTCACTGCTTAGCATGGTCCCTGGGACATAGTACTTAACAGATGGTTTTTCTTTCATTCATTCATTCATTCAGATTATTTATCATGTGCCAGTCACTGTGTTAGGTACTAAGAATACAGATACAAAGGTAAGAGAGTCCCTGTCTTCATGGAGATTACATTCAATCAGGGGGGATAACATGCACAAAGAGGAGTATATGAAAAATATATTAAAATGCATACAAGTTCATTTGGGGAGAGAGGTCACTAGCTGCAGGGGAGGGCAGAAAAAAAAATTCACTTAAATTGAGTTTTGAGGGAGACTAGGTATTCCAAGAGGTGGAGGTGAAGAGGGAGAACATTCCAGGCCAGTACAAAAGCATGTTGGTCGGAAATAGACTGTCATGGATGAGGAACTGTAAAGACCAGTTTGGTTAGAGCACAAAGTGAATGAAAGGGAGTAATGTATAGTAAACTTGGAAAAGTAGGTTGGGAAGGGTTATGAAGGACTTTAAATGCCAAGCAGAGCAGTTTATATCTGGTCCTGGAGGTAATAGGGAGCCACAGGTGTTTATTGAGTAAGGAAGTGGTATGGTCAGATCTGTCCTTTAGAGAAATCACTTTGGCAGCTTTGTGAAGGATGGATCAGATCAGGGAGGCACTTGAGGCAGGGAAAACAACTTGGAGACTACTTCAGTACTTCGGGAGAGAGGTGATGAGGGCCTGAACTAGGGCCATAGCTGTGTGCATAAAGCAAAGTAGACAGATGTGAGCTGTAGAGTTAGAAACAGTATTTGATAGGATATCAAATATGATAGCTATGATAGCTCACTATAGGATTTGGAGTTGGCAAGCTGCCCAGAGCCCTGTTAATCCAGCCCCCTCATTTTACAGATTAGGAATCTCAGGACCAGGCAACATAGTTTGGCTAAAGTCTCCCAGTTAGTAAGTAGTGCAACTGGGATTCAAACCCACATCCTTTGACTTCAAATTTGAGCCCGTCCATTGTGCCATGAAGTGCCTTTCTTTTCTACCTGTTGATTCCTGCTCTCTTACTTTGCTTTTGTCATCATATCATTTTATAGAGAAGCTGTCTTCAAACATTAACTCAAGAGGCCTGATGTACTCATAACTCCTTTTCTTTTTTTACTTTGTAATTGTAGCAAAGTTCTATAACACTCTGTACCCATTAATTGTTTTCATGGCCTTCACATGTTATGAAGGACAGTCAGTGCAATGCTGGCCAAGTGAGCCTAGAGGCCCGATGAGAGGACTGACATAAAATAATGCTTGGGGCTAAGCTACAGAAATGGAATGATGCCTCCATCTTTTGTAGATCTCAGCTCCCCAAAAGTTAATTTATTGGAGATTTAGACAATTGCAATGATTTAGTTTTATTCTTGTTCATTTGATATTTTATTTTTTCCCAATTACATGAAAAAACAATTTTAACGTTTTTTCTTCAAATTCTGAGTTCCAAATTCTCTCCCTCCCTCCCCTCCCAAACCAAACTGGTCCTTAAAATTCCTCATTGAGAAAGCAAGCAATTTGACATAGATTATACATGTGTAGTCATGCAAAACACATTTACATGTTAGTCATTCTGTGAAAGAAAACACAGACCAAAAAAAATCCCCAAGAAAAATAAAGTAAAGAAAATTTATCTTTGATCTGCATTCAGGCTCTACCAGTTCTTTCTCTGGAGTTGAATAATACCTTTCATCATAAGTCCTACTGAATTGTCTTAGATCATTGTATTTCTGAGAATAGCTAAGTTATTTCTAGTAGATCATCATACAATATTGCTATTACTGTGTACAATGCTCTCCTGGTTCTGCTCATTTCACTTTTTATCAGTTCATTTATGCTTTCCATGTTTTTCTGAGACCATCCTGATCATCATTTCTTAAAGGACAATAGTGTTCCATCATAATCATCTACAACAACCTGTTCAGCCATTCTCTAATTAATAGACATCCCCTCAATTTCCAATTCTTTGCCATCATTAGCATAGCTCTAAATTGCTCTCCAGAATGGCTGAATCAATATACAACTCCACCAATAGTACATTAGTGTTTTAATTTTCTCACACATCCTCCAACATTCATAATTTTCTTTTTTTGTCATATTAATCAATCTGACAGGTGTGAGGTAGTAGCTCAGAGTTGTTTTAATTTGTATTTCTCTCATCGATAGTGATTTAGAGCATTTTTTTTTCATATGACCACAGATAGCTTTGATTACTTTGTCTGGAAACTGCTTGTTCATATCCTTTGACCGTTTATCAATTGAGGAATGGCTCTTATTTCTTTAAATTTGCCTATGAAGTTTTCTATATGTTTGAGGAATGAAGTCTTTATCAGAGATTCATAATGTAAAATATATATTTTTTAAATTTGCATTTAAAAATGTAAAATAATTTTTTTCATAGTAATGATTACCATGTACTTCCCTCCATCCTATGTCCCCCTGTTTATCCTACTCTCTCTTTCCTTTTACCTTGTTCATTCTCAAAAGTGTTTCATTATAATGATTTGTAAGAAATAAAAGGCTGAGCAAAATTCCAGAGGCCGACTTATCCCCACATGAAAGGTGAGAGATCCAAAGAACAGTGACTTAGTAATGGTTACAATCACCTTCTGTGGACCAGGGGTCCACAACCTTTCCATGAGAGGAATCACTTTTTTTCTGTTTTCCCATAGCCCTGCAGGTAAGTAGTCCAAGTATCTTTAGGATTCTGGAGTGGAAAGTTCAATGGATTCAGAGTCAGAGGACCTGGATTTTTAAAAATTAATTAATTAATTTTTAGTTTTCAATATTCACTTCCATAAAATTCTGAGTTATAAATTTTCTCCCCCTCCCTTCCATCCTCCCTCCCCAAGATAGCATGCAATCTGACATGGGCTTTACTTATACATTCATATTAAACATATATTCACATTAGTCATGTTGAAAAGAAGAATTAGTATCAAAGGGAGGAATCATGAGAAAGAAGAAACAAACAAAAAAAAAGAGAATAAATAGTATGCTTTGATCTGTATTCAGACTCCATAGTTCTTTTTCTGGATGTGGATGGCATTTTCCATATGAGTCTTTTGGAGTTGTCTTAAAATACTGCATTGCTGAGATGAGCTAAGTCTATCAAAGTTAGTCATTGCACAATGTTGCTGTTACAATGTACAATGTACAATGTACAATGTTCTCTTGTTTCTGCTCACTTCACTCAGCATCAGATCATATCAGTCCTTCCAGTTTTTTTTTCCAGTTTTTTCTGAAGTCTGTCTGCTCATCATTTCTTATGGAACAATAGTATTCCATTACATTAATATTCCAGAACTTGTTTAGCCATTCCCCAATTGATAGGCATCCCCTCAATTTCTAATTCTTAGCCACCACAAAAAAAAAAACTGCTATAAATATTTTTGTACATGTAGGTCCTTTTTCTTATTTTATGATCTTTTTGGGATACAGACCTAGAAGTGATATTACTGGGCCAAAGGGTATGACAGTTTTATAGCCCTTTGGGCATAGTTCCAAATTGCTCTCCAGAATGGTTGGATCAGTTCACAACTCCACCAACAATGCATTAGTGTGAGGACCTGGATTTAAATCCCATGTCTACTACTTACTACCTATGGGTCTTTGGGCATGTTCCTGGGTCTCAAATTCCTCCTTTCTATAATAAGGAGATTGTACTAGATTGTCTCTGAGGTCCCTTTCAGTACAATATCTATAATAAATGTGAGACAGGTGAGCCAGCCCAGCTGAAGCAGCCAGACTACCTGAAAAGAAAGACAAGAGCCAGCATGTGCCAGTAAGTCACCACCTTGACCACCATCTCCCCTCATACCCTGCTAGACACAGGCCTAGACCCTGAAACCAAGAGCCTTGGAAATAGTGGGGCTTTTAGCCCCGTTCCCTCGGCTACCATCCTGGGAAGCAATCCCTGTGGAGATGCAGCCTGGTAATTGCTCCAGTAGGGGCTACATACAGACACAGTTACTGAAGACCAAGACAGGAAAGTTCTTGGCCCTGTCAAATGGTTCAACATCAAAAACTGATATCATTTTATCAGTAGAAATGACACTAAAGAAATATCCCCTTCTACTGTGCTGCTGCACCCTAAGGACCATGGGACCTTTCCATATGACTTGCAGCCCAAACCTCCCCTCAGTGTTGTCTCCCCCCATTAGAGTGTGAGCTCCTTGAGAGCAGGGACTGTTTGACTTTTCTATTTGTCACTCAAGGGGTTAACACAATCCTCTGCATACACTAAATGCCTAATAAATGCTTCATTCATTCATGTTTGACCTTGGTCAAGTCCTTCTAACTCCCTGACCCTCAGTTTTCTCTTCTTTAAAATGAGGAAGTTGAACTTGATGGCCTCTGAAGTTCTTCCCAGCTCTATATCTATGATCAATCAATCGGTATTGAACACCTACTATGTGCTAGGCACTGGAGACACAACTACAAAGAATCCAACAATCTCTACTCACAAAGAGCTTACCTTCTAATGGGAGACAACAAATCCATAAACAACACACAGCAGAAATACAAAATTACTAAAACAAATAAATACAAAGCAGTTCAATAGAAGGGAACCTGGGAGGGAGGACACTAGGATTTGAGGTCAGGATTTGGATCAGGGAAAGTTTCATGCAGAAGATGGTGCATTTTGCAGATGAGGAGACCAGAGAAGAGAAGCCTCTGTGGGGGGACATGACAAACAGTTTCAAGTACTTAAAGGGCTGTCACTTGGAAGAGAGATCAAAGCCTGGTATGCTTGGCCCCAGAGGGCAGCCCTCTGGAGCAGGGGAGTGATGGTGCCAAGAGGCAAATGGCCCCCACCATGAGTCTTCTATGGCCTCCTCACCTGTAAAATAGGAAGAAGGATTTGTGGAGTATGAGTATTTAACTTAACAGACCTTTGGGGAAATGGCAAGGAGGTTATTTCTGTCCCAGGAAGGTTGGGGGTACCCTGATCCACAGGGGGAAGAATGGGCCGCCTCTGAGGCAGTGTGTTCTCTCCCTCCCATTGGAGGTTTTCCAGCAGAGGCAGAATGACTTGCTTATGTAGTATTTGGTAGAAGGGATACTTTCTCTGGTATTGATTGGAATGCAGGGCCTTCTAACTCTGATATTCTGTGATTCAGAGGACCAGAGAGGAGAAGTGACTTACCCAAGGGCATACAACTAATAGGTAACTGACCTGGGACATAAACATCAAGGTGCCTGACTCCAGTTAAAGAAACATTCAACTATGGGGGATTGAACATTGCAAGGAGTCTTTCTGTACCCTTTTCCCAAGTACCTTTAGCTTAGTGAATAAAGGAAATCTTTCAATCAGCCTTATTGATTAGCCACATAGGACACCATGGGGGAATGCAGTTCACCCCAATGGTATGTTATGAAATGTCTGAGACAAGAGTTTCAGAAAAACCTCAGTGCAGAGCCAGGATGACAGCACCTTCAATAAAATCCAAGGTCTCAAGACAGAGCACTGTTCAAGAGTCCTAAAAGCATTTTCAAATCAATCCCAAATTTGACAGGTAGCCAATGTAGATCCCTCAAAACTCAAGTGATGTCCTCCTGGAAACATTTTTAAGAGTGAGTTAAAATTCTACAGGCACCACTTTGCACTTACCTAAAGTAAATGTGGCATTTTCTAGCTGGCCCATAAAACAATGGCATCACAGTACAGGCAGTCCCCAACTTACTGCTGGGTGGTGGCCAACAGTTCTGGCATGGAAGTCAGTTGTTTGAGATTTGGAAGACATTTTCCCATAGCAACAATGATACGCATGGTGGTTAGATTCCTAGGTGAACCTATTAAAACCTATTTTAGGTAATAGTGAAGCCATAGTATTTCATTTGATTTAAGAAGCATTAGAGGAACTGGGTTCAAGGCCTGAATCTACTACTAATTATCTCTGAAACCATGGGCAGGAAATTTAACCTCTGTGCATCTCAGTTTTCTCAACTGAAAAACAAGGGAGTTGAACTAGATGACCTGAAAGGGGCTTGCATCTCTAAATATATGGTTCAATAGTGTAAGCAAGGTGAGAGGTAAGGATGCCAGAGAGTCACAGACAGGAAGACCTGGGTTGAAGTCCCATCTCTGACTCATCCTGGCTATCTTACTGGGAAAGTCACTTAAACTCTGAGCTCCCAAGGCAACTCATTGGAGTCTCCCAATTGCCAACGTATTGCCAGTCTGCATTTGTAGATGGAATTTTCTTTCTGAGACTTCCCTATGCCAATGAAAACACATTGGATAGAAAAAAATGTGCCAAGCACTAGGGTAGATGTAAAGGCAAAAACAACACAATCCCTGCTCTCAAGAAATTTACATCCTCCCTTGGGGGAGAGGACAACAGTAGGCATAATAACCAGTCAATGCAAAGCATACACAAGATGATATACATCAATACCCAAAAGGCCAATTCCATTCCACAAGCTTTTTTTTTTTCTTTTTGGAGGGGGGAGGGCAGGCAGTTGGGGTTAAGTGACTTGCCCAAGGTCACATGGCTAGTAAGTGTTAAGTGTTTGAGGTCAGACTTGAACGCAAGTCCTCCTGACTCCAGGGCCAGTGCTCTATTCACTGTGCCACCTAGCCACCCCATCCACAAGGTTTTTTAAGGATGTCATACATACTGAGTCATTGAAGTTTCTTGAGCAGGGGAATGATGATCACTGGGAAAGTTTTCATATAAGATGTAGGGTCTATCTGATTAACAGTACCATAGACTAACAATAGGTGTAGTGGTTAAAAGGCTTGGTAAGAAGACCTGAATTCATTGGCTAAGATGACAAAACAGGAAAATGATAAATGCTGGAGAGGATGTGGAAAAATTGGAACATGGATGCATTGTTGGTGGAGTCGTGAACTGATCCAACCATTCTGGAGAGCAATTTGGAACTATGCCCAAAGGGCTATAAAAAAGTGCATACCCTTTGACCCAGCAATACCACTTCTAGGACTGTATCCCAAAGAGATCATAGAAGTGGAAAAAGGACCCATGTGTACAAAAATATTTATAGCAGCTCTTTTTGTGGTGGCAAAGAATTGGAAATCAAGGGGATGCCCATCAATTGGGGAATGGCTAAACAAGTTGTGGTATATGAATGTAATGGAATACTATTGTGCTAAGAAATGAGGAGAGACAGACTTCATAATAACCTGGAGAGACTTCTATAAATTGATGCTGAGTGAGGAAAGCAGAACCACGAGAACTCTGTACACAATTACAGACACATCATAAGTGTGATGACTAACTTTGATAGACTGGGCTCCTCTCAGCAATGCAAGGTTACAGACAGTTCCAAAAGACTCATGATGGAAAGGGCTATCCACATCCAGAGAAAGAACTATGGAGTCTGAATGTAGATCAAGGCAAACTACTTGCTCTCTTTCTCATGTTTTATTTTATTTCGTCCCTTCTTTCTCATTGTCCACTCCATTGGTTATATTTCTTCTTTACAACTTGACTAATGTTTAATGTGAAGGTATTTGTAGAACCTGTATTTGATTGCATGCTGCCATGGGGGAAGAAGGGGAGGAGAGAGAGGAGGAGAAAATTTGAAACGCAAGGGATCGAGGAACTGAATGTTGTAAACCAGCGGTTCTCAACCTGTGGGTTATGTTCAGTTTGTAACAATGAAAATACATCCTGCATATCAGATATTTACATTACGATTCATAACAGCAGCAAAATTATAGTTATGAAGTAGCAACGAAAATAATTTTATGGTTGGGAACATGAGGAACTGTATTAAAGGGTCACAGCACTAGGAAGGTTGAGAACCACTGTAAAACTAAATGTAAATAAATAAATAAAATTTAAAAAAGAAGACCTGAATTCAAATCCTACCTCTGATACATACTAGCTGTGTGTAGGCTGGATTTTGAGTCAGAGGATGTGGGTTTGACACTCAGCTCCCTTGCTGTTTGCCACTCATATTTGACACACTGCTTACTAGCTGTGTGGCACTGGACCTTATCCCACCTTTCAGATCCTCATCTTCCTCATCTGTAAAATCAGGGTTTCGGACTAGACAACCTCAAAGTTCCAAACCTTCTCAACTCTCAATTTAGATCCTATGATTCTTCCTTTCTATGGGTGATGCATCTGAAGTTCCAGCATCGGCCACCAGGAACAAATTCAAGCAAATTCTGACAAATTTACTCCCTTGGTTTTCTTCTGTTGGTCTCTGAGACTGTTCCACCTACTGCCTTTTCTATTAACCAAAGTTCAAAGACTCTCCTATGCCCTCAGGTAACCTCAACACCTTTGAGTTTTTGCACTTAGCTTCTTTAGGGAAAACTGCCTGTAGGTGCTACTGGTCCAAACAAAGGATGTGAAGGAGATTCATCTATATTTCAGAGGAAAACTAGACAAGTTCTCCTGGTCACCCAGGTTAAGAGCCTGGATTCTACCACCAAGAACAAGCCAATGATCTGGAAGGAGAACCTAGGCAGCAGTAGTAAAGAGAGGAGTAGGGACTAGGGATACTGGCATCTGAGAGCAGCTCTGAGACTGCAGGAAGAGGAACAAGCTGGGGGGGGGGGGGAGTGTTAATTTTCCTCTTACAACTAGTCTTGCTACCTTATGACTTGAAAACATAGAGTTCAGGGAAGGAGGTCCCAGGCAGGGATGTGCTGGAACCAGCTCATACCAGTCAACAAGAGCCAGTTATTAAAATTTCCATGTGAGTGTTTTTACCTCAGTAATTGGCAAAGTTCTATAAATCAGGCTTCATTTATTTATTTATTTATATATTCTATTGTTGACTGTCTAAGTTTAAGAAAGTAATGGAGAAAATATTAATAATATAGGTTATTAATAATATAGGTTATTTTGAGGGAGAGAAGCCAGTTATTAAACATTTACCAGCATACCACTGGTCCCAAGCAGCAGCCTAGAGAAGGTTGAATAGGAAAGCAAAAGGAGAGGAAAATCTCAAGCAACTGCAGCAGCAAGAGATTTAAAGCTGAAGAGCATCTTAGAAGTTGGTTCAACCCCCTCATTTTATTTCATGAGGCAACTGAGGTTGGGACAGGGGAAGTGCCTTGTCCAAGGTAATACAGGTAGTAAAATTTGAACCCAGGTCCTCTGCTTCCAAATCCATTGTTCTTTCCACTGTATAACGTTGTCTCTCAATGCCTTTTGCACATAGAGTATGAGAGGCAATGATGTAGTGGTTGAAAAGGTTGGTCTTGGAGTCAAGAAGACGTGGATTAAAAATCCTGCCTCTGACACACACTGGCTGTGTGACCCTGAGCAAATCACTTAACCTTTCAATATTTTAGGCAACTCTCTGAGACTTTAAGTTGCAGGAGAGTTGCGATCTGCATGGCGGTAGAGGAGTTTCCACACTGACAGAAATCTCCCACAGTGGAGAAATCTAGACATTCTCCCCTACCCACAAATCAAGCATACCTAAATCATGGGCTGCCTGTGTGTACGACGCAATCTGCATTTCATAAAGCTAGGTCTGGTGAAACATAGATCTTTCTATCTTTCTGATGCAAGCCCTCTCTCTCTCTCATCTCTCTCTCTGTGTCTTCTTCTATCTGTCTCTCTCCTTCTGTGTGTGTGTGTGTGTGTGTGTGTGTGTGTGTGTGTGTCCTCAACTGGATTTTACATTCTTTGAGAGGCCCACTGGCCAGGGTACTGAATGGACAAGTCTATCATAGCACTGGTTGCATTTAGGCTATCTCCCAAAGGTAACTACAATGAATTGCTAAGCCTGGGTATGATTTCATAGAAGTCTCTATTTCCATTCTTAATGGAAGCAGAAGGCACTCCACACTGACTCACAATTACATGGCCCTTGGGGTTTCTTTTTCCTAAATGAACATCTATCCTAGTACCTGATGATGGCTCTGCTGATTTTGGTACCCTATCTAGACTTTCTATCTACTTTAAGCATATGAGGAGGAAATCTTGCAAAGATTACTGAATGTTGCCACTTTTCGAAGGGACAAAATCACCACAATTATCCAGAAACATTGGATAATGGAGCTAGTCCCCTAGACTGGGTACCTTAAGGGGAAAAATTCCAGGATACTGCTTGGGACTGATAGCATCATGATTCTTTGAGAAAAGAAGAATATCTAATATGGAGAAAGAAATGAAGGATGAGTCCAATAGTAGGGAAACTTGTCACAAATGCTGCCATTTTTATTTTGGGATAAGAAGACAATGTAATCTAATCGTATTTACATTGAAAACAAGAAGCAGTCAACTTCTGTCTGATTGAATGTCTTTTATGCAAAGGAGAAGGAAGAGAGTCAGGCATATAAAAAAGGGTAAAGGTTCTGTGTGTGTGTGTGTGTGTGTGTGTGTGTGAGTGAGAGAGATGACAGAGACAGAGACAGAGACACAGAGTGAGAGAGACAGACGGAGAGACAGAGTGAGAGAGACAGAGAGAGACAGAGAGACAGAGTGAGAGAGACAGAGAGAGAGAGACAGAGACAGAGACAGAGAGACAGAGTGAGAGAGACAGAGAGAGAGACAGAGACAGAGAGACAGAGTGAGAGAGACAGAGAGAGAGACAGACAGAGACAGAGACACAGAGAGACAGAGTGAGAGAGACAGAGAGAGAGACAGAGACAGAGAGACAGAGTGAGAGAGACAGAGAGAGAGACAGACAGAGACAGAGAGACAGAGAGAGAGACAGACAGAGACAGAGACAGAGAGACAGAGTGAGACGCACACAGAGAAAGCTTTATAACAATAATAACAAGCAGCATGTGTCTAGGGCTTTCAGGTGTGCCAAGTGTTTTACATATGTTATTTTTACCTCTTATTTGATCTTAACAACCCTGGGAGAGACTGAGGAAGGGAGGCATAAGAAAACCACATTGTAAGTAGGTTGAAAAAACTGATTTGCTCTGCTCAAATGGTGTTTATAGAAGATCCAGAGAAGTTCCGAGGTCTTTAAGAAACAGCTTGGACTTCACAGGTTATAAAGGTCAGGGTGAGCTGGAGGGGCCCTGAGGTCCCCAGGGCATGTGATCTACCTCCTATCTGCCCAACCTAGTTAGGGAAACTTTTAGTAAGAGGTGACCCATTATGTCCCGTGGTAGCCCCTTCCACTCTGAGGCAGTTCCCATTGGTTGGAAGTTTCTTTTTTTCTGTCCTTAAGCCTGACTCTGCCTCTCGGCACAAGTTCCACCCAGCACTCCTCGTTTTGCCCTCTGAGGCCAAGTAGAAAAGGCTCTTCCATTTGACAGCCTTTCAAATACTTGAAGTTGGTAACTTGATTGCAGATTTTTTGTGTTCCCTGATTCGAAGGAAATGATCATGAAGATGGCTGCAGAGCTGGGAGTGAAGAAATGCAGCCTGATTCTTTTTCCATTTCTGACTTGGAAGAGGGAAGGTCAAGGGGTAGGAAGTGCAGGGAAAAGGTGATTTCAGGTCTTTCCAAGATTAGCACGCCAGCTCTCTTTCACAAGCAATGGAGTTCTCCTTCAAAAGAGTGACTAGTTCATTAGTAAGAAGCTCAGGGAGGAAGCTTTGCCATCAATACTTTTTAAGGCATCAGCAGAAAAGAATGCCACAAGGGCTTTTAATGCCCAAATTCTAAGTGGCCTGCCAGGAGGCAAGGGCCAGGCCAAGGGCCTGAGGTAGTTCAATCTTGGGAAACATTACAGGTGACAGGAACTAACAAAGTTCTTGGTAAACTTACAGAGCAATGGAAATGTGACTTCTTGTTGTTGTTGTTATCACTGAAAACAGGGATCCTTAAGCTGCTTTGTATCCTGGATTCTTTTGGCACGTTAGTGAAGTCTAATGGACCACTTTTCAGAATTATGTTTTTAAATGTATAAAATAAAATACAAAGCCAACCAATTATGTTGAAATATACTCATCAAAAACATACATATACATGCATACATGCATTCATACACACACATACACACATGAGCACATATACACACATGTGCACATGCACACATGCACGCATCCCCCCCCCCCAAATTCATGGGCCCCAAAATAAGAACCCCTGATCAAAAGGAAAACCAGGATTTAGGTAAGTAGTGATTGATAACAACTGAGGTCGTCAGGGCCTAAGGGTATATGGATTTTTCTAAAAATTTTTCCATATTATGTCTTAGCTCTATTTTGTCTGGCAAATTATATAGTGAGTCATTAAATTTTTTAAGCTATTATTCTTAAATGAAGCATAATTTTGTTTAAATAGAAAAAGAATGATGAGCTGGATTATTTGCTGTTTCTGCTCCTCTCCATTACTGTCACTGTGGGCTGATGGGAACTGGCAGCTCAGGCATCAGTAAGATGCTGCTACCTTACACTATAATCCAGGAGAGCTAGAGCAATGCACAAAAGCACAGTTATCAGAAGTTCAGGGAGCTGGGTGGGCAAGACCAGGGTTAAGGACCATGCAGTGACTGGATGCTAGGAACCAACAAGAAGGCTGGGATCCAAGTCATTAAGAAAAGAGCTGAGGAATATGCAGTTACCAGGAGTTGGAGCCAAGAAGGGGGTCAGAAATTCAGGTACTTGAGACAAGAGCCAAGGAGCAATTACCAGAGGTCAGAAACAGACTGAAGATCAGGAATCCAGATTGGGAAACCACAGGATAAAGGCTGGGCAGATATCAAAGAGATCAGGACAGGCCACAGGTCTGAAATTCAGACAGGTAGGCAAGTTGGGTCAAGGGGTCAGTCAGAGCCCTATAATGTGAACCGGAAGTAAAATCCATCCCATCCAAGATGTCCTTATATGACTCTTGCCAAGGCAGAAACTAATTCCAAAGTATAGGCAGGTTTGAGCCCCAGAGACACATAAAAAAGTGGGAAAGGGAGGAATGGTGAGAAGTGACTTGTCGTAATAATTTGTGACTCAAGAGATTCTATCTGCTGAGATTACAAACCCTTTAACACACACTGCCATTGACCTGTGATAGATAATAGAATTGCAGGCATAATGTTGAGGAGAAAGAATAACAACAAAACAGACATGTATATAGCTCTCCAAGGCCTACAAAATGCTTTGCATATATTAGCATATTTGATCATCAACAGAGCCCTGTGAGTTAGACACTACACATGTTATTATTCCTGTTTTACAGATGAGAAAACTGAAGGTCAGGGGAAATAAGTGACTTACCCAAGGTCACACCACTAGTAAGAGCTGGGGTTGTGATATGGACCCAGGTGTCTTCTGATTTCTTATACAGAACTTTTCCTAGGCCATGCCTCAGGTTTAAAATAGACCAATAGTGATTTTGTAGAAACATGCATTTACTAGGATTCCTACAGTTCTATACAAAGGTCTAGATGCTCACCCCTTTCCAGTTCATGGACCATGCAAGAATCTCAATCACGAGACAGTCAACTATCTTGCCTCCCTAATAAGAACTAAAAACCTCATATGGGCACACAGACCCCTCCCTCTCCCAAACCTCCTCAATCAGCAGGAATCTCTTTTCTTTAAATTTGGATAAAATTATTTCTTTAAGTGAAGAGAGAGCTGGTCTCAGAGCCAGGAAGGCCTGGGTTCAAGTCCTGCCTCTGACATCTACTTGCTGTGTGGCCCTGAGCAAATTTTTAAATTTCTCATCACCCCAAGGAAAATCTCTAAGACCAAAAGTTTCAGAGAAGGGACTGAACTGAAATGGTAGAGGGAGGATCCTTCATGGATGAGTTTCCCAGATCAGTGATGTTTCAAGGCTGGATCCTATTCTTTATTCACAGTGCCAAGGCTTTCCTGGATACTCCTTCATAAAGTATTTTTCTGATGTTTCATGGGGTGAGGAGGTCATCCTGGTGTCTTAAAAGCTAGAGTGCTCTGGCAGTTGTCTCCAAACCTGGAAAAGCTTCATGTATAGGCCTAAGAGAAGACTTGGAGATATCTATCATCCAAGAACCATCCTAGCTAAATGCAGAGGGGCTCATCATCACAAGCTTGGCCCCTACCAAGGTAGTGAATTTTTCAGTCACAGCAATTCATTGAATCATCTACTGAAGATGCAAAGTTGTTGTAATTCATGTCAGGGGAGGGAACACTCACACTGAATGAAATCACTGATACTTCAGGTATTGAAGAAGTCCTTATCATTAACAGCTGTTAGATTCCAAAACACTTTGTATTTTTTGAGTTGAACTATTGAATTATATAGTTATATTTACAATTAGGGAAGGAATGGAAGCCTGCTCTATCCTAACTTGTTGAAGGAGGATAGTCAACGTTGATGGAAAACCAGCAAAAGTAATATCTGGGGCCATTTAGTGAAGGGCAAACAGCTCTAAGGCACCTCAGAATGACTATGAATCATCAAGAAAACATTAAACTATGTTATATATACTCTGTTTACTAAGGCAGGGAAGTACATACTAGATTTTAGAATTTTTTTTATCAGAAGTGACTGATTTCTTGTAGAAGTTTGAGTATTTATTAAAGGGATAAGCGTCAGTATTTTGGAAATTTTGCTTGTATACAATGGTTTGCTTTTCAATGAAGCATTACTTTAAATGAGAAAATTAGATGCAAAATTAAGGAGACCTCAAGGGTATGCCCTTAGAGATTTCTGATATAAATTTTGCTTGAAAAATCGACTAAGACTACTTAGTGGGGAAAGAAGAGTAGAAGTTAGGGTTTGTCCATTTGTGAAATGAGAACTATTTTAACTCAACTATATTTAATAATCAAGTATTATTATATAAGAGCTAGCAATATCAGAATATCCAGTTACCAGTAGGGGGAGTAGAACAGGGAGGCACGAACCTTTCAACTGAACACATGATTCTCCTGGCATGCAGAGGACACATCAGCCAAAGACCCAGACCCCAAATCTATCTATTGCTCTCCTGTGCAATCTAGTATGAGGGTTCAGAGAATTTTAAAGAAGGCTCTTGACAAGAAAGTAACAGCATTTACATTTGCCCACTAGAAGCTTGAGGAGGCTTGAGAGAATCTGGTAACCACTGGTTTATGAAATCCACAATAACAATGAGAACTTGCATGACAATGTAATGTAAATTACATAGTCACTTGGAAAAATACAAGTGTCCCCAAACTCAAGCTCTCTCCCTGGATGTGAAGGAAAAGCTCAAAGTTACTTATAACTTTAATTAAAAAGCAAGAGTTCTAGTGGGTAATGAAATCAACTCAGCTCCCAGGTACAGGTAGGTTCAGTTGCTAGCCACTTGCCTCCCTAAAACAATTAACTGTAATTTATAAGACAAATGAAAATGGCTATTTCTGTTGTCAAAGACCAAGGTGGGATTAGATCAGGCTCTTATTTAAATGTGGAGGAGGTGCTGCTATCTTTGTTATTGATGGTGCTCATGCTGGTGTGGTTGTGGGAAGGGGGAGGGCAGGGAAGTTGTGTGTGTGTGTGTGTGTGTGTGTGTGTGTGTGTGTGTGTGTGTGTGTGTGTGTGTGAGAGAGAGAGAGAGAGAGAGAGAGAGAGAGAGAGAGAGAGAGAGAGAGAGAGAGAGAGAAAGAGAGATTCCCCTTCAGTCTCTATGGAAAATCTTGTTTTCAGACTGATATATGAACAGTATAGTTTATTCTGATTCTTTGTGTAATGGTTTGCCATATTACTATAAGATTTTTCATCATTCTTCAGCCCACCCACCTCTCATCTACAGAATGACATTTAATCAGACTGACAATAGATAAATCAATGCATAATTACTGAATGTGCCCAAATCCTATTAAATCTCATCCTGGGAAAACAGCCAGCAATCTGGGCTCTATCATCTTTCTCAATAGTCATAGTTGCCAGTGAGTTGCAAATCATTTTGCAGGTACTTTTACTTTCTATCTTTCAAGGGTTTTTTTTTAAAATTATGGTAATCAAAAAAATGAGACTAAAATCTCAATTGCATTGAACAATTAGAAAGAAACATTCTTGAGAAGTGTATTGCTCATCAATTTTTTAAATTGATAGTGACCATTTTGGTATGCTAATGTCACTTACATCAACTTTGGTAGATTTCCTTTGGTTTCAGACAATTAGTTTCTTGACAATTATGCTAAACAAGAATATCTTATTGACTTCAATCACAGTGTCACAGTCTGGCATCACTGGGGTTTGCCTCATCAACTTTGTGAAAAGTTGTCCAACTCTGAATGCAAGAAAGAATTCTTGACTGGGAGTCAATGAAACATGAGTTCCAGTCCTGGCTTTGCCACCAACAAACACCCCTGTGTGACCCTAAAAAAGTCCTCTCCCATCCCAACTAGGCATCAGTTTCCTTTCCTGTCAAATGAAGAGATTGGATGAGATGATCTCTAATATGGAAGGCAGCATTGTAGAGTGGAAAGGATACTAGCTCTAGAGACACAGGACCCAGGTTCAAATTCCACCTCTGATCATTACTACCTGTATGACTCTGGAGAAGTCCCTTCATCTCCCTGAGCCTCAATTATCTGTAAAAAAAAAAAAAAAGAGTTGGACTATATGGTCTCTGACTTCCCTTCTAGCTCTATTTCTATAGTGCTATGACCCCACCTTAGGCAATCATGATGCTTCACAATTCTCAGCCATATAGATAGCATCACTGGGAGTATAACAAACAAGATAGGCTTTTGTGTCATTGAAGATAGGTTAGGAATAATTTAGAGTACTATGTAATCTTTCATTGTTCATTTGTAGCACTTGTCTAAGGTACATATATGGATGAACTAACTCAACAAGTTGCCCCCTATCCCCCCCCCCCAACTGTTCATCATAATATGGGCAGTCTTCTTAATCCATTTTGTTTTTATAGTATTAATTTATTTTGTGACTTCAGTGCTGAGAAAGAGAGATGGGTTGGTCATCCATTGAGAGTGGATGATACTAGATGGACAGCCAAAGTGTTTCTTTCACTGGTGTCCATAGCATATCAGAGGCACCAGAAAAAGCCCTCCAGATGCAACTAGCATCCTCTAGGGATGATGTATGGAAAGACATGGACAAGAATCCCACAGATTGGCAGAGGGTGTAGAAGAGTTGCACTATGTATTAATGGAAGGATTTCTTCTACTGATGAGATCACAGATGCACCGATGTATTAACTGAACTATCCATTTCAAGTTGTTGGACTATTTTTGCATATGGGCAAAACAGACATGAGAATTTAGAAATCCATGAAGATGAACAAAATCAGGATAAGAATATTGGGTCCTTGACCATTTATTTCATGTTGTAAAGATGGTAGGTTGTGGGTGGTTGTAATAAAGTGCTGGAAATAGAAAAGGGGTACAGAAATAAAATTCTTTTTGTCTGTGTCTACTAATTTTCCTAATCTTCCATACTTGGTTTTCTGCTAAGCAAAGCACTACAAGGTAAAATTTCTATAATTAATGCACACAGGCAAATAGCAATTCTAAGTTATTACAAATAATATAAGGTAATTAGTTTTATAAATTTAAGACTGACAAACCTTAATTAGATGTTTCCTTATAAACTAACTCAGCTGCTTCTTGACCCAAAAATGTATGACCTTGAACAAACTATTCCTCCAAAAGGATTCTGGGTTGTAGATTTTGTGTCAGATCTTATCTTCCCCATCTTACTATGTTCATTGCCCAGAAAACTTTGCCCTCTTTCATCATACTCAGAGACAGAATGAAACTGAACATTGATGCCTATGTCTATATCAATGTCTGATTGTGTCTGTATACACAGAATTAAGAATGAAATAATTAACTAGATAATTAGAGCCCCAAGGTACTTTGCCCCAAAATTAATGAAATGGAAATAAAAATGGATTTTGGTCATGTAGTCCATGAATCATCAGGATAACTGCCTTAATTGCCCTCGTTCTTTTGTATTGGTCAACACTATCAGCGACCTGACCAATATAAAATTTTTCATATGTTCTCTACTGAATGTAGTTTTAAGAACCTCGAGTGTTTGTAAGTGAAAAAAAAAAGATGAAGGAAAAGATTCCATTCTAGCACACAGCCATTCAAGGAGCAGAATCTGCTGAGAAAAGACTTAAAGGATAAGCTTAAGGGTTAAGCTTAAAGATAGGGACATTTTTGCCCTGTGCCCATTTGGTTGGTTTTCTTCTATTTATACCAATTGCAGTTAGTTCATGTGATGTCAGAGATTCAGACCTGCATGTTTCATGGACCGGGCTTTGCCTTTCTGAAAGGATAGCAAAAACAAGCGTAGATGTTGAGCATGAAGGCAGTGGCGGAAAATAAAAAGAGCACTTGGGAATGGCTTAGGAGCCAAAAGACTCGAGTTCTAATCCTGGTGTTACCACATACCAGCTATAGCTCTGGGGATCTCAATGTCCCCATCCATAATGTCAGAGGATTTGGGGCTATATGACCTCTACAATCCCTAACAGCTCTAAATCCTAGGATCCCTTTGTAGAAACACATGTATTATAGAATTGCCTTTCCCACCTCCTATATGGTAAACTAAGGGAAGAACATATATTGAAACAGTAGCAAAGTTCCTGGAGCTCTGGCGCTAGGTTTGCAGAATTGACAGGGGAGAAACAACTCGTATGGGTAAGTATGACCTGTACTACCCCAAGATAACATTCCCCTTCCATAATTGAAATGAAGTCCTCTCCCCCAAATCTCAGTCCAACGACATCACTGTGAGGGGAAACTAAAGGACAGTGGGAAGCCTAATGGCCTTGGAGTCAGAAGACCTACATTCAAGTCCCATCTTGGACACTTGCTAGTTGTGTGAGGTAAAACAGGGTTAAGAATATTGTACTTTCTCCTTCACAGAATTGTGGTCAATAACTTATGAAGGACAAGAAAAATGGCAGCTGGTATCATTTGACAAAGACACTTACATGTGAAATGCACCTTAAATTGTTTTCGCTCTGGAAGGCCCCAAATGGATAACTTCCCCCCAAACCACAGGCTCTTTGATCTAGAGCAGGAATCTCAGAGTTCATCATTTTACAGGTGAGGAAACAACCCTGGTGAGTGAAAGGGACTTAGCCAAGGCCCTGGTGAAGAAATACAGACTAGCTAGCTAGACTAAGTATGTCCATGGTACTTTTCAAATGAACTGTTCTTTAGTTGTGTCTCTCGCATCTTCTAGTTGTGAAGTTAATGGCAGGACATGCAGGTGGAGACATAGGAGTAGGTCAGGGCCTAGTCTTGTGACCTCGAGACTGCAGGTTCTCCACCCCTGGACTAAAGTTTATGAGAAAGGTCAGATCTAGAGATTTAACTGTAAATTTGAGGATGATTTTCAAAGAAGGAATGCTCTGCAAATGATGTATGAGGTCTCTGAGGGAGAAAAATGTAAGAGAGAATAGCAGAGTAAAGATTGAACTTTAAGGAAAACTCATATTTCTGAGGAAGAGAAGCCACCAAAATGAAAAATGAACATTATTGTAAAAAACAAATAAACAAACAATCGTGAAGAATAAAAAAAAATTGAACTCAATGACTCAGTGTTTGATAAACTTGAGAATAAATTAATTGTGAAAGAACTTATTTGTCAAGAACTGGGAAAACTGAAAAGTTGTTTGTCAGAAATTAAGTTTAGAACAACATCTTACAACATATACCACATTCAGAATGTATATGAAACCTGAGTATTAAAAGTCACTACACTTTAAAAAATGAGAAAACAAGAAGTATAAGTAACTTTCACAGCCATGGCTAGGCATGAAAGGTCATAGCCAAATAAAAGACAGAAGCGCTTATAAAAAATTAAATAGATAATTTCAATAACAGAATCGAAAAGATTTTGCAAAACAAGAACAATACATCCACCAAGGGAAGCTGTTGATTGTGAAAAAAAATCTTTGCATCAAATATTTATAATGAAGGTATGATATATAAGATATATACTGAAGTAACACAACTACATAAGACCAAAAGCCATTGATCTCTTCAAAGGATATGAACAAAAAGTTCTCAAAAGAATAGTGGCAAACTATTAACAACCATATGAAAGACGGCTTCAAATCTCCACTAAGAGAAATGCAAGTCAAAAAACTTTGAGGCTTTACCTCACGACCAGCAAATTGGCAAAGATAGAAATTATATTGTGGGGGCTGCAGAATAATACATTGTTAGTGAAACTTTGAATTGGTCTGATTATTCTGGGAAATGGTTTGAAATTATACTTATAAAAGTGACTAACATGTCCATACCTTTTGACCAGTGATTCCACTGCTGGGAATGTACTCCAAGAAGGTCAAAGACAAAAAGAAAGGTCCCACCTACACCAAAATTTTCACAGCAGCACTTTCTGTGGTAGTAAAGAATTGGAAACAAAGTAGATATCCATCAATTGGGGAGTGGCTAAACAAATTGTGATACATGAATGTAACAGAATATTAGTTCCCTGAAAGAAACAATGAGAAAGAATTGAAACAAGCACGGCAAGACGCATAAGAACAGACACAGAGTGAAGGAAGCAGAACCAGGAGAGCAAAGTACACAACAACTACAACAGTACAACAGTGTAAGGGGGGAAAAAACTCCCAGTAAGAACAATGACTTGAAACAACTCTGTGTAGTTATAATGCCCAAGCTTGGCTCCTCAGAAGAAATGAGAAAACACGCCTCCTTTCCTGCTTTGCAGAAGTGGGAAAATGATGTTTACAGAGAACTGGGCATTCTGTCAGATTCGACGGATGTGTTGGCTAGTTTTATTTAACTAGTTTTCCTCCTTCTTTCTTTATCATCTTTTGTTATAAGAAATGACTTCCTGGGTAAGGGATGGTGGGGAGGGATTTATTTGTAAATAAAGGTGATATAAAAACAAAAGATACCAATTTTTAAAAAAGTTAACAATAGGGAGAGTTTCAGCAAGGATGGACTGGCCAATAAATGTCAAAACCTAAGAATTCAAAGAGAATGAAAGCTGAATACTGGAAAAAAAGGCTACTAGAATTGGCAATTAGGAGGTGATCTTGCTAAGAGCAGTTTCAGCAGAGTGGTAGGACCAAAAGCCAGATTGTAGGTGCTGAGGATAGTGAGGGTAGCACAAGGTATAGACTACTAATTATCAAATCTTGGCAATGCAATGCATCATGTACTGATTAAGCTCCCTTTATGTGGCAAGCAATGTGCCAGGGGCTGGGGATACTAAGACAAAAATAGAAACATCTTTGTCCTCAAGGAGCTTACATTCTACTGGAGCCAACACAGCATATACAATAGTAAATAAATATGAAGTCTATTCAAAGTAATACAGAGAAATTTCAAGAAGGAGAGAGTGCTAACAAGAGAGTGGTGTGGGAATCGGGAGAAACCTTATGTAGTGTGACACCTGAACTGGGCTTTGAAGGTAACCAGGGATCTTATGTGGAGGTCAGGAGGGAACATAGTCCAGACAAGAGGGACCATTTATACAAAGGCATGGAGGTGGGAGATGGAATACCCTTTATCAGTATAAGAGGGGAATGGAAAGTGTAGGAGGGGCATAATAGGAAATAGGACTAGAAAAGTAGATAGGAATAGGAGAGAGAAATAAGATAACTAGGGAGAGCAGCTGTTGGGTCTTATTTACCACTCTTAACTAGGCAAGGGGTAATGATCATACTCCTCTCCCTGCCACACATACACATGTACACATATTTCCAGCAGTCAGGGTCAGCTGTTTGCTATATTGGGGAGAGGGGTGGGACTGGGCGTCAGCATCAGGAGCAGAGATAAGAGTGGTGAAAACATGAGGCCATAGTCCAAAATGGAGTGTATGAGAAATAGTTATCACAAAGTTTGGAATTCTAGCCCAGGAGTAGGCAGACAGGAATAGGGCTAGGATACATATAAAATGTTGGGAACAGCTGGGATCAGAAAAGCCACAGATTCAAGATCAAGGTGAGAGCTTAAGGTTTTCAGCCAAAGGAAGTTTGCTCTAGAGTCAAATATACTTTGGCATTACTGCCAACCACACTACCTTCTGTTTTTTAAAGTGGCAGACCCTATAGAAGCTGGGAGCCCCAAAAGTGGAGGTTGGCAGGATTGTCCTTGGAAATAAAGAAGGATATTTTCTTTAAAATAGGAGGGAAGAAAGAAGAAGGTGGGTATTGATAAAAACCTGTTTTGATGGGGAGAGAAGGGTAGAAGAAGTTCATGTCTGATAGTGTATGTGTGTGTGTTTGTATTCAAGCATATGTGTGGGTAGTAGGATAGCTTAGGGATCTGAAAATAGTAGAGATCTCAAATTATTGTTTGTGATAGTGTGCAAGGGAATTAACAAATGATGAATAAGAGGATGACCAAGAAGGAGCGAGGGCCCCTCGCTGCCAGCAGATTATGTAAACCAACCCCATTTCCATGAGAGGCAGAGTGGATAGAGAATTGGCTCTGATGTTAGAAGACCTGGGTTTAAGTCTTTCCTCTGATACATGCTGGCTATGTGACCAGTGTGCAAGTCACTGTAAGACCAAAACTTTAAAGCAGATATCAATCTGTATTGGTTGAGGGAGTTTCCACATCGGAAGCTCCCTAATCCAGTAGAAATCATGGGGGGGGGGGGGGGATATGCATCTGCCATATTTGTGCCCTTCTTTTTGCTCACATGACCACAATCTTATTTTGAGGCCTTGGGGCCTCTTGACTGGTTTATTGTAACAGATCCCTGGTTTATCTTTGTGCTTTCAGTCTTTCCCCTCTCCAATCAACACAAGCACCAAAAGAATTTTCCAAAAGTGCAGGTCTAACTACGTCACATGCCTTGTTCAGAAGCCTTTGCTGAGCTCCCTGTGGAGTCCATACTGCTAGCAAGAAAAAAATGGAACCTCTTGAACCTATATTTTCTCCCTTATGCTCAGTAACCACCCCTTGCATGAAGCCTTCTCTGAACTTCTCCCCTCCCCCAATTATTAATGCTCTCTGCCTTCACAAATTCCCTTCTATTTACTTATGTTGTCAGGTTGCTTCTATCTTCCAAGAAGAAGGTAATACCTTAAGGGCCTACTACATAGCCTGGCACATAGTAAGTACTTTATCAGTGTGTATTGAGTAGACTGAATTTTTCTTTTACTCTTCCCTCCCCTCAGCCCCACATTCCACCAAGTTGCTAAGTTTTGCTGTTTCCACTTCCACAACCTCACTTGTATCCCTCTGTTCTTCTCCAGTCATAGTTTCTACCGAAGCCCTAATCACCTCTCACCTGGACTACTATAAGCTTCTGGAAATGTCTCCCTGCTTCTAATCCTCTTTCTCTGAATCTTCCTCCATATAACTGTTAACCTAATCTTCCTAAGGTACAGGTCGGGCCGTGCTTCTCCTTTGGTTGGTAATGAGTAAATGTGGTGTAGAGACTAAGGTCAATGACATTGGAGAAGACAAGCAATTGGGAGGGCAGGTGATGACTCATCGGTATGGATGCTGAAGCTGCCAAGGATGGTGGCAGGAGATGAATTGAAGGGAAATGTAAGTCAGGGGCCAACATCACTGAGGAAGATGGAGTTAAAGCCCAGGAGGTCAGATGATGAGAGGGCACGAAAGTAGGTAAGAATTAGAATTCAAGGGGAAGTAGAAGGTCAGGTGTGAAGAGCTAGTATAAGAGAAATAGCAGCCTGGAAGGCAGAGTAATGGACATGTTGGTGGATGTCCCCTTGAAGAGAGGGAAAAAACAGGGAAAGCAAAGTCCTTTCACTTGAGGAAGTTGGTAGAAGCACAGCATGCAACACACATACTTTGATGAGGCACAACTCTTTCACACAAGGATAAGACAATTAGTAATTGTGACTTAGGAAGGGGAAGGACTGGATCTCCCAATTGTGAGATCAGATCTTTTTGTTGTTGTTCAGTCATTTTTTTCAGTCATGCTGGACTCTTCATGACCCGTTTTGGTATTTTCTTGGCAAAGATACTGGAGTGTTTTGCCATTTCCTTCTCCAGCTCATTTTACAGATGAGGAAACTGAGGCAAAGAGGAGTAAATCACACAGCTAGTAAGTGTCTGAGTCCAGATTTGAACTCAAGAAGATGAGTCTTTCAGGCCCAGCACTCTATATACTGTGCCACCTAGCTGCTCCTAGATAGATCTACCTTAGGAAAATTATAGCTGCAGCATGTCATAATGCCCAGAGATTACAATCTCAACTGTATGTGAGCTGCTGAGGGATGAGCAGTCATCCCTGGGACATGCTGCATCTGTTTGAGAGGGTGAGAAAAAAAGCTTCATTGGGTTTAAACTGTCCACTAGCTTAGGACTTTCATCCACAGGGCAGATACCATCTTCCCTGTTTGGAAACCATTAGTAGAGTTGAAAATTATCCAATTATCCTAAACTACTTACAAGCACTAGAGTAGATGACCCTCACACACTTTCAATGAGAGCCACTTCTGCTTTGGAAAACAAGAGAATGACTCTGAGCTCATAGAATTCTGCCTAAATGCTATAGGCAAATGCTTTGCTCTGAAAACCATGGTTTCTGGCACAAACAGGGCTTTGTTCATCAGGAAGCAGATGTGATAGGTAATCAGTCAACCAACATATATTTATTAAGCACTTAATGTATATCAGGTGCTGTGGGATGCAAACCCAAATATAAAATAGTCCCTGCCCTCAAGGAGTTTAAATCTCATAAGGAAATACAATAATACATATATACATACATACAAACAGGATGCAAAATAGTATTGGATGCTCCGCAATGTCCTATGGATAAACTGGGCAAGAAATATACGTGTGGGGTCAGTTGTGGTGAGGCAGTCCTTCTCTAGGCAAGCAATCACAGTGAATTCTAAGAGGTTTGAAGTTAGTGCTAAGGGGAGCACCTGCTCCTATAAAAAGGAAAGCTGAAGGCTGCGCAGGAAGGTGTTGCTACAATTAGAGTCCAGTCTTGATGCAGGCTCTCATGAAGAGACTTCAGAAGAATTTCCCCCCCCCCCAAAAAATGGAGAATGCCTTCTGTGAATATATATAGGCCAGCTATTAGCCAAGGTCCTAGATTGCATTAGGACTGTCCTATTGGCAGGTACCAGGACCTGGAGCAAAAAGAAGCAATAGTCCTATCCTTCGTTGGCTTAGAGAAATGCAGGATTCAAATAATTAAGGTGGTGGGAAACTTTTCTAATTAGAGGGAGAAAGAGTTATGGCTGGGCAGAGGGAGGTCAGTAAGATACCTCAAAGCAAAGTGGGTCAAGGTAATTGGATTGTGCATGCTATAGATTCAGGGGATTATCAACCAATTTGATTATAGGTTGTATAGAATGAAGGGAAAGGCCTTGAATGACGTCAGGTGGGAGGTAGAGGAGATGTGAAATTGAGAGGTTATCAGGTCTTCTGATAGCCTCTGGGCTTCTCCAGTGGTCCTCTTTCCCAAAGTGGAGAGTACAATTAGATTCTTTGAAGATTACAGGCAATTTAATTCCATAACCAAACCAAGCCTCTATAAAGTGATGACAGTAATGTCACAATGTTCTCAAAATCATCTCTGCCTCATTCCCTGAGGTTCTGGGAGTCCATTTTTCATACTCACAACAATTCAACCCAACTCAATTCCAATGACATTTATTAACAGGGTACAGGAAGCCATTTCTATTGATCTTTTTCATGTGGTATATACAACAGGGAATACCAGAAGCACTCTTGTCATAGGCTGCAAATTGATTGGGCTTCACAAAGAATCCAGATTTCTCCTCTAAGCTAAGTGTTATAGCCAAAAAAGCACAAAAGTAATCCTTTCTGGAGCAAGATGTTATGGGAATCTGAAGATCTTCCCTGCCCCTAGGCCCTTTGCGAAAGTGGCTATGTGACCCTGAGGACCCTTGGATATTTGAAAGTATACTCTGTTCCCTAATAGGCTGAATGTGGTCACGTGGAGCCTGTGGCGCCAG
>CM053582.1:23681020-23691739 GCA_028627135.1 Pseudochirops cupreus
GACTTTTCCCCCTGAACTAGTTAAATGATATGCTTGATTAAAGTAAGATTGTTAACCCATTTTGAGTTGCTTTCCTTTAGAAAAGCAGATCTAAGAACCTGTGCTAGTAGCCGCCCTAGGTATGCTAGGGTGCTTGCCGATACACAAGATCACAGGTGCATAGGTCTAGAGCTGTGGAAGGGACCTCAGAAACCCTCTCTACCCCATCATTTACAGATGAGGAAACTGAGGCTGAGACAGGTGACCTGACTTGCTCAAGATCACACAGGTGGTAATCAACAGAGGGAAGATGCTCACTGAGTAGTAATGCTTCAGTTCTTCAAGTTCCCCATTACCATATCCAATCTGACACACCAGCCAAGTTACAAATTATTACCAAAAGAACAGGGGAAATATATGATTCTTGAAAATGTTCTTAGATTTCCCAGAAGTCATGGAGTTGACCTAGCCCTGAAGTTAGGCCATCATTGCCTAAATACCCTCAACTTTTCCATAGAACAAATGGGTAATAATCTATCAAGGGTCACAGAGAGAAGGAGAATCTAATAGATACAATATGTTCCAACCAGTTGTTGCTATAGCTAGCCCTACTCATTCTGTGAACTGTCAGGCTCCTTCCTTGTAGTTACATATCTCTATACCTTATAGAATTCCAAGATCTAGGTTGGAAGAAACCAAAAGGAGTCACCTAGGCCAACACACACTGGCATAGAAATCCCTTCTACTACATCCCTGACAAGTGTTCTTCCAGCTCTCAGTCCACATCCTAGGGAAAGGAGACAAGAACAACCACAAAACTAAAGGCATTGAAATGATGTTGAAAGTTTTAAGGAAGTCAATATCTTCAAGAAGCACCCCATTCCACTTTGGGATGGCTCTCATTGTTATATATCACTTTAAGGCTTTGCAAAGCACTTCTCATCTATTATCTTGTTTGAGTCTTGAACTAGGTGCTCTTATTATTCCCCATTTTGTAGATGAGAATACCAAAGCTGGAAGGGTTTAATTGACTTGTGCAAAGTCATACAGCTTGGCAATTTCAGGATTAGGATTTGATCCCAGGCCCAGTGGCCACCCTACCCATCCGCTATGATACACTTGGCTACCTGGAAGCTATCATACGCCTCTTTGTGACTTCTATGCATTGCTCCTCATCCTGGCCACAGGGCCAAGGAGAGCAAGTCTGGTTCCTCTCCCATATGACAAACTTTCAAATACTTGAAGTCAGTCATCCTGGCCCCCCTAAGTTGTCTCTTCTTAAGGCTAAACATCCCAAGTCCCTTCAAGCAATCCTCATATGGAGTGCCCCTGTTGTCCTGTCTTCTTCTGAACATGCTCCAGTTTATCACTGTCCTGAAATGTGGCACTGATAATTCATCACAGTACTCCAGATGTGGATGGACTAGGACAGAGTGCTAGCGAGGCTGTCCTCTCTCTTGTTCTGCAAACCAGTCTTCTCTTATTGCAGCCTAAGATCACATTTACTTTTTTGGGCTGCCAGGTCACACTGGTGGCTTACACAATGTCCCAAAAGTCTTAGTGCAGTTTTAAAGTTATTAAAGTATTGAGCTTGCAGTCCACTAAATCTCCCAGGTTTTTTTCCATAGGAAGGAAATGTAGCTATCCTTCCCACCTATGCATCATCTGCAAACCTGATGAAGAAGCCATCTATGTTTTTATTTAAGCCGATTTTAAAAGTAAAACTTAAATAGCACAGGGTCAAGTCCCTGGGGCACACCATTAGAGACTTCTCTCCAGGCTGACATTGCTCTATTAATGTCATCAATAGCAATACCCTATTTATTACTCTAGTTGTTGTTCAGTCATCACAGTCTTGTCCAATTCTTCGTGATACCATTTGGCGTTTTCTTAGAAAAGATCCTGGAATGGTTTGCCACTTCCTTTTCCAGCTCATTTTCCAGGTGAGGAAACTGAGGCAAAGAGGGTAAACTGACTTGCCCAGGGTCACAGCTACTGAGTGTCTGAAACTAGATTTGGACTCAGGAAGAGGAGTCTTCCTGACTCCAGCCCCAGCACTCTATCCACTGCAGCACCACCTAGCTGCCCCAATACTCTAGTAACTATTTAAAAAGGAAATGGGGTAAGTCTGGCAAGACCTGTTTTTGATGAGTTCATGCTGGCTTCCTTTTCTCAATTTTCACTAAACATTCTTTTAATAGTACATTCTGAGGCAGCTAATGACCCAGTGGACAGAGCACTGGGCCTGGAGTTAGGATGACCTGAGTTCAAATACAGCTTCAGACTAGCTGTATGACCCTGGGCAAGTCACTTAACCTCTGAATGCTTGATGAAATGGATCCAGTGGCTCCAATGGAGAAGGAAATGGCAAACTACTCCAGTATCTTTGCCAAGAAAACCCCAAGCAGGGTCATGAAGGGTTGTACATGACTGTACAACAACAACAATAGTACATTCTAGAGTTTTGTTAGAAATCAGAATCAAGGTCACCAGTCTTTAGTTTGTAATCTCTACCTTCTTATCTTAAATAAAAGACATTTGCATTCCTGCAGTCCTCCTGAACCTCTCCCACTGTCTATAATTTTAAAAATTGATTCCTGAAAGTGTCTCAGCAAACAACTAATATTTCAGTGCCCTGGGAAACAGGGTGCTTAGGTTTAGTGACTTGAACAGTCTGAAGCGCAATTCAAAAACTACCACCCTTCACCTTCCTATAGGGCTTTAATGTATACAAAGTGCTTTTCTCAAAATAGCCTTGTAAGGCAGCTAGTACAAGTCTGATTACCCCCATTTTCATGGTTGAGGAAATTGAGACTCATCCTTGCCCAAGGTCATCCAAGCAGTAAGTGACAGAATCAAGATTTGAGCCAAGGTGTCCTGACTCCAAGCCTAGTGCTCTTCCATTCTCTCAAAGCTACTTTTTACCCTTCTACCCACATGGAGTTTCCTTGAAATCCTTCAAAAATTACAGATGATATGGGCATGTTTTACAAAAGAAAGGGAAATTTGCAATACTAGCAGTTGCTGGATCATTCCTGGCTTTCCCCATTAATTAGTGCCAAGTTCTCTATTGAAAACCGTTCCTTCTGTTGCTTTGATTCCCCAGCACCCTTGTCTTTCTTTGTCAAAAGTCCAAGCATTACTCTTTGATTCGGCCTCCTTCTGCCCAGCTACGCCATGGCCATGACAACCAGCCTGCTCTCTGAGTGTTTTCCTGCAAACTGGAAGAATAACTTTTCTTCCTTCTTCTCCAGGCAAATTAATTCTTAAGGTAACAACATTCAGGAAACTAGCAAAATTAGTCCCAGCATTAGAAGATAGATAATGGTCTTGTTTTCTAGACATTGGATCTACATGAGAATATTAGAACCACACGGATATGACTAATCATTCAATTAGGAGGTAAACTGATGCATTCATGTTTTAACATGAACATACTTACAATTTTAAGTTTAACTCCACAAAAGGTAGCAGAAAAAAAAGTTAATTAGATTCAATTAAGTCTATGTACTCCATTCATTTAGAGTCTATTTAAATTCAATTAAAGTTAGAAAAGAATTTGATGAATCTTAGAATCTCATTGACGCTCTCCAGATTTCTGTTCACAATCTACTCTTTTGGAACTTGGGATGTTTATTGAGATTGTCAGCACCTCTTTTAGCCTTCTGCTCCTCTATAGGAAACAGTTTCTCAGTATTCCTCATATAATTTGTTCAGTGAGTAGAGGAGGACTGGCTAGCCACTATATGTTTAGAGATCAATTTGTAAACAGTGATAACAATCCTTCTGTCTTTTGGAATAAAGGACCTTTTGAAAGGGTTCCTCACAGTTCATAGGAACATATGAGGGTCATAGGTTGGGAGCTGGAAGGGACCTTAGAAGTTATTCAGTTTAACCTCCTCATAACATGTCTCCTTGACTTCAAGTCAAGTGCTCTATCCACTACTGTCTCTTTAGTTCATTTCTAGTGCAGCACCATTAATCTCCCTCAATCCAGGGTGGTAGCTGGGCTCCAACTCAACTTAGTAAATGTTTTTAAGCCAGGCACTGTGCAAGAAGGAGAAATGTAACAAGGTCCTTTTTGCTATAGAGTCCAACTCTATATCTATTACCAGTGCACATTAATTAAGCCCTTATTTGCTGAGCACTGTACTAGATGCTTGGGATACCGAGTCAAAAATCAATAGATCAATAGACAAGTATTTTGAAGCTTCTACTATGTTCCAAGTGGTCTGCTAGGTGGCACAGTGGGTAAAGTGTTGGGCCTGGAGCCAGGAAGACTCATCTTCCTGAGTTGAAATCTGGTCTCTGACACTTACTAGCTGTATGACCCTGGGCAAGTCACTTTACCCAGTTTGCCTCAGTTTCCTTATATGTAAAATGAGCTGGAGAAGAAAATAACAAATATCCAGTATCTTTGCCAAGAAAATCCCAAATGGGGTCACAAAGAGTTGGACATTACTGAAAACCACCAAACAACAACAATGTTCCAGGTACCATTTGAGCCTCTGTATCAATACTGAAATCTGTGATTTCCATCACCATCAGTTCTGCCTCTATATGCCAACACTACTTTTAAAAAGGTGAAAAGTAGATCCATTAATTAGAATATAATATTGCTGAGCTGGAGGTAACAACTATTAAGAATACAGAAATGCATGGAAAGACTTATGTGAACTGATACAAAGTGAGGCAAGCAAAATCAGGAAAACAACATGCATAATGACTGTATCAGTTTCAATGGGAAAAAGCAAACATTGAAACTGAATGCTGTAAAATTAAGACAAAGGCTTGGCCTGCAAGAAGAGATAGGAAAATACATCTCCTTCCTTTCTTTGCAGAGGTGAGGGAATGTGAGTTTGGAACACTACTGAACTAGTCACTTCTTACATTGGTTAATTTTGCAGAACTGTTCTTTTCTCTCTTTTGTTTTTATTCTATGTTATAATGGATGGGTCTCTAGATTTGGGAGGGGAAGGGATATATCGGGAAATAAAGGCAATATAGAAATAAAAGTTATAACTAAAATAGAAAAATGAAATAAAAATAAAAGTTTCTGATTAAATTGTAACTCTCCTCTGAATGGCATGCAAAAGGCATATATTTAGTGCTGGAGATCAAAGTCACAAGGATCTATTCTGGTCAAATAATCCCCATTTCTACCTTTACTCACGGACCTTGATTTGGGGTATATCAAGTCAAGTTATGAAGGGAAAGCAAGTGATGCTATTATAGCAAGTAGAAATATTAAAGTTCAACCTGCCAATTCTTTAAATGTCAAATTCGCCAAGGCTATGATCATGGGAAAAAAACTCATTCTGTCTTTTTTTTTTTGCAGGCATAACATTCTACTTTTAATAGAGTTGCCCCCCCCCAAGCACCCCTATACACATTCTATTTTTATTTATTTATTTTTAAAATCTTATTTAATATTCTATTTTTCCCAATTACATGTGAAAACAATTTTTAACATTTTTTCTTCAAATTTTGAGTTCCAAATTCTCTCCTTCCCCTCCCCCCTTTTGTTGAGAAGGAAAGAAATTTGATACAGGTTATACATGTGTAGTCATGCAAAACACATTTCCATGTATGTCATTCTGTGAAAGAAATCACAGACAAAAAATCCAAGAAAAATAAAGAAAGTAAGGAAAAATATCTTTGATCTGCATCCAGGCTCTACCAGTTTTTTTCTCTGAAGATAGACAGCACCTTTCATCATAAGTCCTAAGGAATTGTCTTGGATCATTGTATTGTTGAGAATAGCTAAGTTATTCATAGCAGATCATCATACAATATTGCTGTTACTGTCTACAATGTTCTCCTGATTCTGCTCATTTTACTTTTTATCAGTTCATGTAAGTCTTTCCAGGTTTTCTGAGAGCATCTTGCTCATCATTTCTTAAAGCACAATAGCATTCCATCACAATCATATACAACAACTTGTTCAGTCATTCCCTAATTGATGGGCATCACATCGATTTTCAATTCTTTGCGACCACTAAAAGAGCTGCTATAAATATTTTTGTACAAATAGGTATAAAGCCAAGCACAAGCAGCTTTCCAGAGGACTAATGCTGTAAACAGCTTTCAAGGTTCTGATTACATAGTATAGCGAACTCTCTATTTATTTGATAACAAATCAGAGCAAAACATTCATAGAAAATAAAAATACAGCATTCACCATGTCACAACTCAACAACTTATCACTAAAATGGCCACATAGTTTGCACCAAAATGGTCACATAGTTTTAAACAAAGTACATTCATTTAGTTAATCACAAAATCCTTAATTCAGTCGTAAAGTACAAAAGTCAAAGTTCTCCACCCCTGAGTCACAGTAAATAATAATCTTCTCAGTCAGTGCACAGTATCCAAGTAAAGTCTTCTTTCAGCTTGACTTGAGGCTGGCTCTCAGCTTCCATGGTTCCTCTTCCATGGTCCCAGCTCCAACTGTCACCTGGGTTCAAAGGCAGGCAGCTCCCAGTTCCTTGTCCAGCTCCTTGTCCAGTTCTTCGTCCAGTTCCCATTCCATATTGAAGCTCACAGTGTCCAGTTTACCTCCAGTCCTTCACAGTTCCTATTTTGGGGAAGACAAAGCTTAACAGAGCCACAATAATATTCATACACATTGCTGGAACCATCATCAATTCCCTCTAGTCCTGTGAAATCAACTCAGACCCACCAACAAGGTCTGAGAACTCAACACAAATCATCAACATAGAAATCAACACAGACCCACAAACAAGATCCAAGAGGTCAGCACAAATAATCAGTAAAGTCCCAGGACCTCCAAAACCCTTCTCCAGGACTTCTATAAACATACAACCAGAAAATCCTCTTTCAGGGCTTCCAGTAAGGTCCCAGGGCTTCTGTACAAACTATCACAAAGAAATATGAACACAGACAGAACAAACAGAGTGCCAACACACCACAAGTTTTCTCTTTCTTGACTATGCCATCACAAGAGTCCTCTTCTCAGTTCTACTGTCTCTAGCCTGGAACTCTCTTTATATATGGTCATTAGCTCCTCCCCTTCCTGTTGCAGAAGTTCATGAGTTCTAGGGCTCACAAGTTGTGGGATTCACACGTTCTGTTTCTTAACAGACTTGATACAAGGCTCAAAAGAAACTTGAACTGAAATAAGGTGTTAATTCAATAGCTGAAACAAGGTGTAAACTATTTCTGACATTACATTCCACTCCTCCAGGATCCTTGGCCTTACAATCTCAATCTAAATGGCCACGGATCCTGGAACAAATAGAGGCACCATACTTTGTAATCCTGCTGACTATGCCATAATGTAAAGCCAAGCATGAGCAGCTTTCCAGAGGACTGCTGCTGTGAACAGGTTTCAAGGTTCTGATTACATAGTATATTTATTCAATAACAAATCAGAGCAAAACATTCATAGAAAATCAAGTTACAGCATTAACAATGTTACAACTTATCACAGAAAATCAAAACACAACATTCACAATGACATAATAACTCAACAACTTATCACTAAAATGGCTACATAGTTTTCACCAGAGTGTTCATATAGTTTTGAATAAAGTACAATCATTTAGTCAGTCAATCATGTAGTAACTCAATCATTCAATCATAAAGTATAAAAGGTCAAAGTCCTCTACCCATGGGGTACACTAAGTTACAAATCAGTCACTATTCAGTCATTAGTCACCATTAAATCATCATTCACTAACTGCTCAGTCATCAGTCACTACTCAGCACCCTTTTAAGGGGTAGTGGAAAATACACAGGCCTTCCACCCCTCGGTCACAATTAAATCACAATTTCATCACTACTCAGAACCTACAGAGAGGTCTTTTCATCTTGACTCGAGGCACATGGTCCCAGCTCCTACCCAAGTCTAACCAACTGTCATCTGAGTTCAAAGGCAGACAGCTCCCAATTCCTTGTCCAGCTCTCCATGCAGTTGTTGCTCCACATTGAAGCTCACAGTGTCCAGTCCATCCCAAATCCCCCACAGTCTCTGTTTCTGGGAAGACAAGGCTCAAGAAAGACACAAGAACATTCATGCACATTAACAAAGCCACAACAACATTTGTACAAAATACTGGCACCACAGTTATGCTTCCTCAGTCTTCTGCAGCTCCAGCTGGCCCTCAGAAATCTTCAGCAGGTTCATTCTCAAAATCAAAATCACTTTCTCCCATTCTCAAAATCAAAAACACTTTCTCATGGAAGTTCCAGTCCAGCAGCAGCAGTCTAGCCTTCAGGTGCTCATCCCAAGAAGTTCTGACTGTCCAGATTGTGCTCTTCCTTAAATATGGTATAGCTCCTCCCTGTTCAGCCCCTTCCTGTTACATAAGCAATGGGGGTTCATACTTTCTGTTTCTTTAACAGAGGCTTAATTTGAAACTAGGTGGTAAGTACCTCTTAAATTTCCAATGCAGTTAGTGATCTTCAAATTTTATTACCATTGTATTCCACCCCTCCAGGATCCTTGGCTTTACAATCTTAATCCAAATGGCCATGGATCCTGGAACAAGTAGAGGCACTATACTTTGTAATCCTGCTGACTATGCCATAATGTAAAGCCAAGCACAAGCAGCTTTCCAGAGGACTACTGCTATGAACAGCTTTCAAGGTTCTGATTACATAGTATAGTGAACTCTTTTTTCCCTTTTTATTTTTTATCTCTTTGTGATACAGACCTAGTAATGGTATTGCTTGGTCAAAAGGTATGCATGGTTTTATAGCCTTTTGGGTATAGTTCCAAATTGTTTTCCAGAATGGTTGAATCAGTATACAACTTTACCAACAGTACATTAGTGTTTTAATTTTCCCACACCTCCTCCAACATTCATCATTCTCCTTTTCTGTCATATTAGTCAATCTGACAGGTGTGAAGTAGGTAGCTCAGAGTTGTTTTAATTTGTATTTCTCTTATCAATAGTGATGTAGAGCATTTTTTCATAACCTATAGATAGCTTTGATTAGTTTGTCTGAAAACTGCCTGTTCATATCCTTTGACCATTTATCAATTGAGGAATGGCTCTTATTTCTATAATTTTGACTAAGTTTTCTATATGTTTGAGAAATTAAGTCTTTATCAGAGAAACTCACTGTGATAAATGTTTTTTTCACAGAAATAATGATCAAATATATATTTCCCTCAATCATATTTCCCCCGTTTATCCTACTCTCTCTCTCCTTTTACCCTGTCCATTCTCAAAAGTGTTTTGCTTCTGAATTTTACATCCCCTAAACTGCCCTCCTTTCTATCAGATCCCCCCACTCCTTCTCTTATCCCTTTACCTTCCTACTTTCCCATATGGTAAAATAGATTTCTACACCCATCTGAGTGTGTATATTATTCCCCCTTTGAATCAATTCTGATGAGAGTAAGGTTCATGTACTCTCCTCCCCACTTCCTCCATTTCTCCCTCCATTGTAAAATCTCTTTCACTTCTCTTTTATGTCAGATAATTTATCCCATTGTTCCTCTCCCTATCCCCTTCTCCCATTGCATTCTTCTTTTTCATCTCTTAATTTTATTTTTTAGATAATCATACCATCACATTCAACTTGCACCTCTACTTTTTATCCATGTATACTCCTTCTAACTGTCCTAATAATGAGAAAGTTTTTAGGAATTATAAATATCATTTTCCCATGTAAGAATATAAACAGTTTAATCTTATTGAATCCCTTATGGTTTCTCTTTCCTATTTACCTTTTTATGCTCCTTTTGCATCTTGTATATGAAAACCAATTTTTTAAATTCAGTTCTGATTTTTTCCATTAGGAATGCTTGAAAGTCCTCTATTTCATTGAATATCCATTTTGCCCCCTGAGGTATTACAATCACTTTAGCTGTGTAGGTGAGTCTTGGCTGTAATCCTAGATCTTTTGTCCTCTGGAATATCATATTCTCAGCCCTCTGATTCTTTAATGTAAAAGCTGCTAAATTTTGTGTTATCCTGACTGTGGCTCCACAATATTTGAATTATTTCTTTTTTTGCTGCTGGCAGCACTTTTTCTCTTTGATCTGGGAGGTCTGGAATTTGGCTATAATATTCCGGTGAGTTTTCATTTTTGGATCTCTTTCAGGAGGGGATCAGTGGAGTCTTTCAATTTATATTTTATCCTCTGGTTCTAGAATTATCAGGGAAGTTTTCCTTGATAATTTATTGAAAGATGATGTCTAGGCTCTTTTTTTATCATGACTTTCAGGTAGTCCAATAATTCTTAAATTATCTCTCCTGGATCTATTTTTCCAGGTCAGTTGTTTTTCCAATGAAATATTTCATATTTTCTTTTATTTTTTCATTCTTTCGATTTTGTTCATTTCTTGATGTCTCATAAAGTCATTAGTTTCTACTCTCCCAATTCTAAGTTTTAAGGAATTATTTCCTTTAGTGAATTTTTGTATATCTTTTTTCCATTTGGCCAATTCTGCTTTTCAAAGCATTCTTCTCTTCATGGCATTTCTGTGTCTCTTTTGCTTTTTCACCTATTCTGTTTCCTATGATGTCATTTTCTTTAGTATTTTTGTGCCTCCTTTACCAAGCTGACTCTTTTTTTCATTATTTTCTTTCATCACTCTGTATCAGCAAGCACCCCAATACACCCAGGGTGGCTGCTAGCACAGGTTCTTAGATCTGCTTTTCTAAAGGAAAGCAACTCAAAATGGGTTAACAATCTTACTTTAATTGATCAAATATTATTTACCTAGTTCAGGGGGAAAAGTCGGCACCCTGAACTTCAGAGAAT
>CM053582.1:23691839-23795514 GCA_028627135.1 Pseudochirops cupreus
TGGCCAAATCACACAACTCTTCTCAAAGTGAGCCCCAAACCAAAACCTCACATCAGGCCGTATATATAGCCTTCTCCTGGCTTGGAGAATGTCACAGCCCTCTAGACCCACTGCCCAATCACAAAGCTACAAGGCAGGGGCATTCCTGGAAAACAAGCCTGGCGCCACAGGCTCCACGTGACCACATTCAGCCTATTAGGGAATAGAGTATACTTTCAAATATCCAAGGGTCCTCAGAGTCACGTAGCCACTTTCGCAAAGGGCCTAGGGGCAGGGAAGATCTTCAGATTCCCATAACACACTCATTTCTCTTCCCAATTTTTTCTCTACCTCTCTTACTTGATTTTTAAAATCTGTTTGAGCTCTTCCATGGCCTGAGAGCAATTCATATTTTTCTTTGAACATTTGGATGCAGGAATTTTGACTTTGTTATCTTCTTCTGAGTGTGTGTTTTGATCCTCCTTGTCACCATAGTAACTTTCTATGGTCAGAATTTTGTCCTATTGTTTGATCATTTTCCAGCCTATTTCTTGACTTTTAACTCTATGCTAACATTGGGCTCTGCTTCCCAAGTGGAGGGAACATTGTCCCATTTCAGGTTTTTTGGTGTAGCTGCTTTCAGAGGTAATTCTGGGGACCTGTAACATTTAGGTTCTTCTAAGATGGTATGATCTAGGGAGAGATGTGTTCACTACTGTTCTATACTGTGCACTGGTTTGTGAGTGACCACAAACCTTTTCAACCCTGGAACTATGCAGGGTCCCTGTTTGCCTGCAGCCACAAGCTCTGCTAAGCTAGTGCTCCTCCTTCTGCTGGGACTAAGACCTAGGACTAAGACCCAGATCCAAGTATAGGCAATGCAACAGAATCCTACCCCTGGTGCGAGCAAAGGGACCCCTGTAAATCTCCTTCTGTCCCATTATCTGATCCCCTTACTGTCTGTGGGCTGAGAGGTCTGGAAACTGCCACTGCTGCTACTGATTCAGTTGCCCCAAGGCCTGCTCCTGGTTTGCTGGGGCCTGGTCTGTGCTGGCATGGCCTGCACTGGACTGTGCTCCTCTCTCACCCTGGTGCAACAGATCTTTCCTGCCAACCCTCTAAGTTGTCTTGGACTGGAAAATTGTTTCATTCCATCTTTTTGTGGATTCTGCCACTCTAGAATTTGTTTAGAGTCATTATTTAAAGGTATTTGGAGGGGTTTAGGGGAGAACTCAGGCAAGTTCTTGCCTTTACTTCACTTACTTTGTCTGCTTCTGTCTTTTGAGCTAAATAATCCTTCTTTGTGCTCCATGGCCCAGCTCTCCATAGCTCTTATCTATTTTTCACTAACTCTGATAAGAAGTAAAAAATTAAAAGAAGAAAAAATGAATGCTCTCCAAACTCAGCTACTGGTTGAAATATGTCACATTTTGATATTGCAGTCAGACTTTCGGCTGTCTAAGGGCCATGTTCAGTGTTCTGGATCAGATGTATTTACATGATTAAACATCTTAACTTTAATTAAGCTTTTCTGAGGGAAAAGAAGGGGGTGTGTGTGTATGTCAGATTCCACATTCTCCTAAGCATTAGTATTAACTGCAATGCCAGCCTGAAAAGACATTATTAAAGGCTTTGTCATCTCTAGATAGAATACAACAAAAACTCTTCAGATCCATTTAGAAAAAAAGGGGGCTCTCAAAGGCACTCAGATCAGAGATAAAAGAACGTTTGGGGGCAGAAGAATTAGTTGCTCCTTCCTGAGCCCTATGAGTCAGGATTTCTCAATCCATCAGTATTATGCAGAAATTGTCCAGTGCCAACATATAAAAGTTCCCTGCCTACTCAGGGTCTAAGCTATAATATGAGGCTGGGGAGGAATATTCAGCAGCAACTCATACCTGAGAAATCTTAAACATAACAATACTATCAAGGAAGTTCACAAATCATATCCTTGGAGAGAGCATTAATCAAATGAATAAGGACCATATACATTTCTTGTGACATCAACTTTTTTGTGACCAATCTTCACAGGGTTCTTATCAGAACTTCAAAGGATCTGCTTTTAATTGGATAGCTCCATCAGTTCTTCCCATTCCCTAGAGGATCAAGGTATTCTCCTGGTTGCTTGTGCTTTGGCTAGAGAATTAACACCACATCAATGAGAAAATACAATCCCCTCCATTGCTTGGAGATATGAGGACTATGAGAGCAGAATGTTAAATATATTGTCAGATCTAGATGCTGTATTGGCTGTTTTTCTTTGTTAGTAGGGGAACCATATTAAATGGTGATGGGGATGTGTGTGATACATTTGGAAATGGTCAGGATGTAAAAACAAAAGGCAGAAATAAAATTTTAGTTAGTTTTTAAAAGAAAGAAATATAATTTCATGTGGCAATGACCTTAAACCTGATGGGATTAATATAAAAGCAATATTCAATATAGATTAAAATGGAGAGAGGCTGGAGGTCAACAAGACCATTGAAATGGAGGACTAGACCTCTTCTCTATTCCTTGATAACTTTCAAGAAACCCCCAAAAGAAGAATTATGCACCATAGATATAACAATTATTGCCAACTCCACAAGACAAGAAACCAAGAAGCTGAATGAGATAACAGCATTATGAATTAAATGCAGAGAATGGTAATCCCTAATAGACTCTCTAAGCATCCTTATCCCACCAGCCTCCTCCCTCTGACAGGGTACCTAAACTGACCCATCTGCTTATGCTCTGGCACCCACTCAGGAATTTTCCCTGTTTTTGCAGTCTCTGCTGACATGCTGTGCCTACTCTCACCCCAGTGCTCTATTGCAACAAGCAATGCACTTCAACTCTGTCCAGTCACATGTGGAGGAGGTGGAGGCATAGGAGGACACTCTGTTTAGTGTAGCCCCTAGTCAGGGAATCTCTAAGGCAGTAGAAACTCGGCTCAGAACACCCACTCCATTGCCCTCCCCAAGCCTTCAAAAAGCAGTAGACACAAACTCAGAGCAGCCAGAGAACTAAAGACTAGAAGGAACTGAGGGAATGGATCTAGTGTACCCAACCTGAAGGAAAGGACACTGGCACACACCTGGAGTCAGTCCTACCCTTGGACAAGTTGCTTGGGGCAGTGACAGAGGCAAGAGAAAAGTGAATTCCCCCATGGAGAAGGAAGGTGAAATAGTTTTGAGAATCAGACTGAGAGTTAAGCCCACCATCAAAGGGAAAAGAGCCTGACAGTGAGAGGCAGGGGAATACAAAAAAAATCTAAAATCACCAAAGATCTCAGGAGGAGAAAACTCAGTTAAAAACCTAGAGCACAAGCAGATAAGTCAATAGTCAAGGCAGTAAAATCAGAAGAGAATATGAGTAATAAGCCTTGTAAAGATTTGAAGTGAATCTAAATAAATATTGCAAGACAAAGGATACTGAACCAACACCTGAGGGAACAGAGAACCCTGTGGATTCCCAAGAGAACATGGAACTGTAGCAGGATGTTTCAGAATGGTTAAAAAATGTCAAATCAGAACCTTGAGGGAAGAATTTAGATGAGAACAAATGGCAGTATTTATGGCCTGCACAGCAGAACAGAAAAACTGGAATCCATGGTGACAAGTGAAAGATGACAAAAGAAGTGAAAGCAAGAACAGCTCATTGAGAAAACAAATATACTGAAGTTAATGACAATCTGGAAGAAGAGAATCAATAAAATTAAAAGGAAAATGACTGCTATATAAGAAAAACACATTAATTTCAAAGACAGGATGTAAAGAGAAAACTTAAGGATCATAGACCTCCCAGAAGAACACATGTCAAAAAACCTGAACACTGTAATGCAAGAAAACTGCCCAGAACTTTTGAACACAGAAAACAAAGCATCAGTAGAAAGAATCCATAGAATACCCTCAGGGTTAAAACAACAACAACAATGACCACAATATGTTTCAAACTCTAAGGGCTTAAACTTCACAATCCCAATGGCGAATAACAGATTCTTCAAGCAATCAGGAAAACAAAACCTTTCAAATATTTTTGAACATTTGAATAACACAAGAGATTAAGCAGGGGCTAGGTTTCCCATCCCTCTCTTGAGACTTTGCTATATATCCTTCCCCCTCAGTTTTTTCACCCAACTACTCCTAATATGGGGTTTAGGTTGGCTTCCTCTTAAAGGCATTATTCATTTGGGTGCATAAAGGAGTATAGTTCACACAGATTGTGCAGAAGTGAAATTGGATAGATTGAGAGAAACTGGATTATGAAGGATTTTGATGATGAGATTGGGCAATAGCGATCTGTTTATCTAACAGACAATAGTGATTCATTGCCAGTTCTTGGGAAGGGTAGTGACATGGCATGGCCATTTTTAGGAAGAATAGTTTGGCAAGGGGAGTTATTTGAGTCTAGGACAGTAGTAGTTCAGTCATGAGGAGATGAGGGGCTGGACTAGGGTGGTAACAGTGAGAATGGAAAGGAGGGAACAGATATAAGAGTGACTTTAATAAGAGAATTATGGATAATTATAGTTCTTATATATGTGTGTATATATATATATATATAGGTTCAATTGGTTCAACATACACACACACACACACACACACACACACACACACACACACATATATATATATAGTTCAATTATACATAATTATGGTTCAATAAGACTTGATGGATCACTGGGTTATAGCATCTCAAAGTTGGAAGGAACCTCCAAAATCAGTAACTCTAATTCAGACTCTAATTCATATGTGAAGTACAAAGAAGAAAAAGAAGGAAAAGATGTCTTGAAGGTCTTAAGCATGGAAGACCAAGAGAATAGTGTTACCATTGCCAGAAATGAAGAATTCAGAAGAAGTCTCTTGAAGAGTGAAGGTGATGTGTTCAGTTCTGATTATGTTGAGTTTGAGTGATGATGGGCCATTCAAATGTCAATATCCTGTGGGCAATGGGAAATGTGAACACAGAGCTTGGATAAAGATCAGATCTGGAGACAGGCATTTGGGGGTCATCAGCAAAGAGGTATTAGCTGAATCAAATGACAGAAGATGAGCTCTCCAAGTGAATAGCATAGAAGGAAAGTTTTCCTGTTCCATTCTCCTAGTTCTGTCAAGAATATCCCCAATACACATGTAGATCATTATCATAATGACTTTATAGATATGAAAAAGAAATAATTGTCAGTAGCAGTTGATGCCTTCTTAGTTATCTTCTTAAGTAGTAGGATGGTCCATGGTTTTTCCCATTATTTTGGTATTTTTCCCTCTTTGAATAGCTTGAAAATCAATTCCTCACTGTCTGCATATTTGCATCACTCATAAAATGGATTACTTCTATGTATACTAAATCAGACTCAGTTATTTCCTGACTTCATCTCAAGAGTCATTTTCCATTTCCTCTGAGGGTGCCCCTTTGAGCCTTGACATGTAGCATTTACTGAAGACAAACAACAACAGAAACAAGCAGTGGAGCACATGTACTATCCATCAGTTATCCCTTGCTTTCAGTCTATCATGCAATCAGTCCATCTTTTTTTTGCTCATACCTTTTTCTGATGACATCTTTTATTCCGTTTCTCCCTTCTAGTTCCTTGTTTGTAATGTGTTGCAGCCTGTACATGTCCATCTTGTGCCTCCCTGTTGTCCTCTGGGTGAAACTAATTTTCAGCTCTTTGTAGACTGTAATGTTCTATGAGTCATAGTCATACAAAACACCGTTAGAATATTGGTTGTGAAGATGAGCTTCTGTTTCAGGGAGAATTTTGAAGTAATTAAAATATTGTACAATACCCTAAAGGCAACCTAGTCTATTCTACTATTCAATTTTGTGTCTGAAGTATTGTCTACTTGTAGTGTCTGTCCAAGATAAATACTCATACTTATGGACATGTTCTGTAAGTAATCTATCTAACTTCATATTATAATTTGGCAAATAACCATTCTTTATCAACTTGATTTCTCCCATATAGGTGATTAGAACAAGCTCTTTTGAAAATAAAAAACCAGATCTTTTGAATGATTATACATCTCTCCGAGATAGTATATCTCTCTGAGATACTATAGTATCCCAGTTCTTGATGCAATTGGCACAAACAGGAGCATTTAGTGGATCTTATAATCTATATGGAATGTCTCTTCAAAACTTAGACACTGGAGAAATGCAAATTTAAACAAATCTGAGGTACTATATCACACATATCAGGTTGGCTAATATGACAAAAAAGAAAAGTGACAAATGTTGGAGCGGCTGTGGGAAAAGTGAGTCACTAATGTACTGTTGGTAGAGTTGTGAACTGATCCAACCATTCTGGAGAGCAATTTGGAACCATGCCCAAAGGACTATAAAACTGTGCATATCCTTTGATCCAGCAATACCACTACTAGGTCTGTATCCCACAGAGATAAAAAAGGAAAAGGATCTCTAAGCACAAAAGTATAACTGCTCTTTTTGTGGTGGCAAAGAATTGGACATCATCTGGGGAGTGACTGAACAGTTTGTGGTAAATGATTGTGATAGAATACTATCATGCTGTAAGAATTGATGAGCATGATGCTTTCCGAAAACCTGGAAAGACTTACATGGAATGATACCAAATGAAACGAGCAGAACCAGAATATTGTACATCTAACAACAATATTATAAGATGATCAATCGTGAATGACTTACCTATTCTCAGCAATACAGTGATACAAAACAATTCAGAAGGACTTAATGATGAAAATGCTATACACCTCTAGAAAAAGAGCTGATGGTGTATGAATGCAAATTGAAGCATACTTTAAAATTTTTTATTATTCTTGTTTTTCGATCTGTGTTTTCTTTTACAACATATGGCTAAAATGGAAATGTTTTGCATGGCTACATATCATAATCCATATCAAATTGCTTGACTTCTCATTGAGAGGGAAGGAGAAGGATGGAGAGAGAGAATCTGGAACTCAAAATTTCAAAAAACAAATGTTAGAAATTTTTGTTTGCATGTCATTGAGAAAAATAAAATTAAAATAAAAAAAAAACCAGCTTTGGCACTGTACCTTTTCTATAATGGAGGCAAAAAGCTTTCCTAAGTATACGTTTCCCTGTTTTATGCTTTGATTGATATTAATGATGAGTGCATTGGCTATGGCAATCTCTGTTATGTCTTTCACGTAAGCTTCAATAATTTTGACCTATGCATAGGAGATACTTTTAAAAGAGGGTCATGCTCTATTGGGCCAAATGCTTTTTTATAGTCAGCAAACAATAAGTATTGTTTACGAGTGCACATATGATGGTAAAGATATGTTCTGCTGTGGAACATTCTTTGTTAAAACCTGAATGTTCTCTTTGAATAACCTAATTGAGGACACCTCCGATGTGTATATAGATAATATTTTATATGGATGGGAAAGTATAGGCTGATAGGATCATAGCATCATAGATTTAGAGGTGGAAGAGATGTTAGAGGCCATCTAGGCCAAACCATTCATTTTATCGATGAGGAAAATGAGGCCCAGGATAGTTAAGTGACTTATCCAACATCACATAGATAGTAAGTAGTAAAGTTGGGATTCAAAGCCAAGTTCTCCAATTCCAAATCTATACTTCATTGTTGATGTTCTGTTTGTCACCTCTTTTGGTAATAATAATATCTGAGTTGTTTTACATACCTCTGTTATCATTCCTTCCTTTAGCTACTTGGCGGATCAATCCCTTTACACACTCCCAGTTGTGTTACCTTCAGCATGGACATGCTCTGTGTACACTTAGTCTAATCCAGGGGCATTTCTCATCTTTATTCTCATTCTAGAAGGGCATTTGGGATTACGATGTTAGAGTCCAAGTGTTGTGGCTCCCTTGTCTTTGCTATTGAAATAAGTCTGTCATAATTATTTTGCAGATCTTTCCCATCATTAATCTGTTATCCTCAGGTTTATCATTAAATGTCCTTAGGATGATTCTGCTTAGTGGGGTCTATCACAAAACTTTCCTTAAGTGTTATCTGTTTTATGATGGAATATTGTTCTTAATCTTCAACCATCCTTCTTGGTAGATGTGATAAATGAGTTTATTTCTTAAATAAAGCATTGTCCTTGTCATCATCTTTATTCACTTGGAAAGTAAGTAAAGTGTTTGCTAACTAAGGTACTTTTTAGGCTCTCTGAATCTCTTAATTATGGCATTTAGATTATATTCATTAAACTTCTGTGGGAAATGATTGTAATTAGTGTTAATGTCCTTTCTTCCCTCCATGTAAATTTTTTGAAATCAGTAAGTTATTGAAATCGGCCAGGTTTGAATTTTTCTAATTGAACATCATATTTATTTCATTTTACACTTTCTTCTAGCTTTATTTTAATTTTTATCTTTGTTCTAACAAGTCTGTCCTCTGACCATGCACAGACAGTTGATTCAGGAATAACTCCCAGATGATTATTGAGTTGTTTCCTGACCATTAGAAAATAATCAATTTAATGTTTGGTGAATTTGGTGCTTGTCTGTGCTTTGTATATGTATATGCATATAATAAATATAGGCCATTTGCCCCCATGCCTGTCTTTGTTTTGAAGTCACCAGGTCTATGTTGACTTGGTTGGAAGGAACATATCACATTGTTTATGGGTACTCTTTGCTTCTTCATCTTTTCCAAAGATATTGGCACGTAATCTGAAGTCATTTTCATGGTGCTCCTTTTGAATACACTGATTATGAGCCCTGAAAATTGAGATGATTAAGTATTCTAGGAAATGATAGTTTTTCTTGTCTTTGGACGCAAAATGAAACTAATTATGCCAACCCTTTGACCCTCCTCTCCAAGGAGGATCTGTGACACATCCTTCTCTTAAACTGCAAGTTCTTCATGTCTTTGGGTTTGAGAGTGGCAATATTTATCTATTTCTGATTCTTCAGTAGCATGTCAAGTAGTCAATTAGCCGACAAGCAATTATTAATTGCTTATAGTGCATCAGACACTGTGCTAAGAGCTATATTTTCAAAGAAAGGCAAAGATATGTTCCCTGCCCTCAAAATATTCACATTCTAATGGGGGAGACAGCATGCAAATAACTATGTGCATATAAGATATATATATATATATAGTATAAATGGAAGGTAACTTCAGAGGGAAGGTAATAGCAGTGTGGTGGGGGAGGAGACTGGGAAAGGTTTCCTGCAGAATTTAGGATTTGAGCTGAAGAGCATTCCAGACATAAGGGACAGCTAATGAAAAGGCATGGAGTTAGGAGATGGAGTATCATTTATGAAGACCCTCAAGAAGCCCAGTACAGATGGATTATAGGGTGCACAAAGGGGAGCAAAGTGTAAATAGACTGGAATGGAGGAAAGGGCTAATTTGTGAAGGGCCTTAAAAGCCAAACAGAGATTTTATGTTTTATTCTGGAGGCAATATGTAGCCTCTTGAGTTCACTGAGTAGGGTGGGTGATGTTGTCAGATAGTTTTAGGAAGATCACTATGGCAACTGAATGGAAAATGGACTGGAGTGGAGAGAGACAAGATAGAGAGACTAATTAGAAGGCTATTGCTATAGTTCAGCATGAGATGATGAGGGCTCGCACCAGAGTGGTAGCTATGTGAATAGAAAGAAGTGGTTTATAGAAAAGACATGACATAGCAACAGATAGGATATGTGGGATGAGTGCTAGTAAAAAGTAGAGAATGACATTGAGGTTGTGAATCTGGGTGACTGGGAGGTTGGTGGTGATGGTGGTGTCCTTGACAGTAATAGGAAAGTTAGGAAGAAGGGAGGTTAGGATGGGAGGGAAGATAATGAGATCTGTCAGACGTGTGTCCAAGAGGCAGTTGGAGATGTGTGACCATATTTCAGGAGAGAGACTAGGACCATGTATATGGATGTGGTTATCATCCATATAGACATGATACTTGAAGGTCACTGCTCACTCAGATCAGCAAAGGAGAGTGTATAATAAAGGGACAGGAAAAGAGGGCCTATGACAAAGCCTTGACAGACCCTGAAAATGAGTGGGTGTGATCTAGAGTAAGATCCAGACAATGGCAAGTTGTTGAACTCCCATTTAGAATAACAAAAATTAAAGGAATGTTTGTAAGATGCTCAAAGCCCTGGCTGGATCCTTTGCATCCTTTGCTGCCACTTTATACTACCATTACTCCAACAGCTGAATTCACTGCACAGGCCTAAGGATCAATTTGGACTTTTTTGTTTTATAGACTGTCGTGGCTAAAGAATTCGTTACTCAGTGTTCAGCCTACTGGCAAATAATAATAACAAGGAAGAGGATTAACAGACATTCTCAGAACACATGATAAAAAGGCTAAAAACATACAGAAAAAAATTTGAAACAAGAAAACTTCACTTACCTAAACAATAGTAAAGGCTAAAATGGGTACATGCCATTGGAGTTTCCAAAGGTAACTGAAAGTAGTTTACTTCCAGATAGTGCTTATGAAATAGTTAATAATACTAATAATGAAAAACACTCATATAATGCCTACTATGTGCTAGGTACTATACTAAGCACCTTACAATTATTATCTCATTGGATCCTTGTAAAAACTTTAGTAGGTAGGTGCTATGATTATCCCCATTTTACAGATGAGGAAACTGAGGCAAACGGAAGTTAAGTGACTTACACAGGATCACACAGGTAGGGAATTTCTAAAGCTGGATTTGCATGTAGATCTTCCTGACCCAGTGCTCTCTCCATGGCACCACCTGGTACCTTAAGATCCTAGCTAAGATCCAAGAGTAGAATCAAAAGGCCTTCTATGGATGGCATCCACATGAATTCAGCCAAAAATATATCAACAAAGAAGTGTTGAACAAATGACTGAATTGCACAGATAAATTTGTTTATGGAAACAAAGGAATTTATGATGGCAATTCAGGACCAGATCATCACTACCAGAAATTACTGACAGCTTATCCTTAAGGATCCCAGACTTATTTTTCAACGTGGATTATATCAGGAAATAGTAAAGACTGCACAATACATCACTTCAGGCCTCAATAATTTAGTATCTATCTAAAACTTAACAATATATGATCCAGTGGCTAGAATTAGATATCAGGAGCTCGCTCTTTTTCATAAACTAACATGACAATTCCTGATACTACAAATACGAATCTCAAAACAGCCTTGAGAATTCAACCACGAAACTGAGCTGGAACTGGACCATGATCACAAACAGAACTGTTGCCCACAATCAACTGGACTTAACCCATTAAGCCATAAAAATTAAAGAACAATGTTTTAAAGAGACGTGGCCATATGGAATAGTCACAATCTCCAAATTACATGGAATGAAATGCTTTCAAAATACAGAGATCTAGCAGAAGGAATCAAAACCATGTGGGAACAGGAAGAGGAATGTATCATGCCCTTCATGTTCTCTGCTACTGGCCTTGTTCACTGAGCAAGTAGAAGATGAGCTTACCTCCCAATATTTTGTTCAAGGACAAAAAACAGGCACTGTACCCACTTACAAACTACTGTGCAAAATATTCAATGTAAAAGAATAATAGCAAGACTGAGTCTTATCCCAGGACCATTTCTATCTGGACTCCATCAAAAAAGATGAGAACAAAATAATAATAATAAAAACCATGAGGCAGAATGGTATAATAGGTAGAGAGCCAGCTTCACGGCAAGAAAGTCCTTTATTAGCAATATTAACCTGGGCAAGTCATTTAATCTCTTCAAGCCTCAGTTTCCCCAAGTGTAAAATGAGCAAAACAACAGTCCCTACCTCAAAGTGTTCTTGAGAAGTAACGTTTGCAAAATATTTTGCAAACTTTAAGTGTGATACAAATGTGAATTTTTGATGCTACTGCTGATTAGCTAGGGTATATTAGATAGAGAGATATCCTGAAGTCAAGAAAACCAGGTTCAAATTCTCTCTCTGACACATACTATATGACCTTGTAAAAGTCAGGCAACTTCTCAGTGCCCCTAGGTAACTCTCTAAGTGGCAAAGATGGAGTAGACCTACACTGGTAAAGGAAGTTCCTTACTGGGAGCTCTGGACACCAAAGAAATCACAGATTCACTCCAAAAATAATTATTGTTAGGAGTATGTACATTCAGACAGTGCTTTATGGATATTCCATCTCTAAAATAATTTGATACTAGGAGACTCCATTAGGAAATCATGTACAAGTCATTCTCCAAACACCTCTTTATAAATAGAATGGATGCCCTTTTCCTGTCTATAATTTCTAAGGATTCTAGAACAACAGAAGCTACTGTACTCACTGTTTTCCATGCAGCTAATCAGATGAAATTGTACTTGTTCATTTCAGTTTAAATTTTCTAGCCTCTCATGTTTTTCATATTTAATGGAGTGACAATACCATTAATTTAACATGTGAAGTTTTAGAGTGAATTAAAAGAGGATAAGTTCAGCAAATTCTTAAGAGAGGAATCAAAGATTAGCAATTAATTGACCCAGCTCATTAGCTTGTATAGTGGCTCTTCAGCCATTCAGTGGGGGAAAGCAGTGATGAGCATAAAAAGAGATATTTTTTGCTCCAAGATCATCTGAAATTCCAGTAACTCCCCTAAATCCCTTGTTTCCTTTCCAATTGCCATACTTTTCCCCCACTTAAAGCCTGCCAACATCACTGATGGCTGTCATACAAAGAACATAAGTTTGTTTATACTCATTATAGAACTAGAAAATTGCTAGCTATTCACCACATTGTCTGGTTGTTAAAAAATTATTTCAGGCTGGGCCATCTATTTTCCAGACCCCGTTATCATCATCCTTGGTAACCCTCCTCTGGATGTACTCCAGTTGGTTCGTGCCCCCCTAAAAATGTGGTGCCCAGAACTGAACACAATACTCCCCATGCAGTCTGACCAGGGCAGACTATTCCTTTCCCATGACTGGCACACTATACTTTGATTAAAACATGCTAAGCTCTTGTGAGCTTTGTTAGCAGCCACTTTACGCTATTGGGCCAAATTGAGCTTTTGGTCAACTAAAAGGCCAAGATCTTTTTTCCTGGAATGATTGCCAAATCATTTCCCCTAGGCCTATCCTCATGTTGTTGGGTCAGTTTTTAACCAAAATGTAGGACTTAATATTTATTCTCACTACGGTTCATCAACTTGATTTTGACCTACTTTCATTCTATTGATCTCATTTTGGAGCTTGGTTCTGCTGTTTATTATATCAACTATCTTGCTCTGCTTTGTGTCATCTGAAAATTACGTATACATGGCATTGCCTTAACTTTTTTTGTTTTCTCCCCTTCACTGGCAGATTTTTAGAGGTGTCTATATTTGCTATCTCCAATTCCTTACCACCCACTGTCTTTTCACCCCATTACTATCTAGCTTTCCACTCCACCGTTCCATTGAAACTATATACTCCAATGTCATCAATGTCCAATGTCCTCATTCCCCTTGCCTTCTCTGTAGCATTGAAGGCTGTTGCCCATAGCTTACTCCTTGTTGCCCCTTTCCCTCCTGTGACACGAACCTCTCTGTGAGCATCTTGAGAGCAGGAGCTGTCTTTTGCCTTTCTTTTCATGCCCAGTACCTGGTACATAGTAGACACTTAGTAAATGTTTACTGACTGAGTGCCTTCCAATTTTTCTTTCTTTATCTCCTTGGCTGGTTCCTCGTCCTTTCTCCCTACTTTAAATGTAGGTATTCTCCAAGGCTATCTTCTCTCCCTTGCTGATCTCATCTATTGCATAGTTTCAATGATGACCTCTATACAGATGACTGCCAAGTCAATTCCACTCCTCCAACCTTTCACCAAGCTCCTCTTCTGAGATTTCTGACTGCTACATAACTCTGCTTCAACATCCTGCTGCTATGGCAAACTCAATATGTGTAGTGAAAAAAATATTGGATCTAGGTTCAGAAGATTGGGTTCAAATCCCAGCTCTGACACATAATTCCATGAGTAAGTCATTTCCTCTCTGGGCCTCAGGGTCAGCATCTGTAAAACAAGTTGTATGGCTTAAATGACCTCTATGGTCTCTTTCAGACCCAAATCTATGATCTTATGTCTAAAACAGAACTGATCATCAGCTGCCTCACAACTCCAAAATTGGAGAGCTGGAAGGGACTTCAGTGGACATCTAGTCCCAATTATATTTGAAAGAAACCCCCACTATAACATACCCAGCAAATGGTTGTCCTGTCCCTGTTTTAAGACTTCCAAGGAGGGGAAGCATCTCTCAAGGCAGGTGAAATATCTATCTATCCATCTATCTATCTATCTATCTATCTATCTATCTATACCTATCTATCTATCTATCTATCTATCTATCTATATGTATATATATATATACATATACATATACATATATATACATACATACATACATATATATATATATATATACATATCGGCTCCTTCTCTTGTTCTCAGGGTCAGGATGATGGGAGTGCTCTTCCAGGTTTACTGGTATTCCAAGCCTGTGCTCTCTGCACACCTGTGGTCACTGACTTTGCCTCATCCTTGTCTCTTCCCTCTCTCTTCTTCCTAAATCTGATCAGCTCCAACTTCTTATCCATTCTGTTTCCATGGCTTCTTTGAAACTACATTAGTTCAGGTTCTCCTTTCTTCTAATTTGCCCTCTGGTCTTCCTGCCTCCATTTTTCCCTTCTCTAATCCATCCTTCTTAACAGCTATTTGACGCAGTGGGTAGAGCACTGCAGAGCACTGGAGTCAAGAAGACCAAGTCCAAATCTGGCCTCAGATACTTACTAGCTATGTCACCCTGGACAAGTCACTTCATCCTGTTTGCCTCAGTTTCCTCCTCTGTAAAATGAGCTGGGGAAGGAAATGGCAAACAGCTCCAGTATCTTTGCCAAGAAAACCCCAAATGGGGTCATGGAGAGTCAAACACAACTGAGACAACTAAACAACAATCTGTTCTTCACACTGATGCTCAAGTAACCTTCCCAAAAGACCACTCTCATCACATCATTCCAGGGGCTCCCAATTGCCTCCTGAATAAAGTATCAACTCCTGCTCCTGACATTTGAGATCTTCCATGTTACTCTTCCATTCCTATCTCATAATATTCCCTTCTACATAATGTAGGTTCCAGTCAAACTGAACTTTCTCCCCCTTACAGATATAAACATATACATACATGCATATATGCATACATGTATGTATACATGCATACATATCTGTATACATTAAAATCAAATAGAGAGAAATTACATATATACACACATGCATATATAGTTTCCAACTGTATGTATACAAATTATATATAGTTTCCAACCATGTTATTATATATGAATATATACATATATGTAAGTATATATGTATATATGTATATATGTATTTGTGTGTATGTGTACACACACATATAGTTTCTATCCATATGTTTGTAGGCTCCTTGAAAGAAGAGTCTATACTATATTTATTTTTGTATTCCCACATCATAATACAGTATCTTTCAGGATAAGTATTTAATAGATGTTCTTCAATTGAATGTCTTTATTCAAGTAATTGATTAAGAATATTGATTAGTCTATAGCCACAGACAGAGTCTGGTGACACTCTACTAGAGACTTCTTTCCAGGATGAACCAGTTCTAAATCCACTTAACTATATAGCCCATTTATTATACAAAAAAACTATGGCTTTACCAATTGCTTTTCTGAAATCAAGATATAATTTATTTATAGGATTTCTCTGATTAAAAAATCTAATAGGCCAGTTGAAATAGGAAATAATGTTTGTTTGTATGACTTGTTCTTCAGGACATAAGATCATAGAATTAGAACTGAAAGCGACCTTAGAGACCATTTAGCATAATCCCTTTATATTTCACATGAGGACATGAAGACACAGGAAGTTAAGTGACTTGCCCAAGGTCACACAAGTAGTAAACATCTTATATCTTTGGGCATCCCTTAGCAAGCCCATATTAGTGTCTAGTTGTCACTGTCATTCTTTTTTAAGTACTCACAAATCACTTGTTGAATAATCCATTCCAGAATTTTGGTGGGGATTGAGTCCAAGTTTACTGGTGTCTTTCTGGAATCCATTCCTTTCTCTTCCTAGGAAACCAAGATATTTGACTGTCTTTACGTTTCTAACCTATCTCCCATTGTCTATGATTATTCGAAGATTACATGCTTCATTATATCTTTTATTGAGAAAATTAACTATGAGATCACTATTTGAATTGTGGAAGAATTATGGGAGATGATTCAGATTAAGACCTACTGTTGAGTTTTGTTGTTTAGTGTCTCCTGGTACAAATGTCCATGGACAGTTTTGATATCTGAACCATCAACAGATATCAGTCCCAGCATAATCCTTGACTCTCTTGGTAACTACCACAGAGTGGTGAAATTAAGTCCATCTGGCAATTGTGTAAATGAAGCCTGACCACTGCTTTCGTTGTGCTTATGAAGACATTTCTAGAACATTTCTTTTTTTTCCTGCAGTATATTTTACATAGAACTCAATTGCCTTTTCTCCCTGCACAGCAGTCTTGGGGCAGGAGCGGGGGATGGAAGTGTTCTAGTTTCATTTTCCAGTCAGAGAGATTGAGGCGAGAACTGAAGCCGAGTCTGTGGCAACGGCTGGAATCGTGTGCTTGGCTCATGGCCTATTGCCATTGGAGGCATTTGGCCTCTCAGTGGCTAACAAATCACTTCTGGATTCGCAGTGTTTTCATTTCCCCAGTGGCAGAATAAGAAATTCCTAGAATCATAGACTGTCAGAGCTGGCGGGACCTTCGAACCTTGTTAGCCCAACCCTCTCATTTGGCTGAGGAGGAAATTTGAGTCCCAGAGAAGGAATGAGACCTAAGGTTACAGAGCAATTTAATTGTAGAGCAGACTAGAACCCAGGTCATAAAACTCCCAAGTCCACGTTCTTTCACTGTGCCATCTGTCTGCCTGGAGGATCTTCATAGAGCCTTAGCCCCTGTGCCTTATCGTTTGGGTCATGATCTAATACTATGGACAAGAATCACCAAGAATGGAAGGTCACAGATCAATCAGTCAACTAACCAGCAAGCCTTTGTAAACATCTTTCAGTGCCAGTCACTGTGTTCTATAGGTGCCTTGGATACAAAGATTGCAATGAAACAGTCCCTAACCTCAAGGAACTTCCATTCTGTTGGAACTAATGATATGTATAAATATGCAACTATGAGATATATGCTGCTTTTTCAGAATCATGGAATTTTAGCATTGGAAGGAACCTCAGAAGCCAATAAGTCCAACCTGTATCTGAGAAAAAATCCTAATTGCAACACAATTGACAAACTGTACCTAGAACACAGAATGCCAGAACTAGAGGGGCCTAACAGATTATCTAGTCTAATTTATTTTGTAGATGAAGAAACTGAGGCCCAGAAAGGAGTGATTTTTCTAAGGTCACACAGGAAATTATTAGGCAGGCCTGGATTTGAAAACCAGGTCTTCTTGACTCCCAGGTCAAAGCTCTTTCAACAGCCCCATGATACTATGAAACTGCTGGATTAGTAGGATCATAGGCTTTAGAGTTAGGACAGATAGGTGGCACTGTACTGCATAGAATGCCAGGCCTAGAAGCAGGAAGACTCATCTCCCTAAGTTCCAATCTGACCTCAGACACTTACTAGCTGTGTGACCCTGGGCAAGTCACTTCATCCTATTTGCCTCAGTTTCCTCATCTGTAAAATGAGTTAGAGAAGGAAATGGCAAATTACTCCAGTATCTCTGCCAAGAAAACCCCAAATGGGGTCACAAAGAGTCAGACATGATTGAAACAACTCAACAACAATAGGCTTTAGAGACAGAAAGTACCACTGAAATTGCCTGATCTAACTCTTTCATTTGACAGAGGAGGAAACTGAGGCCCAGAAAAAGGAAGTGACTTTCCCAAGGTCACATGACCTTTAAGTGGCAGATCTGAGATTGTTACTCTGTTTAAAATCTTTAAAGGGAAGGTTTTATTGTGATTATATGTGGAAATTTTAGATGAAAGACACCATTTTTAAAGTCTAATAAATAAGTAAATAACTGAAAACAAAATACTAAAAATTGTAGTATTTGCTGATCATGCCCCCCCCCTCTTAGTTAAGGGGACATTTTTTTAAATCCTTATTTGAGTATTTCATTTTATTGGTATGGCTTGTCAGAACCTGGGACCAATTAATTAATCAATCAAGTATTTAGCAAAAACTTCTGCACTATGTGTCAGGCACTGTGCTAGGGATACAGAGACAAAGAATGAAACAATGCCAACTCTTAAGAAGCGTCTTCATTCCTTTGTGTGAAGCATTGCCTTTCCCCTCTCTCCCTTCAATCTTCCTAAAAATGCAAATATTCCCATAAGGCCGTAACACACAAAGCCCCCCAAAGGGTGGTTATCCTCCCTGATACTATAGGAAAGACTGGGACAGTATGAGGGCCCCTGGGTGCTACAGGGAGGGGGAGCATTAATAGAGGAAAAGGGGCCCAGAAAGAAAGAGGCGGAAGGGGATGCCAAAAACAACCTTTGTCTACTTCATAATTTTCCTGGGGCTGGCCTGGAGCCCCATTTGACAGATGGGTTAGCTGAAATACAGACTGGTTCATTGGCTTGTCCGCATCTACTCAAACATATGGTTTTAATAAGGGATAAATTCCTGATTAATAACCAAGAGAATTGAAGGTTGGGATGAAACGAATTGCCTTCGAGTTAAGAAGTGGTCTATTTATGTCATTTTACTCTCTTTTAATTTTGACTTTGGGGGAATGTAAACTATTTTCATTGTAAATCAGCCTGTCTCAGCAATATTTAATTGTAGCCTTGGACACACAAAAAGAAGAAAAGAGAAGGATCTTCTGTTTCCTTCCATGGATGAGAAGGCGTCTCCTGTTTAATTCACTTTCTAGCATTTCCAAAGTTCTTACTCTCCTTTTGAATTTCAGGTTTTCTTATCTTTCTCAAAGCTTTTGAATCCTATTTGGTTCAATTTCACAAACATTTCAAAGTGACTCCTATGTGCACATAGAGGCAGCATAGAGTATTAGAAAGAGATCTAGCCTGGGAATTGTGAAGACCTCGGGTCAAATCCTCCCTCTGACACATATTGTTTGACCCTGGGAAAGAGATGAAACTCTTATTATCCCAGGCAACTCTTGAAGACTAGAAGTTTCAGAGGAGGTGCTGATCTGCATTGGTAGACGTAGAAGTGGTAGAATTTCTCATCCAGGAATTCTAGACATCAACGAAACCACAGGTCCAATCTGCCCATAACATATGGAATACTCTGTGCTGTGTGCTTGGGAGATAGAATGATAAAGAAATCAGGCATAGTTGCAGACCCCCAGGAAATTATAATCAAGTAGGAGAAGGACAGGGGCGTCCTTCAATATCTCTGTGTGTCCACAATGTGATTCATGAAAGCCCTCCCTCCATCTGAGTAGGTCATAATGTGTTCAAGCCTTCTCATTCTGTTTAGCTCTTCTCCATGGAAAAGATTTCAAGCAGCTAGGTGGTGCTGCAGTGGATAGAGTGCCAGGCCTGGAGTTAGAAAGACCCCTCTTCCTGAGTTCAAATCTGAACTCAGACACTTCTAGTTGCGTGACCCTGGGCAAGTCCCTTCACCCTATTTGCCTCAGTTTTCTCATCTGTTAAATGAGTTAGAGAAGGAACTGGCAAACCACTCCTGTATCTTTGCCAAGAAAACTCCCAGACACGACTGAAAACAACCAAACAACATGGACAAAAGCTTCCATATATTTCTCTCTCCTTTGTGCCCCACTTGATATTGATAATCAGATGGTAATGGAACCAAATTATTTCTGTTGCTATCAGGAATTTTGTATCATAATAACATATGCCTTGTTGGAAAATAGCCTTTGAGGGTACATTTTCCTTCATAGAATCAAATGTTTCTTTTTTATAATCGACAAACAATAAGCACAGTTGGGCTTTGGAGAGCCACCTTTCAATAAGTGGAATGACTGGCAGATTTTATCTGCTATAGAAAATCATCAGTGAAAGGCTACTTGTTCCCTCAGGGTTTCATCAAGAATACCCTCAAGACCTGGGTAGATCATTCTCAAAAAGATTTTATGTAGATGAGAAAATAGGAGAAAGTAGGCACATGAGTCAGTGATTACTGATGTTCTTTTAATTGCCTTTTTGGGGATAAAATACTGTCCACATTTTTTTCTTTGACAATTCAGTATATTTCCCTTTTTTTCAGATAGCATAAAAATCAGTCCTTCGAGACTTTCAAATTGGTATCACCTCCAAAGCAGATTTTGTGCGTGTATGTCAACTTGACCTGGTCCAGCTGTTATTCTCATCTTTGTAAAATCAAGTCAAAGAGCACTGATCAAGTTGCTGCTGTTTACAAGGCATTGCACTAGGCACAGGGGATGGATTGGAGAAGAGAGAGATTGAAAGTAAGGAGAACAATCAGGAAGTTACTGTATTAGTCCAGAGGAGGTGATGAGGGTGTGAACTAGGGCAGTGACTGAGTAGAGATGTGAGCCACGTTACTGAATTAGAATCAAGATTCATCAACTGATTGGCTGAGGGGCTGGGGGGTAGGGAGAGGCGAGTCTGACTGCCAGGCTGAGAATGTGGATGACTAGATGGATGGTGCTGTTCTCAACAGAAATATTAATATTTAGAGGCAAAGTAGGTTTGGGATGACTGCAGAAACCAGAGATGGAGAGAAAGAGAAAGATAAATGAGTTCTACTTTGAACTTGTGGGGTTTGAAATGTCTGCAGGATATCTAGGTAGAGACATTCAGTGCGTAGTTAACTAGTGATGCTGGACAAGGTCTCAGGAGAGAGATTAGAGATGAATTGTAGATTTTAAAGTCAGAGATGTAGAGAGATGATAACTGAAACCATGGTAGTTGATGAAGGAGATTATGGAAAAAGAAGAGAAGAGGGCCCAGGACAGAGCCTTGGCAAGTCCACTGTCTTTGGACCCTACTGACCATACTTTCTTACTGCATAGTTTTTCTTCTCTAGGTTTTTGTGACACTGTTCTCTCCTGGTTCTCCTACTTCCTATCTGACCATCCCTTCTCAGTCTCCTCTGCTAGCTTATCATCTACATCATGCTCACTAAGTACAGGTGTTCCCCAAGGGTCTGTCCTGGGCTCTCTTTTCTTCTCCCTCTATACTCTCTGCCTCAGTAACCACCTCAGCTCCCGTGGGTTTAACTAGTGTCTCTATGCAGATGAACCCCAGATCTGCATATTCATCCAGCCCCAGTCTTTCTCCTGATCTTCCAGCCCTATATCACCATTTGCCTCTTTGAGATTTCAAAGTGGATGTCATGGAGATATCTTAAACTCAACATGTCTAAAACAAAACTGATCTTTTTCCCTTAAACCCTTCCCTCTTCCATACTTCTCTATTTCTGAAGGAACTCTCATCCTTTAAGTGCCTTAGATTTGTAATCTTAGCATCAACCTCAGCTTGCTTTCTCACACCTCACATATCCAGTCATTTGCCAAATTCTGCTGTTTCTCTCTTCACAACATCTGGTTCATCCAACCCCTTCTCACCACTCATATGCTTATCACTTTAGATCAGGCCCTCATTACTGCTCGCTTAGCTTATTCCAACAAGCTCCTAATTAGGTTCTCTGTCCCAAGTCTCTCCTCCCTCCAATCCATTCTATATACCGCTGCCAAAGTAATTTTCCTCAGGTGCAGATTTGACCATGTAACTACCCTATTCAACCAACTCCAGTAAATTCCTATAGTTTGCAGAATAAAATCTAAACTCCTCCATTCACCTTTTAAAACCCTATGCAATCTGTTTGGCACCTATTTTTTGGTAATAGTAATGTAATTTGATCCCTTTGTATTGGCAAAGCTAACAGGTACTTAGCACCTAGTTTGAAATTAATTAGATCAAGCCTCTGTTAAGAAACAAAAGGTATGAACCCCCATTGCTGATATAACAGGAAGTTGCTGATGTAACAGGAAGGGGCAGAACAGGGAGGAGCTAATAGGTATATAAGGAGATGCCCTAGCTGGAATTTCAGACAGATTTTCTTGGAGCCAGGTTCTGGAGGCTGAGGGAGAGAGGCCCAGGCTGGAGAGAATGATTTTTATTTTGAAAACCTGGATGAAGTGATTTTGATTCTGGGAACCAGCTGAAACTTCTGCTGAGTCTGAGGGCCAGCTGGAGTTTCTGAGAAGCTGCTGAGGAGCTGCTGAGTCTGAGGGCCAGCTGGAGGTGCAGAAGACTGAGGAAGCATGATTGTGGTGCTGGTATTTTGTCTGTTTGTGGCTTTGTTAAGCCTTGAACAGAGACTGTGAAGGATTTAAGGTGGACTGGACACTGTGAGCTTCAGTGTGGAACAGGGACTACATGGAAAGTTGGACAAGGAGCTGGGAGCTGTCTGCCTTTGAATCCAGGTGACAGTTTGGTGAATCCAGGTAGGAGCTGGGACTATGGAAGGGGATCCAGGGAATCTGACAGCCTACCTCAGGTCAAGATGAAGAGATCTCTCTGTGATTAAAGTTGTAACTTCTGACCTTGAAATTCTAATTTATTTGTGACTGAGGGGTAGATGGCCTGTGTATTTTACACTAACCCTTAAGGGAGTACTGAGCAATGACTGATATTGTAACTTAGTGTGCCCCATGAGTGGAGAACTTTGACTTTTGTATTTTGTGACCCTTAAGGAGGCAAGCCTGCTTAAGGATGATTGAATGATTGAGTTACTAAGTGATTGATTGAATAAATGATTGTACTTTGTTCAAAACTATGTGGCCACTGTGGTGAAAACTATGTGGCCATTTTATGTGATAAGTTGTTGAGTTATTATGTCATTGTGAATGCTATATTTTGATTTTCTGTGATAAATTGTAACATTGTGAATCCTGTACCTTGATTTTACTGTGATTGTTTTGCTCTGATTTGTTACTGAATAAATGGAGTGTTCACTATACTATGTAATCAGAACCTTGAAAGCTGTTCACAGTAGCATTCTTCTGGAAAGCTGTTCATTCTTGGCTTTATACTTTTCCAGCCTTATTGGACATTACTCCCCCTCCCACACTTTCAAATTCCCAAATTGGTCTTTTCTCTGATTCTCTCAACACTCCATCTCCCATCTCCATGCCTTTGCACTGGCTGTCCCCCACGCCTGGAATGCTTTCTCTCCTAAATCTACTTCATAGCAGATTTAAGATGCACCTCAGATAACATCTGCATTAAGCCTTTCCTGGTCCTCTAAACTGCTTCTATTTAACTCCTTTGTGTGTATGTATTTTAGTAACTTTCTATTTGTATATGTATGTAGTTTTGTATTTACTTGTTGTATTCCCCATTGGAATGTGAGTTCATTCCAAGTAAAGATTGTTGCAGTCTTTGTCTTCGTATCCTCATCCCCTAGCACCACTGGCACGTAGTAAGTACTTAATCAAAGCTTGCTGATTGATGATGAAAAAAGATTGCTATAGAAAGATGGTCAGAGTTGTTGCATTTGGGGGTCTACTCCAAATCCTACTCTGCTGATTTCTTGTGTCATGGTGGTGACCCAGAAGATCTTGAAAACTTTGTTGGCCCAACTTGGTAAGTTCTACTATACTGAAAAGGCTTTTTAGTATGCTCCTTAGGGCAGGAGCTGCTATTTTAGGACCAGTCAAACTGAGTATGGGGAAGCACACCAAAAGTAGGCTGACCATTAGTGGTAAATTCTTTGGCCATGGCAATGGATGAAAAAAGAAGAATCCCAGATAGTCCTCAGGCCTATGCTTCTGTAGGCATGGAATGGCAGAAAAAAGGGCAGAGAGAGTACTAGATTTCCTCCGTGTATTAATTTGTTATAAATGTGGAATCCTCTGACAATTCATCTGTTGATACATTATTACTAGAGGAACTGAACCCTGTCAATATTGACACACTCACTGAAAATTAAACCAGAAGAAGGGATGAAGCTACAACTAAATAGAAGGGCAGCTTGCACATCCTCCTTCTCCTCCTCCTCCTTGAAGAGGCAAATAAAGGCATTGGCAGAGCTCATTTCACCATGTGTCCAAAGGCAACAAGAAAGATCATTCCATGGGATGCTTGGTCATCTTGCCTTGTGGGCCCCAAGAGGGGCATAAATAAAAAGACCACCATGAAGATAATTGCAACTTCGAGTCAGCATGAACATCTGTTGCACAGGACAGGCAGAGAAATTCTTGGAAGAACCAGACAAAATCCTCCAACCTGAGCCAGCATATTCCTCTCATCTTGATCCTTCCTATTAAATTGGAGTTGGTTTGGACCTTTTCATTGAAGTCACTGAGTGTATATGTGTTCTCCCTAGAATGCCTCTCTTATTCAGTCTCTGTAAAAGATGCCATAGAAGCTTTAATTAGCCTCGTGGCGATGTTTTTGTTTACACTTGTCTAGGCCACTGCATGGTAAGATGACCGTGGAATGATGGTTTTTGTTGCCTATGGGTATATGATGAAATCATTGCTGCCAGTTTTTTTGTTTTTTGCTTTGCTTCTCCATGGAAAACCCATGAACTATCTTCCCATTCATCTGTGCTTTCATTATGTCTTTCCTGGTTCCTGAAGGGACAATTGTAATATGACTTCTAGTTCCTTTGCTGGTCATGGGACAAAGATCAACCAACCAATCAAGAAGCATTTATTGAATACGTGCTGTGTGCCAGGCACTTTCTTGTATCTTGTATTACCCACTGACTGTCGGATATCTCACATTGGATGTCCCATAGGCATCTCAAACTCAACAGAATAGAACAAAGCAAAACCCATTCTCTTTCTCTCCCTAAATCCTCCCTTCCTCTTAACTTTACTATTATTGTCAAGGGCATCACCATCTTCTGAGTCACTCAGGCTTGTAACCTGGGTTTCATCCTAAGCTTCTTCCTCTCATTTACCCAACACATCCCCATATGTTGTCTGATCTTGACATTTCTATCTTCACAGCATCTCTCATTTATTTTATCTTCTCTTCATTCACACAGACACTATCCTTGTTCAGACCCTCATCACCTCCCACTTGGACTATTGGCCTTCTAATTGGCCTTGCTGCTTCAAGTCTTTCCTCACTCTAATCCATACTTTACTTAGCTGTCAAAAATATTTTTTATTAAAATGAAGATTTGACTGTGTCACCCTACTATTCAATAAGCTTCCATGGCTCCCTATTACCTTCAGGATTAAACACAAATTTCTCTATTTGGTATTTAAAGTCCCTTCCTACATTTCCAGTCTTATATTTTATTCCACTCCAAATACTCTATGATCCAGCCCTCTTGTTCTTCACAGACCCCCTGCATCTCCAAACTCCATGTCTTTCTGCTGCCTGTCCCATGTACCAGGCCACTGAAGAAGCAAAAGGGGTAACAGAGATGCAAAGCCATTAATTAGCTTCAATGCTTCCCTCTTAGCCTTTGGGATCCAATCCAAACTCCTCTGTTTGTCATCAAAAGTCTTTCACAACCTGGCTCCAATCTACCTTTTCAGGTTTCTTAGCATTCTACAGTCTAGTCTAGGCCACATTGCCTCAAGGTGGCAGGTTCCCCACCCCTAGAAACTGGCTCTTTTGTTCCTAGTACTTGACAGTCCACCTTGTCTGCCATTTCTGTTTCACTCAGGGTGATGAGTCTCTCTCTACTTACCTAGGCTGAAAACAAACCCAATTGTTTGCTGGACTAGCCCTCCAAAACTGGCAAAGGCATAGAGCTGGGGGAGGGCAGGCAATATTGGGGAGCAGTGAGGGTTCCAGTATGAGCTTGGAAGTGTGTGAGAGAAGACTGGAAATATTGATTGAACCATTATATTTTATTCCTTAGGCAATAGAAAGCTGTGAATGGTTTTTGAGCAGGAGGGGTCATGTGATTAGTTCTATACATGAGGAATATTACTCTGAGGGCCACATGAAGGATGAACTGGAGAAAGGAGAGGCTGCAGGCAGAGGTTCTGGGATGGAAGTTCTATCCTAGTGGTCCATGTGGGAGGTCACTAGGCTCTGAACTGAGGTGGGGAAAAAGAGTACAAGCCAAAAAAAAGATAATTCAAGAGATGATCACACATGGCCACATTTGGCTTGTGAAGTTACATGTGCTGGAACTGGGGCTGGAGAAAAGAGGGACAAGCATACCTGAGGAGGCTAAGTAGAGACCAGAGAACAGAACATAAGTGCAAGCTGAACACCAGGTGACCTAGAGGATCTAGTATAAGCAGTTGGTGCTATGCCCAAAATTCATACATTGGAGGCTCAGTCCATGAAGGAAGCTAGAGTTCCAAGGCTAGAGGCCAAAGGCTCCAGCAGGGAGAGGCAAGGTGACAATTCCAGGGGCAGGTTATAAAATTGGATGATCAAAAACCTTAGAGTTCAAGGGGACATTAGAGATTGTCCAATGCCTATCAATACAACTGAACTGACTCTAGCCATAGGATCTGCATTTTACAGAGTTTTTTCCTCCAGACAGGCAATAAGAGAGGGACAAGCCCCAAACTACATAGGTAATATGTAAGAGAACTAGGATTCAAATACATATCCTCTGCCTCCAAATGCAGTGTTCTTTCCACCATAGATGAATACACTTTGAATGAACCATGTAGGTCAAGATAATGAGGTAGCCAATAGGAAAACAGGCAATAGGCAGAGAGAGGTCCAGGCAGATGGGCATATCAGCATCAAGAAGGCCCCATAGCATGTTCCAGAGCCCCAGACGTGGGGCCTGAAGACACCTGGGGTTAGAGACCCTTGGAATGGGAATAGAAGAAGTCAAAAGTCAGCCTCTGAGAGCTCAGTCAGAAAAAGAGGGCCAGAAACTATAGAACTACAGAAATCAGAGGTTCAAGGAAGGGTGTAAAGCACATTAGACAAGGAACCAGGAGACCTGAGGCCTAGGCCTGGCCTTATCATAAATTCACTACAATGTGACTTTGGGCAAACAGCTTCCCCCTTTCAGGCCTCAGTTTCCTCCCTTGAAGGAGAATAGCATCTTCCAAGTGGCTTAGTTAGACTATGGTCCTGTTCAAAAGTGAAGGACCAACACCACCAACCATTAGACTAGCTGATCTCTAAGGCTTCTGCCAGTTTCATTAAACTTGAGGATTTTTAAGATTTCTTCTAGTTCTGATATTCTCTGGTGCTTCTTTCTTCCCCCCTGCCTGGGTCACAACTGTTCTCAGAGGACCTGCAACAACAGGCAGGCAAGTGGGGTTAAAGGCATGTCTACTTTCCAGGGTTGACAGGTATTCTGAGCAGCTTGGGTTTGTTGTCAACCCGGCTCACTCAATTTCTGCCCCCGATTTCATTTTAGCTCAAGCTTCTGAACTCTGTGGAGATATGGGATCTTAGCTTTGGAAGGATACTTAGATGGCACAAGGTGGGGGCCTGCCATGAAAGGCGTGTGCCTGTTCCCTGGGACATGTCCAAAATCCCATATCACATCTTTCTCCCCAGACCCATTCTCCTCACTAGCAGCCAGATCTCTGTTGAGAGGAATATCAGGGGCAGCTAGATGATGCAGGGAATAAATAGCACACCAGGCCTGGGGTCAAGAGGATCTGAGTTCAAATCCAGCCTCAGACACTTGACACTTACTAGCTGTGTGACCTTGGGCAAGTCACTTAACCCCAATTGCCCTGCCTTCCTCCCTCCAAAAAAAAAGAGAGGACTATCAGACTTTTGAACACCCAAGTTCACAACCTTGAAATCAGTCTCAACTTTTTCCTCTCCCTCACCCCCATAGGTAATTAGTTGCCAAGTCTTACCAACTTGCCTTTCTAATCCATCCTCCCTGCACTGGCCAAAAGAATCTTCTGGAATCCCAGGTCTGACCATATCACTTCCTTGCTCAAGAAGATCCAGTGGATCCCTATTACCTCTAGAATCAAATACAACTGCCTTTGTTTGGCATTTAAAGTCCCTCACAATCTGCTTTCAACCAGTTTTTCCAGGCTGAATTCATATTTCTTCCTTTCTGTTCCAGTTTAATTCCAGCCCAAATGACCTACTCTACAGGACCCTCCAGCTCCTGTCTCCATGCCTTTGCATAGGCCATGTCTCATGCCTGGAATGCTCTCTCTCCTCATCTGTGCCTCTTAGAATTCCCAACTTCTTGAAGGGTTCAGCTCATGCCACATCCCACATGAAGCCTTTACTAATCTCTCCCTTGTCCAGGGGCTAGTGCCATCCACTTTGTAAACAGTGACAGTAATGCCTGGAACACTTACCTCACAGGGTTTTAGAAGGATTAAATGAGATCATGTATGTTATGTACTTTGTAAACTTTAATGTGCCATATAAATATCAGGTTGGGATTTTTTTTTGTGGGGGGTAGGTGCTCAGGACTGTAATCTTAAACACATGATGGAAATTCTCTTCACCAATGCAGATTAGTGATGTATCGGCCACTTATTGTCAAGGAGCACTGTCTGGGCTCCTGAGTGGTTCAGTTACTTGTTCAGCTATGTGTCTTAGGCAGGTTCTAAACTCAGGTCTTCTTGCTTCTAAGGTCAACCTTCTTTCTGTTCATTACACCATCATCACTATCATCATAAGAACCACAGCCATCATCCCTGTCACAGGCACCACCATTATTACATCAGAGAGGTTGGGTGAGGCAGACATTTTTGAGCAAAGCCTGGAGGCTGCTAGGTCAATATGAGGAAACACAAGTTTGCTGACACCAGGGCCCAGTGTGTATTTGGAAAAGGCTCCTTTGGGGAATTCAGCCTCAGTAAGAGAGCAGGGAAGCAACCAGTAGTCCCACCATCTTTTGGAAAACACCCCTGAACTCTTGCTTGCTGACCTTCAGTGAACAACAGGAAGCACCTGTCCAGATGTGAAAACTAATGCTGGGCAGAGATGAAACCTGAGCCAAGGCTCCTATTAATGGAAAAGACTTTCGCAGCTCAAAATCTTTCCCCCTCCAATCAGAAACTGCCCTACCTCCTAACGATTTTACATGACCAAATGCCCCCCATTGGCTATACAGTCTCTTACTTGTTTATTTCCCATTTCTGAACCCCAGCAAAGGAAACAGACAGTGTTCCAAGTCACCCACTGGTCCATTATTTATTATGTCAAAACAAAAGTGAAATTGATTTCCTATGAGATAGCAAAGGCAATCAAGTTTACTCTTGCTGGTTTATTAATGGAAACCAAATTTAAGACTTCTGCTTTCCAGTCTTCTCTGGTTTGTTCTTCTTAATTCTCTGCTAGACATCCTTGGAGTTCCTAGCTGAGTCATGATACCAAAGCCTCTCTTTTAACTTTTGCAATGACTCTGGATGCCATGCTCAAATACCTCAATGGATTTATAATCTTGAGAAAGACATTCCCTCCAAGGATGTACAACATCCTCAGTAGCTCATCCATGCCTGCCCTTCTCGTGCTATTCTTGGTCCACATCCCCCATCCACCATATCCCCTTAAGAAGGTCCACCCATGTGCTGGAACCCTTTCTTGCTTTCTCTTAACACCAGGAGAATTCTGTTGAGCACATGGACTATCTATTGGTTATTCCTTGCTGCTGTCACATGACTAGCCCATCTTTTCTGTCCTTACATTTCTTTCTCCTCCCTAATTTCCTTGTTCATAATGCACCACAACCAGGGTATATCCACTATGCACTGGTCTGACCATGTCCTTCCCCTTGCTCTTATCCACAAATGACTATAATATCAAAACAAAAGACATCAATAAAAAATATTTTTAAAAATAAATTAATTTTTTAAAAAACCCTTTAGCTCTCTAATCCCAGTTAGCTGTTAGGAAGAAAGGGATTTTGATAAAGAAATTTTCACTAGAATGAAGGATTGATAGCCAGCTTAATGTATTAACCTTGCCATGAACATTTCCATTTTGAAAGTGGCAGCTTGTTAAGACATAGGAATAGCTGGTTGATGGCAGGAGGATTTTTTTAATTGGGGGAGGAAGCAGGTGGCATCGCCATCAATCCTAGTATATGGTTGGCCCAGCTCTATCACTTCCTTTTGCTATCTCTGGCCTACAACACTCCTGAGTCTAGCTCAAACCAGATTACAATGGAATTGGGAAATACTTAACAAAATTTTTCAAAGTACAATAGAACATAGATAATATTACATTTTAAAACTAAGTCAATATGTGGCCTCAGGGACCCTTATGAACAGTTTAGTGGTCCTTGTTTCTATTTGACACTACTGGTCTGGAACATCTAGGTGGAACTTGGGGATAGCCAACTCCCTTCTCAGAATCCCTGGATTTTAGTTCCATGAGATCTGTAGAAGGTGTGTGGAACCAACCAGCCCCTTTCCCCTCCCCTCAGCAGTTCAGCAGTTATGTTTCTTGCCCAGCTCAAGGAAAGAAAGTAGTTTTTTCCCTAGAGGTAGTGTGGAAAGAATACTGGCTTTGGAGTCACATGACCTGAGTTCAATCTTGTCTCTATCATGCTAAGGTTTCAGTGTGACCTTTCCCTTCCCTTCACTGGGCCTTCCCTTCCTCCTTTTGAAAATGAGAAGATTGGACTAGATGGTCCCTAAGTTCCCTTCCAGGTGAAGAGCTAGGATCCTATAAGAGGTTGCCAGCATGCTAAGGAAGCTACAGGGAGCCCCTGACAGGGAGACTTCCCTTCCCACCAAAGGCCATTGTTTGAATAGGTGTACAATATCGAAAGACTGTGAGTGGAAACAAACAAAAACAACTCAAACCCAAAAACATGATATGTTTCAGGAAGTTTGGAATAAACATTCAGTACACTCCCCTTCAAAAACAAGGCAAGATTCCACTGGATCAGGCGGTCAAAGAGCTTGCTGGACAGTAAGCACCTCAGACTGCACCTTTTGGGGGAAATTGAGGGGAGAAGAATAGGGAGTTCCAAAGTCATGTTTGCTGAAAATCTGCTCCAAGTGCTGAACAACTTGTTTCTATTTTTAATCTGGTTTTTGTCCCTCTTTGGGAGGGGGGAGAGGAGGATGTTTAGAAGACCGGTCTAGTCGGCCCTGACTCCTGTTTCCAGTACTGCCAGCTTGCTCTGTCTTGCAAATGGTAACTCTTCATTAAAATCTTTGACAGAGCACTCTTATGGCTTATTTGTGACGAAGAGCGCCTGGTGACTGAGGGCCCTTAATGATGAGTAAGTGGATTGTACCAAATATTCATTATTTAATGAACAGTAATGGTTTTTCACCATGGTTTGGAGATTGAGCCTGAGTGAGTTCTCATTGTGGATGTTCCTTTCCCATGAATAGCATAAAGGAGCCAATCAAATGCCCCAACTGTCTATCCAGCCCACGTCTTCCAACTTTTCTTGAGAACTGAAACATACAAAACAAAGGACGAGAGAAAAGAAAACTAGTTTGTGGGGCAGCCCTCAAGTGGCACTTTTTAAGCTCCAGGCGGAGTCGACTTTTTAAAGCAGTTAAGCAGCTCAAACCTCTTTGCACAAAACCATAGATTTAAAGCTGCAAGGGACCTGTGATCTCATTTAGTCTAATCCCCTTGTTTTACAGCTGGGGAAACTGAGGATTAGAGGTGAAGTGACACAGGATCATAGTCATAGATTTCAAAGTTGTCAGGGACCTTAGAAGTTATCTAATCCAACCCCTTTATTTTAAATAATATTTCACTTTCCCCAATTATACGTAAAGACAATTTTAACATTAATTTTTTTCTTTTTAAAAATATTAATTTCTTTTTAGTTTTCAACATTCATTTTTAAAAGATTTTGAGTTTTAAATTTTCTTCCCCTTCCCCCTCCCCAAGATGGTGTACAATCTGATACAGGCTATCCATGTACAATCAGATTAAACATATTTCTATGTTTAGTCATGTTAATATTCTATCTATAAAAAAAATTGGAGTTCCAAATTTTCTCCCTCTCTCTCTCTCACTTCCCCCCTCCTTGACATGGTAAGCAATGTGATATGTTATACATGTGTAATCATGCTGTAAAAGAAGGCACAGACCCAAAGGAGAAAAAATGAATAAAAATAAAGTGAAAGTAGTCTGCTTCAATCCACATTCAGACTCTATCAGTTCCTTCTCTGGAGGTGGAGAGCATTTTTCATCATGAGTCCTTTGGAATTGTCTTAGATCAATATATTGCTAAGAATAGCTAAGTCATTCACAGTTGATCATTGTACAATATTGCTATTACCATGTTCTCCTGGTTCTGCTCACTTTTGCATCGGTTCATGTAAAACTTTCCAGATTTTTCTGAAATGAGCTTGCTCCTCATTTTTTATAGCATGATAGTATTCCATCACAATCATATACCACAACTTGTTCGGCCATTTCCTAATTGATGGGCATTTTCTTAATGCCCAATTCTTTGCCACCACAAAAAGAGCTGCTATAAATATTTTTGTACATGTAGATCCTTTTCTTTTTTTAATCTCTTTGAGGGTACAGACCTAGACGTGGGATTGTTGGATCAAAAGGGTATGCACAGTTTTATAGCCCCTTGGCCATAGTTCCAAATTGCTCTCTTGAATGGCTGGATCAGTTCACAACTCCACCAACAGTGCATTAATGACTCAGTTTTCCCATATCCCCTCCAACATTTATGATTTCCTTGTTCTGTCATATGAGCCAATCTGATAGGGGTGAGGTAGTATCTCAAAGTTGTTTTAATGTGCATTTCTCTAATTGGTAGTGATTCAAAGCGTTTTTCATATGACTATAGATAGCTTTAATTTCTTCATCTGAAAACTGCCTGTCCATATCCTTTATTTATTTATTTATCAGTTGGGAGATGATTTGCATTCTTTTCTTTTAAAGAAATAAATTCATTTATTTTTAGTTTTCAACATTCACTTCCATAAGTTTTAAATTTTATCCACCTCCTTCCTCCCCAAAGACAGCAAGCAATCCAATATAGGCTCTGCATATACATTCTTATTAAATGTATTTTCACATTAGTCATGTTGGATAGAAGAATTAGAACAAATGGGAGGAGCTATGAAAAAGAAAAAAAACTAAACTAAACTTAAAAAAAAAAGAGAGGAAATAGTATACTTGGATCTGCATTCAGATTCCATACTTCTTTCTCTGGATGTGGATGGCATTTTCCATCATCAGTCTTTTGGAGTTGTTTTAGGCCCTTGCATTGCTGAGAAGAGCTAAGTCTATCAAAGTCAGTCATAGCACAATGTGGCTGTTACTGTATACAATGTTCTCTTGAGTTCTGCTCATTTCACTCAGCATCAGTTCATATATGTCTGTCCATGTTTTTCTGAAGTCTGCCTGTTCATTATTTCTTATAGCATGATAGTATTCCATTACATTCATATACCACAACTTGTTCAGCCATTCCCCAATTGATGGGCTTCCTCTCAATTTCCAGTTTTTGACCACAAAAAGAGCTGCTATAAATATTTTTCTACAGTAGATTTTTTACCCATTTTTATGATCTCTTTGGGATACAGCCCTAGAAGTGGTATTGCTGGGTCAAAGGCTATGCACATTTTTATATCCCTTTGGGCATAGTTCCATATTGCTCTCCAGAATGGTTGGATCAGTTCACAACTCCACCAATGATGAATTAGTATTCCAATTTTCCCACCTCTTCTCCAGCATTTATAATTTTCCTGTTTTGTCTTGTTAGCCAATCTGATAGGTGTGATGGGTATCTCAGAGTTGTTTTGACTTGCATTTCTCTAATCAGGAGTGATTTAGAGCATTTTTATCTGACTAGATAGCTTTAATTTCTTCCTCTGGAAACTGCCTGTTCATATCCTTTCACCATTTATCAATTGGAGGATGACTGGTAGTCTTACAAATTTGACTTAGTTCTCTATATATTTTAGAAATGAGGCCTTCATCAGAGATACTTGATATAAAAATTGTTTTCCAGTTCTCTGCTTTTCTTCTAATCTTGCCAATCCCTTTATTTTACAGATAGGAAAACTGAGGACCAGAGGGGTAAAGTTACATGTTATCAGTCTCAAGTAAGTGGCAGTGTCAGAAAATGGTCTAGTGGAAAGAGTACTAGATTTGGAGCCAGAAGACCTGGGATTAAATTTCTCCCCTGCCACTTTGGGCAAATCACTTCACTTCTCTGGTTCTCAGTTCCCTCCCCCTATAAAATGAAGGGATTGAATTAGATGACCTCTAAGGTCCCTTCTAGCTCTATGATGAGATGAGGACCCAGATCCTCTCCCTCCCCAGATCTTTTCACTCTTTCCATTCTATCATGTTATGGGGTGAGAAGCAGGCTGAAAGATCCTTGATCTTAAAACTGGTGTACTCTAGGGGCAGCTAGGTGGCGCAGTGAATAGAGCACTGGCCCTGGAGTCAGGAGGACCTGAGTTCAAACTTGACGTCAGACACTTACCACTTACTAGCCGTGTGACCTTGGGCAAGTCACTTAACCCCAATTGCCCTGCCTTCTCCCTCCAAAAAAGCAAAACAACAACAACAACAACAAAATAAAACTGGTATACTCTAATGAAAAGAACCCTGGATTTAGAATCAGAAAGTCCTCGATTCTAATCCTAACTTTATCACCATTTATTACCCATGTGACCCTGAGCAAGTTATATATGCTTCCACATTTGGTGCAATGGATCACTCAGAGTCCTTGAGTGAAGATAAAGAGTTTTATTTTACTAAAAACATATTCCAACACCCTCAGGTAGAAGCAATTCTTATGGTGGCTTAAAGCAGTTCAAGGGGACAAAAGCTACCAGCAAGGAGATTAAAATCAGTTGGCAAGAAGATTGCCTGGGGGTCTCAGAAGATCCCTGCCATAATCTCAGAGCTAGTTTTATATCCTTTTTTCCCAAAAGAGTTCACATCTGGGTTCCAGATTAAGCCATCAGGACAAAGTAAATTCAAACTGCCCTAAGTCTGCACCACATTTTCTCTGCTTGTACATGGTCAGTGGCCTTACGGGGAGTGGAGGGATTAACTCATGTGTCCCTATTCCATGAGTATTCTAACCTCAAACTCTAAATCAATGACTTAGAGCTGGGAAAATGAGCTTCTTTTCCTGTATCACCACTAAGGATCAGGGTGATCTTTGGGTGAGTCTCTTAACCTTTTTCAGATCACAGAGAGGGAAAAAGAGGAGAATAAAATATGAGCTTTTGATAGATCAGTTTAGTTTAATCAATAGATTAGTTTAGATTAGTGTGTGACTAATGCCCATTCTAGTGGCTCTGGGATGTCTCTGGTTGAGCTAAGTCACAAGCAATCATTTTCCCAAATGTGGGTTCAGGAAAGTAGCACCATACTGACCACTCTTGCCAATGAAAGGTTGAAAGTAATGGCCACCCCTCCCACAACTTTGACCAGGTGATACAAGAATAATACTAGATTTGCCATTCGGGGACTGTGTGAGTTGCAGCTCTGACACTTCAGCTATTTCACCTCTTTGAGCCTCAGTTTCCTCAGCTGTAATATAGAGCTAGTAATACTTACATTCCCTACCACACTATGGCATTTTGAGAAAAGTGCTTTGTAAAATTCAAAGTATTATAGAAATAGGAGCTGTTATTATAGTGGGATTGCATCTTTGACCATAGGGAGGGGCTGCAGAAAGGACTTTCCTCACTCTGGATCCTGATCCTACAACAGTAGACTCCGCTACTTGTCAGGGAAACAGAAACGTCCACAAATTTCAAATTTTCTCACTACAGAAAAGATCCAAGATGCCAGCTCAGGACTCACAACAGTGCATGGTCAAAGCTCTAAGCATAAAGAAGGGTTGCAAGGGTGATGAGTAAGTATGGATTCCCAGAGAAAATACAATCCATTTTATTTGAAAGCCATTATCACAATGACTCTCCTTATAGTGTGGGTTAATCTGGTAGGGTCACCTTTCTTTCAGAGAGAGTCAATCAGGCTCTTGTGTGATCTGGGAACGTTAAAGCTTTGGACAATGATATATATTTATTTAGAGAATGGTCACAGGGGATAGTGAGACAAGACCATTATCCTCAACTCTGCTTCAATGGGATGTTAGTTTACCCCTGATTCATTCATTCAGTCATTGAATCAACATTTACAACAAAGTATAAAAGGTAAACGATGGACCTTGGAGTAAGGAAGACTTAAGTTCAAGCCCTTGAAACTCCTATATGCAAGGTCATATGGTATAGTGGATAGAGAGTTGGCCTTGGAGTTAGAAAGACCTGGGTTCAAGTGCCACTTCTGACACATATTGGCTTTGTGACCCTGGGCAAGATAATTGGAACATCTCAGTGCCTTCAGGCAACTCTCAAATACTACGAGTTGCCTAAAACTATTGATAGAGGGAGTTTCCACACCAAGAATTCCTGAAACTGCTTGATTCACTGGTCTGGAATATATATTTATATAAACATTAAAATAAAATTTTGAAATATCTACACTATGTAATTAAAAAAAATTTTGATGCACTGGTTGTGGTTTCCCACATTGATTAAATTACCAATCTGGAATACATATCTATATATAATATTCAAATAAAAATTGAAATGTTTATGTTTTATATATGTATGTATATATATATGTGTGTGTATATATATGTGTGTGTGTGTATGTATATATATATATATATATATATATATATATATACACATACATATCAATCTTTGATGTACTGAGTGTGGTACAGATCTAAAGAAGACACAGTCCATACCCTCAGATTATAAAAGTCATAAGGGTAAATAGGTGTATAGAGATAAATATAATACAAATGAGGAAAGAGTTCCAGTCTGTACATAAGAGGGAATGTATCAGAGAAGGCTTCAGAGTGGAGGTGGTATTTTAACTGGGTCTCAATGATCAGGCAAGATTTTGATGGGTAGAGATGAGAAGTAGGTATTCAATGACTTGGGAACAACAGGAGCAAAGGCAAAGATGTGGGAGAGCAAAAGGGATACACAACAGGTCTTGGTAACCCACAGAATGTGTGGAGGACCAAGGACAGGGCATAAGGCAGTATAGTGGAAAGCATGCTGGATTTGGAATCAGAAGACCTTAATTTGAATTGGAGCTCTACCACTTACTGTCTATGTAACCTAAGGCAAGTCACTTCCCCTATCTGTCAAATGAAGGGGCTGGAGAGATGGCCTGTGAGGTCCCCCTTAACTCTAAACCTGTGATCCTATCCATGATCCTATGATAAGTAAAAGATGACTGTGTGTGAATCTGAGTGTATGCGTGTGTTATGTATATGTGTGTGTGAATAGAGGTGCCACTGATAGAGCCAGGGAAGTCAAGAGTAGGTGTGCATCTATGGTAACATCATACATATATACATATCTGTATATATGGTCAGGTGTACATTTATGGTAACATCATACACACATATAAGATATACATATCTATATGTATATATGAAACAGTGACCGCCTGTGACATTAGCAGACTGGTGCTGAAGCATACCTCACACCTCTCAACACAGAAGTGGTGAAATAGAGATGTTAAATGAGGGCTATATTTTCAAATATGGCCAATGTATTGATCTGTCTCTTTTAACTATACTCTATCTTACAATGGAGAGTTCCATGGTAGGGGTGAGGTATTGAAAAGTGACAGTGATATATTAAAGATAAAAAAGAACATCAAAACATATCTCCCAAACCCAAAACAAAACAAATCCTAAATTCAGTTTGAGGACTGCTGGCAGCTTTTATCCTCAAATGAGGCATAAGAAAGCCCCAACCTGGCAAGAGACCATGTCTCCCAACGGTGGCACTCTTGGACATCTTTTCTATCCAGGAGCACTATCCCAAATGGCAGGTAGATCGTCAGACTAGCCCACCAAAAGCCCATTTACCTGAGGCGAAACCAGAAATACAGTAACTTGGACATGAAAAGTACTATAAGGTAATGCTCTTCCAAGACTAACAAAGAAAAGAGAAAAAACAATAAAGCTGAATAAGAGCTTTTTCTCCTTTCTCTTGAAAGCTGACACTTGAGAGTCTCAGGTTTAATTAGACGAAAATGAGAAGGTAGTTGGAAACTTTTGCAAAGATTCTGAAGGGGACTTCTGGGCACTTTCAAGGGCTTTAGAGGTTGGTGGTTATTATGTCTAATTTCACTTCAGAATTTATGGCTTTCTTTCTCCTTGATACAAGTGAATCACGGCTACTACTCTTATGCTCATCAGCCATGATTAGGGTCATTTTGGGCTCACAAATGGAATGAAAAGTGGCAGAGAAGAGGGGGTGGAAACGGAGAGCAACATTTCCTTGAGGTACACTGGCCAGGAGTTGGAAGAAAGAGAGGGAGCAAGTGAACTAAGAGCACATGTAGGTGCATGCGAGGAAGAGATGAATGATCAATCTCACAGCCCGCCCCCATAATGTGATGCCATGGTGACTCTCCAACTTGGTCTCCCACTGCTCCCCAATTTATATCCTGGGCTCCAGGCAGTCGAGCCTCTGCACTGCATCTACATTACGCTCATGACCATCTCTGGCAGGCCTTGGCTCTTATCTTTCCCCCTGGAATGTTACATTTCCATTTCCCATACACCTCTCCAAATACTACTCCTCTTCCAAGGTCCGATAGAAAACTAACCTCTTTCTTGAAGCCTTCCACAATATCTCCAGCGGCTTTCAAATTAGGAATTTTGAATAGGGGCACAGATTCATAGATGGGGAGCTTTATGAGATCTTAAAGGTCATCAACTCCACCTGAGGCCTAGGGAAATGAGATTTTATGCCCAGGGTCACCCACAAGCTGATAAGATCAGAGACCTAAATCTGGAAGGGACTCAAAGGCTATCTAATCCAATCTTCTCAGTTTACAGAGGAGGAAACTGAGGCAAAGAGAAGTTATGTGGCTTGGCAAACATTACACAGAGGATTGGAGGTCTAAAACTGGAAGGGACCTCAGAGGCCATCTAATCCATACCTGCTCCCCACCCCACCTCCATTTTATAAAGGAGAAAAATGAGGCCTAAATGTTAAGTGACTTGCCCAGAGGCACAAAGGCTGTAAGGAGCATGACTGGGACTTGAATTTAGATCTTGGGACTCTGGATCCAGCACATTTCCACTGTATCATGCTGCCTTTATCAAGCTCCTACTTTCTCTACTACCGACCACATTCTACTTTTAACTTTGGTTAGACTTAGACTTTTGACCTTTGATTAGTGGTTTTGGCAAACATTAAGCACCTACGATATGCAAGGACTTAGTGGATAGAGAACTGACCTCAGACTTATATAGACCTGGGTTCAAGTCCTGCCTTTGACATATCCTTGATGCGTGACCCTGGGCAAGTCTCCTAACCTCTCAGTACTTAGGCAACTCTCCAGACTAAGTTGTAGGTAAGGTACCAATCTGTATTAGTAGAAGGCCTTTCTTCACATTGATAAAATTATAGGCCTAGTCTGAAATAAAAAGTATAATGATACAGGCCAGTGCTGGGAATACACAGACAAAAACAAAGCAATCCCTGTCCTCAAGCAATTTACATTCTACTGGGGGGGGGGGGGAATACAAGATATGTACAGAGATAGAAACACAAGGTACAGAGCTATAAGAGAGAGCCAAACAAAACAATATGCTCTAGGAAAAGTTGAGGCAGCAGGGAACACTGGTACATGGGGCCCTTAAGGAAGGCTTTTGGGAGGAGCACCTTAGCTGAGCCTAGAAGGACCAGAATGGATCTAAAACAGAGATCTGAAGAGCAATACATCCCAGGCTCAGGGAGATGACCTGTGCAAATGTGTGGAGGTGAGAAACGCATACTCAAGGTCAAGGAGAAATGGGCAGCCCAGTTTAGCTGAAACAGAGTGTGTGAAGTAGAATAGTGGTAAATAAACTTAGAAAGTTATGTTGCCTCCAGATTGTGAAGAGCCTTCAATGTCACTTTGTCATATACTATTTTGTATTCTTTAAAACCATTTTATATGTGTATATGTGTGTATATGTCATGTACACACATGCCTATTTGTAAGTATGTAGGCATACACGAATTGTGTATGTATCTATGTATGTGTGTATCTTGTCTCCCCAAAGAAATGTCAAGTTCCTCCCGGGCCAAAGCTGTCTTGTACCATGTGCCCCACACTAGCTGAGTATGTAGCAGGTGATCCACAAAGACTTAAATTGTTTGATACAATACACTGCCTAGCAATCTTAAAACGCCTTGGATCTCAGCCTGCAGATCTCCTTTACGTGGCAGAGCCCCTCAGCTGGGTTGGAACAGGTTTCATTGCTCATGAAGGATGGAGATGGGCCAAGGGTTGGATCACGCAGACCAGACCCATTTTTCCATCTTCCATTCCCTTTGCCAATGGTGCCTAGACCCAGCCTGAAGCCCACGGTGAATGGCGTGGAAACAAGAGAGCGCACCATGGGAATATCAGTAGAGCTACCACACTTCAGAGAGGGTAAGTACAGCTCAGCAGGGCAACGCAGAGAATTCTGCCACAGCTGTCACTGATGGTGATGGAGCCAACACTAACAAGCAACTCTCCCCAGCATGGGCCCAGGCAATGGCCAGCTACTTGGGGCTTTCCTAATTGTCTCAAACAATGCTGCCATGTGTGCTGGTTGGGCAGGGGGCGTGGTGATCATTTGGGGGCATCCCACAGGTCATAAACGAACAGACACCTAATCTAGCAGGGGGAACAATGGCTGCAATTAACACAGTGGCAAGGCAAGGCAGGAGCAAGGATGGAGTAAATGGGCAATCTATCTGTGTATTGCATGTCTCTGAAAGGGTCATGGGCACACTGCAGTGCTCCTGGGAGAATTTGCATGCTGCATCTAGTGCTCTTCCCTCAATAATTGTGAATAAAGGATGATTTTGTTGTTTGTGCACATGGATGCCATCTCTCTGTAATACTGGTTCTTTTACTCCTTTATCAGGCCAGCTTAGAGCACGCCTGCAGTCCTCTCTCTCCAACCAGTTGGGATCACTTCTTTGCATGGGCTTACAGGCCCAGGTCCACCCACTTCCAAGCATTAGATCCTACTCCATTTTTGATGGCTATCAGTTGTATAAAGAAAAAGGTGTGGGGCTGTTAAGAGTGCAGGCAGAGCTAGGTGTAGCGTTGTCCCCGAGGAAGCTGGTCTGATCAGGGGATTCGATCTAGAAGGGAGAGCTAGGACTAGACCATCATCGTCATCAGCATCAGCATCAAAGGCCATCAACTCCATCTGAGACCCTGTTGTGTGGGTGTTGTGCCCAAGGCCACCCACATCATTGCAACTGACAGTTTTATAGCACTTTAAGAATTATAAAGTGCTTTATTTACTACCCGGGAACCATGTGAGGTAGGGTTTATTATCACCATTTTACAGATAAGAAAACTTTCAGAAAAGGAGAGTGAATTTTGCAGGCTCTCATGGTAGTGTGTCAGGCAGCATTCATATCCAAGATCCTTCTGACTCACGATCCTGTACCCTAGCCATTGGATCACATGGCTTCTCAGGGTCAGTGATTCCGCAAAGGCAGGAGACTCACAGGTAGCACTTGAGGCCAGCAGCTTTGAAGAAGTCATTTAGCAGAATGAGGGCTTTCCTGCTGGTCACCTCAGGCCTAGCTCCCAGGCAGGAATAACTGGGCTAGCACCATCTCCCCTGAGGGGAAAGAGGAGCAGCAATCTTTTCTAGCTGAGGGAGAGTCATGTCCACTGGCTAGATTAGGGACTTAGCTGAGGCACCTTGACTTTGAGAGGCAGAACAGTACAGTAGATAGGGGCACTGGACTTGGAATGGGGAAGTCAAGGGATCAAATCATACCTCAGACACTAGCTGTGTGAGCCTACATAAGTCATGTAACCTCTTTGTGCCTCAGTTTCCTCATCTGAAAAGTGAGTGGGATTGACTCCAAGACCTCTAAAGGCCCTTTCAGTTTTACGCACATGATTTATCATGTGCCTGGCTGCCCAGGCAAACAGTACATAGAACCTTGCTGAGAGTGTTCCCTGAGCATCAGTCATCATCCTCTGAGAACCAGGCACTCTCTGGGATAGGAATAGAAGCCAAAGATACTAAGATACTGCTATTCCCTCCTCCAGCAGGAAAGAACCATGGAAACCTGTCATCTCAGAGTTAGAAGCGGCCTCAATGGCCATCTAGTCCAACCTGTACCTGAACAGGAGGCTCCACTACCTCACCACCAGCCAGCCTTTACTCAAAGACCTCCCAGAAGCCTGAGTGGCCCATTCAACTTGGAGACAGTTGTTGGGGAACTTCTCCTTACATCAAACCCAAAATTGCCTTTGGCATCTTTTACCCATAGTTCCTAGTTCTACTCTCTGGGACCAAGCAGAACAAGCCTAATCCCATTTCAGCTTTTCAAATATGTGAAGACAGTTACCATATCTTCTCCTAAGCCTTCTCTTCTCCAAGATCAACATTCTCAATTCCTTTTCCCAATCCTCAAGTGGCATGGACTCAAGGCCCTTCACCATCCTGGTTGCCCTCCTCTGGATGCTCTCCAATTTACCAATATCGTTTCTAAAATGTAGTGCCCAGGAACAAGCACAGTTGTCCAGACATGATATGACTAGGGCAAAGTACAGTGGGACTATCGACTCCCTATTCCCAGAGGCTCTGCCCCTCTTGGTGTAGCCCAAGATTACATTAGGTTTTCTGGTGGCCACATTCCACTGTTGACTCGTGTTGAGCTCGCAGTATACTAGAACCTCTAGATCTTTTTCAGACAGGCTGCTGTTTCACTGAACCTTTGTCATCTTGTACTGGTTATGTTGATTTTTTGAATCCAAATGCAAGATTTCACATTTCTCCTTATGAAATTTCACCTTAATAGATTCCACCAATTCAAGGATGGGGAACCTGCAGCCTCAAGGCCACATGTGGTCCTCTAGGTCTTCAAGCGTGGCCCTTTGACTGAATCCAAACCTCACAGAACAAATCCCCTTAATAAAAGGATTTGGTCTATAAAACTTGGACTCAGTGAAAAGATCACACCCCAGGTCCTAGAGGGCCACATGTGGCCTCGAGGCCGCAGGTTCCCCACCTCAGGTCTATATTATCTGTTTAATATTTATTATTTAATAATATTTAATATTTATTCTATACTGCCTTAGCATGTCTTATATCTTCCTATGTCTACATCTTCTGTCCCCCACCACATTAGAAGGTCCTTGAAGACAGGGGCCACGCTGGAGACTTTCTTTTTTTTTTTTTTTTTTTTGGAGACTTTCTTGAATCTCTCAGCTCTCAGCACATTGCATGCCACATAAAAGGTACTAAAGAAATGTCAGTTGATTTGTATGTCAACAGGGTTTCAGCAGGTCTGGAGGCTGCTCTAGAACTGTTCTGAATATCTAGTCTCTTCCATTTCCTGGGGGTGGGGTGGGAATAATCCCCCAACTTGTTCTTCAGCTTAGTTACATATACCTGAACAATTTCATACCAAAAACGACCACTGTCACCATCATCATCACCATAATAGCTGACATATATAGGACAGTAGGGAATTGTGGGTAGAGTGCTAGATCTGGAGTCAGGAAGACCTGGGTTCAACTCCTGCCTCAGACACTTGGCCAGCTCTGTGAAGTCACTTCATTGCTCTATCTCAGTTTCCTCTTCTGTAAATGGGGGTAATAATTGTGCCCATCTCACAAAGCTGGGCATGATGGGAGCTGTGAGGAAGATCAAATTAGCTAAACTCTGTGAAATGCTTGGAAAACCTTATCATTTTAGAGAAATGTTAGCCATTGTCCAAGGTATCCCAAAAGTTGCAGTGCAGTTTAAAAGTGATTACTGCACCAAGATTTTTGGGACATCTGGCAAAAGGGCTCTAGAGTTTGCAAGGAGATTTAATATCCTTTATGTCCTTTGAGCTTCATAGCAACCTGTTAGTAATAACCACTCTCCTTTCTATAGCACTTTAAGATCCGCAAAGTACTTTTCTGCAAGGTATAAAGCACAAATGCTATTATCCCCATTTTATAGATAAAACAAACAAAGACTCAGACAAATCATAATACTAGCTGATACTCATACAGCACCTTAACATCTGCAAAGCACTTCACACACTATCTCATCTGATCCTTGCAAACAACCCTGGGAGGGGGCACAAAAGGCATTCCATTTTACAGAGGAGGAAACTGGGACTCTAAGAGGTGCCATGGTTTACCCAGGATTACATACATGGATGGCAAGTGTCAGAGGCAAGATTATAAGTTAAGTCCATCACTCTACCCCAGGACAGGGAACCTGCAGCTTCGAGGTCACATGTGGCCCTCTAGGTCCTTAAGTGCAGCCCTTTGCCAGGCAGGGTCCAAGTTTGACAAAACCAATCCTTTTATGAAGGGGATTTGTTCTGTGAAGTTTGGATTTAGTCAGAGGGTTACACTTGAGGGCCTAGAGGGCCACATGTGGCCTTGAGGTCACAGGTTCCCCACCCCTGCTCTGTCCACTATACTAGTAATCCCATGACAGTGGGAAAAGTCCATGGGATTCATGAATATTGGGATGGGAGCTATATGGCATGCCCTTGAACAGCAGCATTCATGTCTGCATGACTAAAAGCACTCTCCCATCATGCAGCCACAGAAGACAGTGACCCACTTTCCTTTATGTGTGTTTTGGTCAGTTGTTAAATCTTTCTATTCAGTAATAGCTATTTGAGCTTGCTAGGAACAGGGAGCTAATATGAAACCAGTTGGGAGGGCATTGAATACACCTCCCTCCCTTCTTTATAGAGGGAGGGAGGCTAATGGATGTTGAACATGTGCCTGCCTCACTCTGGCACTGAGTCTTATTTCTCTTTTCTTTTTAAAAAATTTATTGTTACCAGACACAGCTAGCTGGGGGTGGGGGCCTGGGTGTGGGGAGGGATCTATTCACAAAGAATCATCCAATGTAAAAACAAAAGAGAGCAATAGAAATGTTTAAAATATCAAAACAACCTAGTGTAACAACCTAGAAGTCAAGAGACTGAATTTGAGTACCATTTCTGTCCCTTACTAACTGTGTGACATCAGGCAAATCTTTTCCCCTTTCTGGGCCTCAGTTCCCTCTGTCAAATGAGGAGGTTGAATGATCTCTACAGCCCCTTCTAGCTCCAATATTGTGATTTGAGTTCACTATTATTCTCCAACTCAGGCCTTCCCCTTTAGTCCAGCTGGCCTCCTGCCCACTGACCACCTGTTTCCCCCTCATCTCAATTGCAATCTTCACTCTCACAGAAGCATCTCTAACCTAAACTACCTTCCTTCTGCCTCTTCAACTTGGGCCCTTTTGTGAAAGCCCAGCGTATGTCTGCCTTCTTCCACAGAACCTGGCCTGATTGATTATCTGCCAACTCACATTGATCTTTGCCTTCTCTGTATTCCTGAACCACACACTTGAGCACTTAATTTTATATTCTCTTATATTGTTCTCGAATTGTCTCCTACTTGGTAATTTTGTCACTCACCTGGAGTGGAAGCTGCTGAAGGTAAGACTGGACCTGGTTCTCTTGTAGCCCCAGTCCCAGTACCTACTAGTAGGTATTTAATACATACTTCAAAGAGCTATAATTATATTGGTCTGGGTTCTCTCTTTTGATGCTGATCACATCTCCTCTAAGATTTGGGAGGACTCTGGAATTTGTTTTGGCCAAAAAAAAAATTCATGTCCTTTGTCCAAAATAGGGATAGATCTTTCCAAACTTAGCTAGGCTGGTTCTTGAACAATGGAGATACAGTCCATCACTGGGGCAAGAGATAAGGGCAACCTCCACACTGAAATATCATAGATTTAGAGTAGGAAGGGCCCTTAGAAGTCATTAAGTTGAAACTTATTTTGTGGAGGGGGAAACTAAGACCCAGAGCTGTTAAGTGACTTGCCTAGGTCACACAGCTCTTAAGTATCTGAGAAAGCATTTGAATCCATGGTTTACTAAATCCAAGCTTGGCATTCTAGGCACTACACCATGCTGCCTTACTGGATTTTACTGGAACCTTCTTAAATAGTAATCAAAAGGCAGAGAAAAACTGTAGCATAGTAGAGAGAGACCAGGCCTTGGAGCAAGAAGACCTGGGCCCAAGTCTTGTCTCTGACACATAATAGTTTCCATTTCTTAGTGCAGCCTAAGGTTTCTCCTGAATTGCAATCCAGGACAGCTGGACTGGTGGATAATGGATCAATTGATGTGCATCAGGCCACAGAATTTATCAGGGGCACAGTTTAGAAACAATATTGATTAAAGCCAGTCTTTGGCATGGATCACAAAAAGAAGCATAGAGCCATTGAACACTCAAGCTGACAGGAGTCTCAAAAGTTATGTAATACAATTCCCCCATTTAATTAGGGGAGGCAACTGGACTCAAAGAAGGAAGGAGACCTGCACAAGATCACACAGCTAATTAACAATGGATCCAGAAATAGAGCCCAGGTGTTCTGGCATCTAGTCCAACACTCTACCGTCCAAAGAAACAAATACAATATGAAGACATGTGCCTCTGCAATATGAATTAGAGGGTGAGGCAAGACTCCCATGCCCTAAGTATCACCTCCATGGCTGCCTGACATTCCACCTTTTATGATCAAGTAATGTCTTCACTACTCAATCCTCTTATAGAATCAATGGATTGACTAATAAACATTCGTTAATCACTTATTCTGCCCAAGGCATTGTGTTAGGCCTTGGGAATATAAAGGCAAAATTAAACAATCTCTGATCTCAAGAATCTTATGATCCCTTCATAGAAATAATATGCATAGATATGGGAGGGAAAGAGAATAAGCGTTTATATCTGCTTGGTTCTAGGCCCTGTGAAACCCCAAGTGGGGTCACAAAGAACCAGACGTGACTGAAACGACTGAACACGAGCTTCCTGTCTCTAGGACCAGTGCTCTAACCACTGTACCACATACATAAGTATGAACAAAACAAGAACAAGATAATTTGGAAGGGGTGGAGGTGCAGTGGGTACTAAGGGGATCAAGAAAAGCCACAAGATGGCACTTAAACTGAACTTTGAAGTGAGATAAGGATTTTAACAGGCAGAGGTAAGGAGGGAGTTGCATTCCAGGCATGGGAGACACATTGCCCAAAAGCACGGAGATGGGAGATGGAGTACTATGTGTAAGGAACAGCAAGAAGGCCAGTTTGGCTTCACTACAGAGCAGTAATGTGCAATAAGGCTGGAAAGGGAGATTGGACCAAGTTGTGACAGGTTTTAAATGACCTCACAGAGGAATTTATATTTGATCTAATAGGTAATATAAAGTCCCTGTATTTTACTGAGTGATTGGAGTGACATAGTCAGGTCTGTGCTTTATGAAAATTGTCAGCTATGTGGAGGATGGATTGGAATGGAGAGAGACTTGAAAATACTGGAGAGTCCTTCAAGACACTGCTTCTTTCCATTTCCATTGGCACCACCTCAGGTCAAGCCCTTATCACTTTTCACCTAGATTCCTGTAAAACCCTCCTAAGTCCTTGCTTCCTTCCTGTCTATCCTGTCTAGCACCACTGCCAACTTCATCTTCCTAATCTTTAATTCTGCTCATGTCACTCCCTTGCTTACAAGTCCTCAATGTCTCTTCTTTGTTGCTCAAATGAAGTCCAGACTCTATAGTTCAGTATTCAAAGCCCTTCACAATTTGCCTCCAACTTACATTTACAGTTTGAGTCTACACTATTCTCTACAGAATATCAAACTCCAGCCAAACCAGACTGCCTAATTGATAAAATTCTTGCCCTCTCTGTGCCATTATTCAGGTCATTCCCTATACTTCTCCCCCTTTCATTTATTGTTGGACTGTCTCTCAGCCTTTTCAAGTTCAGTAAATCTGAGATCTCCTTAATGGAGGTGTTCAGTTCTTTGGTGTGGATAGTATCCAACTCATCGTTCTTCATGGATCTTGCCCATGTTCTTCCTTAGATCCCCAACGGTGATTCTGCCCAATGTGCTTGAGCTCCTTGTCTGGGTCTCTTTACATTTCATGGAGACCTATGCAGGATCTGGACTGTTGATCTTTTACTCTCACTACATGATGGGCCCATATATTTCCTCATGGGTTTCCCTCATACCTCTTCCTTTTTATTTTTATTTTTTTTGCTTTTTGGAGGCATCCCACCTCTTCTTGTATATAAGTCATCAATGGAAACATCAAAGCTTTATACCTGCCATGCATCTCTCCATTGTCATTTGGGTCACAGACAGTATCAATTCTTCCATGATTGGGGCTTTTCAAGATTTCTAACTGCAAAGTAAATAGTTCACTAGACAGTCAAATGAGCTCTGGAACAGAGCTCTATAAACAGCCAACCCCAGGATTCCACTTACCAAACCCTTGAGCATCAAGCAAGACCGAAGACTTACCATATACCTTCCTGACACAGTGTACATACCATGTAACACCACTTCTGGGTTTCTATCTCCTGCTCAGGGATTGATAATTAAATCTATCTGACTACTGATACTACAAAAGCCATGCCATTCTTCTGTCATATGGGTCCACTAAAAATCCCAATGATTTCTGAATAGTAGGTACCTAGGTCAAAACTCCCTTCACTGACCAACACTCCACACTCCTGCATATCCGTCTATTTCATCCCTATCCCTCCTGTGGTCTACCCTACTCAGCCCTTCTGTTGTGCCCATTGGAACTCCTGTTCTATTGTTAACAAACTGCTCTTCATATTAGATTTATGGCCCCAAATAATATATTTATATATACATATATTATATATGTAAATATATATTTACTTTTGTGTTTTGTACTTTTATGAGTATATGCTTTTCCTTCCAATAGAATGAATTGGTGGGTGGGGAAAATTAGTTGTAAAATATTTCAATTTTTTTTTGAAAATTAATAATTGACTGTAAAAAAATTTTTACCCAGGTGACTAGGTATAAATATTCACAAGTAGTTTCAAGAAATAAGGATGAAAATCTCAATCATTATGGGAAAATTATGAAGTGACTTGCATTGGGTACGAAATGTTTGCATTTCTGTCACAGTTGAGTGACTGTTAGCTGTGTTCCTGCTGTAGGTTGAGCTACTTCTGGAGGAGAGGGTGAAGGAATAGGAGAATAGCTTTCCACATACCAGGTTGTTAGGGAAGATGAAAAATTCCTAAAGGAAAGAGAAATAAGGCTTTAATGGCAGGGGTGGGGGGAGATCTGAGGTACAGGAGGAAAGACTTGACCTTTGTCAGGATGGTAGAGAATGGAAGAGTGTTACCAAGGGAGAAAGAAAAAGAACAACTGTGAAATTAGAGATTCAAATCAGCGTGGGGGTGCTTCCTAAAGAGGAGGGAGCTGGCTGCTCTGAAGAAAGGAGCGGTTTGCCCTCCTAAGAATGATATAGCAGAAGCACAGAAACTGCCAGCTGAGAGATCATGGTCCAGTAAGGGGCAAAAGAAGGGAAGAGTAAGAGTGGTTGGTACTCAGGAAGCTATTTGTCAACCTGATGACAACAACTGAGAAGTGTCTTGTCTTCCTGGGGGACATATCAAAGACATGAGTGAGAACATCTCAAGATTTATTACAACAGATGACATCTACTCCCTTCTGGTGATTCATGTGGATACGAATGTCACTTCCCCAAGTAACCTAAAAAGCACTGCCAATGATCATGAAATCTCGGGCACAAAACTGAATATCATAACGATACAGGTTGTATTTTCTTCACTTTTGCCCACTGGAGGCAAGGGAGAAGAGAAAAATTTGGGAAATGAACAGCTGGCTAAGAGGGTAGTGTTTGAGAATGGGATTTAGATTTCTGGATCGTGGCTTATGATGTAAGATTGCTGTCCAGATATGGAGTACAACTAATAAAGCCTGGAGAAAATGTTATTTATCAGGTGTCTTTCAAATGTAATCAAAAAGGCTTCAAATATCAAAGAAAGGAGAGGTGGAAGATTGTATACACACACACACACACACACACACACACACATATCCCCCAAGCTAGATACTATAGAGAGTGACCACAAAGAAGAGGGGATAGTAGCTATGATGCTAACAAACTGACAGGAGAAAATCCACAGCCTTAAGTCTCTATACAAAATGCCCAAAACTGAGGGGATAAACAAGAGGACCTAGCGGTCCTGAGGCAAGTGGACAAATTGGACCTCATAGCTATCTCTGAGATTTGGTAGCATGAAACCCATGACTGAACTATGGCTCTGAATAGGCATACATTATTTAAAAGAAGCATGAGAAGTAAAAAGGGGCAGCATTATATTTAGCACTCATGAGGATATCAAAGAACCAGAGGGGAGAAATATGATAGAGAGTTTTTTAGAGATGTACAAAGAAGGGAGAAAGAGAAATTACTTTGTCATTGGAGTATACTGCAGGCCACTTAGGAAGTAGATAGGAATTTGGGAAAGAGATAACAAATATGGTACCGAGTCATGAAAGAATGATGGGGACTTCAGTTATCCAGACATCCTCCCAATGTCCCTCCCTCCCTCCCCTCTACCTTTCCTTCTCCCCAAAACCTAGCAACTAATAGCTTCTTGATTTGCTTTAGTGGTAATCTCATAAGAGGAACAATAAATAGGATCCTATGGAGCAAAATGCTTCAGGGAAAGTATCAATTCCCTTTTAGTAATTTTTGTTCTTTCATTTCCAGTGTAATGGTATCATTCTCCTCTGCAGGGAAACCAGAAACAAAATAAGGCCTGAGAAGTTCTGCCCTTTATCTGGTGTTAGTTATCATCATCCCCTCCCCCCTCCCCATTTTAGTAATCATGGCAAAAAAATGGAAATGAGGTTAGGCTGGCATGACCTATTCTTGATGAAACCATGCAATGCTGGCTCTTTGTAATCACCTCTTCCCTTTCTAGATATTTGCCAACCATCTCTTTAATGATCTGTTCTAGGATTGTCCCAGTAATTGAAGGCAAGCTCACTGGGTTATAGCTTTAAGTCTGTTCTCTTTCCTTTTTAGAAAATTGAGACATTTACCCTTCTCTAATATTGTGGTACTTCTGTTTTCTGTGATTTTTCAAATTTCATGGATATTGGCTCAGTAATCACATTCTTCTTTCACATAGTTCTTTTAGATGTAATTTACCTGATCCAGGTGACTTCATCTCATCAAAGGTAGCTAGGACATGACAGACTAATTGTGGGTCACTGAGGGTGGGGTGTCAGAATTATTAAAATAGTAAATGAAATTTGTATGAGATGTATGAGATGAGTAAATTTTAGTAAAGCTTTTGATAAAGTACCTCATACTATTCCTGTGGAGAAAATGAAGAGAAATAGATTAGATGAAAAGACATAAGAACTGATTGGATGGAAGGACTCAAAAACAGTTGTTTGTGGTTCAATATTGAGATGATAGGTCTTCCATGGAGTACCTGGATCTGTTCTTGGTCCTGTACTCTTCAGCATTTTTATCAATAACTTGGATAAAGTTTTAGAAACCACACTCATCAACTTTGTAGATACCACAAAGCTTAGAAGAGGAACTAATATAGTGGATGACAGTCTAGAGAATTAGGCTGAATCTAACAAAATATAATTCAATGGGGATCAATATGATGTCTCGCACTTGGATACAAAAAATCAACTTCTGAAGTATAAGATGGGGAAAGACATGGATAGAGGGCAGTTCTCCCAAAGATCTGGAGATTTCAGAAGACGTGGAGAGGGCAAGATAGCTGTTTTCAAGTACTTGAAGGGCTGTAGAGTGGGAGATAGACTAGATTTGTTTTGTACAGTCCACCGGGCAGAACTAGGAGCAATGAGTGGAAGTCATAAAGTGACAAATTTAGGCTCAATTTGAGGAAAGATTTCCTAACATTTAGAGTTGTCCAAAAGACAAATCGATTATCTCAAGATGTGATGGGTTCCATTTCATTGAAGGTCTTCAAGTAGAGGCTGGACAACTCCTTGCCGGGGATGTTACAATACAGGTTCCTTTCATGTATGGGCTGGACTAGCAGGCCATCAAGGTCTCTTCCAATCCTCCCATTCTAGATTTCCAGGAGTCTAAGCTCCTTGATATCAGAAACAACTTCATTTTTGTTTTTGGATGCCCAGGACCTCCAGCCTGACACAGAGCAAGTGCTTAGTAAATTTGAAATGCTTGTGGGTTTTTCTTACATATATTACACTGTCTTATCCAATTTATTATAAAACTAATATAATAACATCCAACTTAGCTAAAGGTCAGACTTCCAACTTCCACCCTCCAAAAACATTGTTCTCATCCTAGAAGTAAAAAAAAAAAAAGACATCTGTGACTGATCCATGAACAGGAGCACCTGGAGAATCTCCCCAACAATAGAGGATCTTTCTTCTACTTAGATATTGAGCAAGACATTCCTCATGACTCTTTGGTGAGCATATCTCTCTCTTTTATTCCTAACTTGATGCCATTTACTAGATTATTGAGTAAAACTATCTCTGGTTGGATCTTTTAGCTTTTATGAGCTCTGGGGATCTTTATCCCAACTCCCACTCCCACTGATGAGTCAGGCCCCCAGAGTGAGACTAGCTAGGTACATCCTCCTTTCAGGGTTTTTAAGGTACTCCTGAGGTAGTGGAGTGGTTCTTCCCTAATGTGATTGGCTCAAGCTCACATTCTAATGTGTTTTACTCAATGTTAGCTGCCTATGATTAGGGTCCTGACTTCATTTACCCAACTAACATCAATTAGCTTTTACAAAGGGATATTTATTGAGAAGGTATAGCAAAAATAGAAATACCAACATTTTCTCCTAATATCTATGAGCACACTCTTCACTATACCAAATCAGTAGAGGCAGCTAGGTAGTGCAGTGGGTAGAGCACTAAGCCTGGAGTCAGGAAAACCTGAATTCAAATCTGGTCTCTAGACACTATCTGGATGACCCTGGAAAAGCCACTTAATAGCTGTTTGTCTCAGTTTCCTCAATTGTAAACTAAAAAAAAGCACCTATGTCGCAGAGTCAAATGAGATAATATTTGAAAAGCACTTAGCACAGTGGCCATCACACAGTAGGAGCTATATAAGTGCTTCTTCCCTTTCTTTTTCCTGCCTTCCAGCTCCTGTGGAAAGTAGGTTCAAACTTAAAGCAGTTTCTACAAGGTTGTTGCCCCACAAAATGAGGCAAAGTTCTGAATGTGGCATAGTTGATGGAGGAGTCCCTCTCCCTTGCAGGACCTGGCATCTTGGCTTTAGGGTCAATTCACTCCTGTGCTCCTTCCTAATCACTCCTTGGGCTGTTCTAGTAGAACACAAACTCTGGTCTAGATACTGGCTCCAGTATTTGTGGGGCTCGCTCTCCTGACCTTTCAAAGCTCACAGTCTGATTCTCTTTTAACTAAGGGCAAGAAAGAATAGACAGGACAGAGACTAGCAACAGAATGACCACAAACTCATGGGTTACATGGCAGCAGTCTGGGTGGAGTCACGAAGGGTTGAGGCCCCTCTTCCCATCCAGAGGCTCACTGCTTCCCTTGCCTCCTTGCCTTCAAATACAGCTTGGATATATAGAGGACTGAATCATCCAGTTAGGGCTTTTCTAAGCACTCTCAGTACCAGCCTAGCAGTCAGTCAAAAGTTCCTCTTCCTCATGTGGTAAGTGAACAGGGAACAATATCTGCATATTTTGAATTGGGAAGTAGAGCTTTTCCTTTTTTGTTATCATGAATTTCATCTTCTCTACTTGACAATAGACAGAGTATGCTGGGCACATTCTGAAAAATGGGGCTTCCATTGACTATGTCCTTTTTGCACATCTGTCCTGGGACTATGCAGGATTTAAACATATGCATGGAAGAGATTTGGTTTCAGGGTAGCCTTTAATGCTACAATTTGCTCTGCCCTACTGGGTCTTTAAAAAACCCATTAAATAATAGCCATTGGGATCTTCTATTGTTATACCTCTTGGCCAGTTGTATGATTAAAGACAATTCTCTGATAAAAGTTATTTATCCCCTGTTCATATTTTCTTGCAAAGATGCTTTCAGGGCAGGCACATACCATTCTCAGAGATTTTTAGAGATGAGAAAACAGGTATATGTGTCAGGAGTTGTTGATGTCTTCTTGGTCATCTTTTCCAGGTAATAGTACCATAGGTGTATGTGTCAGGAGTTGTTGACTTCTTGTTGGTTGTCTTTTCCAGGTAATAGTACCATAGGTGTAGATGTCAGGAGTTGTTGACTTCTTCTTGGTCATCTTTTCCAGGTAATAGTACCATAGTTGTAGATGTCAGGAGTTGCTCACATCTTCTTGGTTGTCTTTTCTGGGTAATAGTGCCACCTGGGATCTTTTACATCCTTTTAGAATCTTTTCCTCATTGAATGCTCTTACATGTGTGTCACTTCCAGCATGGACTTCATCTGTATGAATTTAATCACATCCATTGTCACTTCCTTAAAGCATCAGGTACTGCAGTGGTTGAATCCACTTTTGTCACTTTTGAGAATAAATTGCCACAGAAATGATGGGAGTTCTGTTCCATTTAAAGTCTACATGTTGTCTTTTGCTGATTTAGTCCCAAAGTATCCCTTACATGATCTGGATCAGCCAGGTGTCACATCAATATCTCTGTTCTTCTGTCAAGTGCTCTTTACTCTTTTGTGAGGAGACCTTATTTATAATTTCCCAGTCCCTTCCTCCCTAACATTTTGCAAATGCTCTTTTACTCCTTAGCCCCTACATCTTTCTACTTGACAAAGACTGAATGACTTGCTAGTTGTGATCTGTGTAATCTTTTGACTTCTTTCTTCTGGCAACTTCTATGTACTGGTTGAACTTCTCTAAGAAATGCTAATAGAGTCAATGTATTTTTATCCATTTTGACCCATTTAAATAAGCTGGATTAGAGTTGCTATCATGGACTACAGTTTCATCTACTTATCTTTATACATCAAATATACTATTGATTTTGATCTTTGCTATAACCAATAGACAAACTTTGTGTACACAGACAGCTAGTTGGGAAATAAGTCTCTCTATTAAGAGATAGTACTTTCCTGTCTGTTAAGATATACTTAATTTTAAAAGATATTCGGTGCCCATCCATTCAATACCCTCTAATATTCTCCTTAAAGAGAATATTCCTCATACAGAGGTGTGAAGATTTTGAATAGTATATGAGAGTTTGACCCTTCAATTTGTTGATCCCAGACAATATATTCCAAGAGACCATTGTACCATATGAGGGTCTATGAAAAATACAAGACAGTTTGCAAGGTCACTACCCTAGGGTTAACTCTGGAAGAAAGATCAGAAAGTCAGGGTGAAGGACTGAGACACCAGCAATACTGGTTCTAACTGCAACCACTCCGAGACTGCTACCACGATCATACCTAAACTAGGGCTATAACTGAGTGAATAACTTGGGTCTGAGCAGTGACCTGGAAAATTCTATGCATCTGTCCTCATCAGGAGAGGTTCTCCCATCTACTAATACTGAGCTCAGACTCATTCCCTGAAAGTTGAGTAGGTTGAGGAACTGGTGGTTTAGGGTCATTGAGAGACCAGCTATGTTGGAGTGGCTGAACTAAGTATGGGAATTGGGGTGGAAAGGGAGGCTGTAAGCCAGGTTATATCTTCCTGGAGGCCAGGAGATAACAGAAACCAGGATCTAGATGGGGTTACAAATTTGGAAAGAGAACCTCAGAGGAAGAGAAATCACTAAAAGATAGCGGTAGAGGGAAAGTCTAGAAATGGCTGATGGGAGCAAAGAGCAACCAAATCTGGGATTTGAACCCAGGTCCTCTGATTTCCCATCTAGCCCTCTTTCCACTACACCACACTGCCTTCCCTTCCAGAACTGAGAGCCTAGAATATGAAGATTTTGTACACTTTGATCCAGAGATTCCACTGCTAGGCATATAGCCCAAGGAGGGAATTGAGAAAAAGAAAGTATCCATATGCATCAAAATATTTATAGGAGCACTGGAAATAAAGCAAATGCCCATTAATTGGAGAATGGTTAAACAACTTGAGTGCATAAATGCAATGTAATATTACTGTGCTGGAAGAAACAATGAACATTATGGATACAGAGAATCATAGAAAGATTTACAACAACTAATGCAGAGTGAAGTACATAAAGTCAGGAAAACCACAGACATAACTACAACCATGTAAATGAAAAGTACAACAAAAAAATGAAAAGAGAATGTTGCACAATTAGAAAGAACAAGCTTAACTCCAAAGAAGAGATATGGGAAGACACTCCCACCTTTTACAGAGGTGTCAGGTCTACACGTGTTGTACATTGCGCATGCTTTCAGAATTTTTCAATGTATTGATCAGTTATGATGATTGTGTTCCTCTTCTGTTTTCTCTTTTTGTCTTCAAAAATACTATTTGTTTTATGGGATATCTCTCTAGGGGTGGTAGGGAAAAGATAATGAGGGAAACAATGGTGAAGTAAAAGAAATGAGACATTAATAAAAAAACTTATTTTTTTAAAAAGTAAATGAATGCTGCAAAATTACAAAGAAAAATCTTGGTCCCAAAGAAAAGATAGAAGAAAGCATACCCTCTGCCCCAGTCTCTTTGCAGAGGTGGAAAGGTCTACTCTATGAGTATGGAACACTGCATATATTGCCATAGTTTTGACATATTGCTATATTTTATGGACTTTTTTCTCCTCTTCTCATAATTCTCCAAAAAAATTTGTTCTATGGAATGGTTCTTTGGGAGGGGGAAGAATGGGAGATGCTGGGGGAAATTTAGACAATATAAAAACAGAAGATATCAATGCAAATTTATTTTCTAAAATCTGTTATACGAGACAGTGAAAAACTGAGTGCTTCATGGAGAAGCAGAGATAATAAATTCTAGAGAGGCAGTTTAATGCAGGGGAAAGAGTCTTGGATTTGGAATTAGATGACCTGAGTTCAAACCTGGGTAACCTTGGGCAAGTACTCAACCTCTTTGGGCCTCTGTTCCCTCCTTTTTAAAATAAATGGGGGGGAGGGTTGCATTGGATGACCTCTGAGGTCCTTTCCAGCTCCACATCTTTGATTCCATGAACATTTGTTGAATGAATGAATGAATGAATGAACATATCTTTAAAGATGGAATTTCAAGGCTGGCTCTGTGAGATGTTGTCCAAACATAAACTATAAACCATTCTTTCACTCTAGTTGCTTTTGACAGAAAACAGAGAACACAGAAGAGATGACATTCAGCAGGATTCTTTTTTTCCTCTTTCAAAAATACCAGGATGGGGGAAGGGGTTTCCACGCACACACATACACATTGTTTTTCTTTTCCAGCTTTTGCTTATGTATTTATTTGTGTGCCTGTTTGTTTGTTTATTTATACTGGAAACAAAGCCACAGCATTTCTGTCTAATCTGCTACAGACTTCTGAAGTGAGGAGGAGACAGAAATCTGAGTAGGAGCAATGGCTGAGAGTAAAAGACCAAGGAATGGGTTACCAAGAGCATTCATTTTAAAAGAATCATTGTGCTGGAGAGAGGGAAAAGCAGAGAGTTTCAACAACTTGGGATGAGTCATTTGAAATATGGATGCCAAGATAATCCCTACTGTGGGATAAGGGGTGGGGGGGATACTCTTAGTGGGTGCCACACCCCAAATACCACATCCAAGCCTTAGCAACTGCAGCTGTTGCTCTAAGTGAATCGTGGTGGCTCTGACCTATATGCGTGAACTTATAGGAAGAAAATTAGCAAAATGAGAGCAAGGAGGGAAGCAGAGCTTACAAAAGATGTAGATTACTTAAGTACGGTCCCCTGAAAAGGGAGGGAAAAGTGCTGTTCTTTGATTATACAGGAAAACAAAATTGATAACATATGATGTTATGTGGAGAGAGGCTTGACATACTCTATATTACTCCAGAGTGCGTATGCACAAATACACATACGCACATATATCTGTCTATATGTATGTATATATATGTACACATATGTCTATGTGTATTTACATGCATGTGTGTATACACACACACGCGTGTGTGTATGTGTGTATACACACACATGTGTGTGTATGTGTGTATACACACACACGTGTGTGTGATTCGATAACCACAGTAAACAATACTTGGCTTCCTGAACTCCTACATCAGTTAGAACATTAAATCAAATTACAAAAACATGAAACAATTTTTAAGCTTCTGAAGCATCAGACCCTCGAGATGCACCTGAAAATGCTTACAGAATTGACTGAAATCGCCACCTAACCACAGGCTATGATCTTCCTGAGCTGCATATAGACATGATAAAGGGCAAACTGAGCTTCCACCTTTTTCAAAAAGGTAAAAGGCCAACCATGGGAATTTGAACCTCATTAATTTAACTTGGTAAGAAGGCCAATGATGGGAATGCAGCATCAAAAAATCAGTTTGCCAAAAGCCAAACAACACAGGGTGTTGGACAAGAATCAACATTCTTATGTGAAGGACAAATCATATCAAGCCAATCTAATTTCTTTCTTCAGGAGATGATGTGCTTAATGGCTTGTGGGTAATAAAAGACATAATATATATTGACTTGAGCAAACGTTTTGATTCTGGCCCTTATGTTATACTCATTAACAAGTTGGGAAAATATGGTTCTAACTCTACAAAATTGGTTTGGGGGGTTATTCTGACAAAATACTTATTGATATGTCAATATGAATTGGGTTGAATTGCGTACCTTAGGGGCCTGACCTCGCTTGGATACTATTTAATATTTTTGTCAATAGTTTGGATGATGGAAGAGAAAGTGTGTTCATTAACCAAAGGGAAAGGAAGGGAACTTTAACCTAGAGGAGAGAAATCGAGTGGCATTTGGTAACCAGCAACTTTCCATCTTCAAGAATCAGAGAAAATCTGTTGAGAACAGGATCAGGAAAAGCCATTAGGAGCTAATGTGGTGCCATCGTAATGGTTCTCACTCCTTTGATGGTCTTTCCATGTTTTGTTCTTTTAGAGAGCTTTTATAGTTGCATGCTGTATTGTTGTTCTAAGATGGGAGTATAAAGAGAGTAGTTTCTGAAGCAATAATATTTGTCATGTTGCAGACTCATTCCTTCTCTATTACCAACACCAACATTAATTCTGAAAAACCACAGGCATTGTAACTATATTCTCATGTCCCTAACATAAAGGCAATAATCAAGACAGTTTCTATAGACGATTCAGAGCAAGACCTGCATAATATTCTGGTATTCAGATTCCTGAGGCACTCCATTGGAGACCTATTTTCAATTAGACATTAAATGACTAGATTACTCTTTGAGTCCAGTCATTCAACCAGGGCTAGAACCACAAAACTGTACAATAATCTAGGATATATCTTTTTTTCTTTGCAAGAATAATGGCATCCAAGACTTTTTCAAATGCTTTTCTAAAATAGAGGCAAATTATAGCTATGCATTCTCATTACCTACCAGTTTAGGATCCCTGTCCCCAAAAGAAATAGGTTATCCTAGCATTGCCAGTTCTTGATGAAGCCATATTGGTTCTTTGTATTTCCTTTCCTAAATGTTCACTGATCATTCCTTTAGTAGTTGGGTCTATAAGTCTGAAGATTCTATTCTTCACTGTCTCTAGAGTCAGGAGGACTTGAGTTCAAATTTGACCTCAGACACTTACTAGTTGTGTGGCCTTGGGCAAGTCACTTAACTCCAATTACCTCCAAAAAAATTCCATTCTCTTACCTTTTTTGGAAAATCAGGACAAAGCTTATTCTTCTCCAGTCCTGTGGTATTTCTCCTCTATCCCATGATCTTTCAAAGACAGTTACTCAGCAATTAGAGCTACCAGTAGATCTTTGGGTACTGGAGGATATAATTCATCCAAGCCTGGTGACTTGAACTGGCCGGGACATCTGGGTTCTCTGTTGTTCTCTTTCCTTATTTCAGGTAATAACTATTTCTTAACCATATTTGTTCTATCTCTTCCAGTCTAAAACTCCTTGGTAGAGAAAAAACACTAAGCACCAATCAGCTCTACTTTCTCTGGCATCTGTTAGCAGCATCCCGTCCAGGCCGAGCAGCGGTACTACTCTTCCTTGATTCTTTTCTTTCCCCTCCTCCACAGTGGTGAGTATATTAACTAGAACAAAGTAAAACAATTAAATGCAGAGAATTAAACAATAAATCTGAAAACTTTTTTACATCTTTGAAGACTTTTTAATTTGCGAGATATATTCCGTTTGTTGCGATTGCTTGTTGTACATGATTGGGCATTGAGCTCACAAGACATTGACACATATTTGTTCATTTTTCATCCTGAAACCTTATATCACATCAGAAACTAAGTGTGCTGTTGGTGAATAGCCCATTTTTCCAAGTCTTGCCTTGGGTATAGCTTGTAGATTTTCAATGAGGTTTTAATCCATTGATTACTCAAGTCATTGAAGTATGTTTATCTCAATCCCCAAAACATTATTTCAGATGGATGTTTTAAAGAAGAATACTCAGATATCACAGGCTCACCTAGAATTCTTCTAACAATGGTTTTAGTATAGCCTTGAATTTAAAAGTGGGTTTCATCCATAGAAAGCATCTTTTTCCCAATCTTCCACAATCCAGTCTTTATTCCTGCCTATGACATGAGGTTTTTCTTCATAGTAATGGTTAGCAACTTTTTTTTTAATTAGTCTTTTCCATTTTCTTCCCACTTTAAGAAGATTTCCCATACTGTTTTGTAGTTTAGTCATGTCTGATGCTTCATGACCCCACTTGGGATTTTTTCAGCAAAGATACTGGAGTGGTTTGTTCGAAATAAAGGATGAACGACAACACTAGAGTGGTTTGTCATTTCCTTCTCTAGCTCATTTTACAGATGGGGAAACCGAGGCAAACAGGGTGAAGTTACTTGCCCAGGGTCATACAACTGTTATATGAGGCCAGATTTGAACTCAGGCAGAGGAACAGTCTTCCTGACTCCAAACCCAGTACTCTATCCAGTACCACCTGGCTGTCCATTTTCCATACTGTAGCATAGGTTCTCAAAATGGGCTATACCACGCCCTGGGGGTGCTGGAATGATACAGGGTAGTAGTAGCCTCAGGTAAAATTGGGGGGCATTGAATAAAAATAAGAAGGTGGTGGAAACATAAGGAAAGAAGAGAAGAGAATTTTGAAAAACCGTTCATATGTGGTTCATCTGTTGTATAACAGATTGAAAGTTGTAGTGATTACATTATTTTCTGAATAAACACACAAAATGCAAGTTATAACCGATCAGTGGCCAGGTCCACTGGCAAGTCTTAATAAGCAAGTGTTGGCAGGTGAGTGTGTCATGCATTGTTGGGAAGTCCAGCATGTCTCAGTAGGAATATGTGTGTGTAAAGACTTGTTTACATTATGATACTATATGGCTACATGATGCAATATTGCATCATCAAAATTTCAATGCAGGAAAACCCCCCCACAAATTTGCAATAAATTATTAAAATTAAGATGTGTCATTTTTAAAAAATCCTATTTTTTTTAAAATGATGCACGTTTAAAAAAAAACTGTTAAAGGGTTAAAGAAAGTAGATTTCCAGGGGAACAATGAGCAATTTTTTTATTTGAAAAGGGGGGGTTAGGCCAAATAAGTTTGAGAACTTCTGTAAAGTGTAGAGTAATCGATAAGTACCCTCCAGCTTCTGGGTTCTTCTGTAGGTCTTTGCTTTTTTTTCTGAGGATTAATTAGGCTGTTTTGCAGCGACAGTTTATCGGTTCTTGGCATTGTTTTTCTTTTTCAACACTTTTCCTTTGAACTGCAGGGCAAATGATCCTATTTCCTTTAGGTCTTGAATGATTCTTGAAGCCTTTGTCTTCCTCATACCAACCTAGTCTACCATGTCTCTAATAGTCATCTAAGTGTGTGCTTTAAGGACTACAATTTTTATATGTTTCCTTGGAGTAATAGCTGGCTTTTTTAAAAGTAGAATTAAAAACACAACAAAAGAAACATGGATATGATATGAAATCCAGCATTTGACTGACAAAGACCTAAATAAAGGTGGGTAATTTAATTCAATCTTGTTTCATCTGGTCAAGGTCAGTCATTCTGATTCATCCTCGTATCGGCAGAAGCACACATGCATGATCAATGCTGTCACAAAATAAAATCAGAGCAAAATTATTGCTTGTCCCAAGTAATTTGCACATCCTTGTAGATGTTAAGCTAAAACAAAATGTTTCTGTTCTTCTTAGCTTTCCTTACCATCTTCAGCCCATTATGTACTAGCACCCCAGACACTTATACATGTAGGACCATGCTGCGCTTTTGGATTCATCCTTTGTTACCTTCCTTTGCTTTCATAATTTTTTAAAAAGCTAAGTCAGTTGGTGAGTTCCCTGGTACTCCTGTCAATTGCTTTAAATAACTCCCTGTTTTTTCCTCATTAGAATTGTTTGTGTTTGTGTCTTCAGAATTTCCTTCTCAAAGACTTCCCATTTTTCTTGAGTTTACTTCCCCTCTAGAATTTTAGTCCATGAGTCTTTATGTATCCTTTCTGTAAACCAGGGCTGGGGAACCTGTGGCCTTGAGGCCACATGTGGTCCTCTAAGTATTCAAGTATAGCCCTTTGACTGGATTCAGGTTCCCCAGCCCTGCTCTAAACCCTTTGAAATCTTTTCTCCTAAAATTTTGGGTTCATGTCATACTATGTCCAGCTTTTTTTCTTCCTTTCTATCAGAAATTCTAAAATGCAGTGTTCCCCTCCTCCCAGAATGTCTATTATTGCCATCCCAGAAACCAGTTCTTTGTTCTTGGCAAGAATTAGATCCAGTATAGCTGTTCCTGTTTATCAGTTTTTCTACCTTTAGGAGAATGAAATGATAATTAAGGCAAGCCAAAAAATTATTAGCGACTCTATTTTTGGCAGAGAGAGAGTTTCAACAGAAGTTCACATATAACTAAAACCCCCAACCAAAATGATATTATGCTACTGTTCCAGGCGTGTAATCTCTTTATATACTCTATTTGTCCTTTTTTATCAAGGTGGTCTGCAATATAATGCCCCAACAATATTATTTTCAATATTTGACTTGAGCAGTGGGCGCTATCAGATTACCATGGCAAAGGAAGATAAGGAGAACGCAGCTTTTGTTTGCCTGGCTAAATTCTACCAGGAGTTTGGAGAATGCCAACCACTCTGCAACAGTACATGGAGAAGGTGGCTGGCAACAGGAACTTCCTGGCAATGCTGTTGGATTGGGATGATTTCATTGTATTTTCAAAGATATTGGAAGAGCATGAAGAAATAGTATTACAGTATTTGGTTAGCTGGAAGACACTGGTCTAAAACTGTCAACTGACAAGCATTAGTTCTGCAAATTCTTTCTCAAGTACATGGGTTACCTTGTGTCTCAAAAGGGAGTGCTGACCCCAAAGAAACAGCAGTTTATTTCCATGACTGAAGAATTTTTGAGAGCTAAAGACTTTTCTAGGATTTGGCAAGTTCTGTCAGAAACCTGTGAAGGATCACGCCACATTGCCAAGCTTCAGTCTTCTCACTTGGGGCTATATTGTTGAGAAGAACCAGAAGTGAGAGGACAGGTAGGCCCAGTTTTGCCTGAACTCTCTGGTACCATTTGGAGATAAGTCAACTGCTTCATGCATGCACCAGTATTGGCTTGTGTAGATCTGACCACACCCTGTGTGTTATATGATGGCTGGCTTAATTTTTGGATTCTGTCTCCTGTGAATTACTGGGGTTCCAAGTTTCTCCTTGAAACAAAGGCCAATCTTTTTTAACATCAATATTCTTCTGTTGATGCTCTATGGCTACGAGTCATGGAATCCAACAGTCTCTGAAGAATTCAAGTTACAGGTCACCCAAAGGGCAATGAAGAGGTGTAGCCTGGGCTGAGAAGGCTGCAACCTATTACCAATGCAGAATTACGCAGGAGCAGCTGCATAAAGGATATCGCTAGGGAGATCCAGGACTGGGAAAGGAAACAGAGCAGTCATATGGCAGGAGCAAGAGATAACTGATAGACAGCTTGCACACAGCATTAGCTGGACCCCCTCTGCAGGACTGACAAGAGGATCATAGGGTCACAGATGTACAGCTGGAAGAGACATTAAGGATCATCTAGTCTAACACCCTCATTTTAAATATGAGAAAATGAAACATAGAGAGATTAATTAACTTGTCCAAAGACACACAGGTAGCAAATCAATCAGGCAGTCAACAAGAATTGATTAAGTGATCACTATGTGCAACGCATTGGGATGGGGGTGCAAAAAGGGCACAATGAGTCCCCACTGTCGAGGAACATACCTTCTAAGTGGTGGGGGGAGGGAAGGAGTGACAACATGTAAATCACTAGGTACATGCAAAATAGTCATCTTAGAGGCAAAGAATCTAGGATCTAGAGACCAAGAAAGGACTCCTGATGAAGGTGGGATTTGAGTGAATCTTGAAGGAAGCCAGGGAGACTAAGAGTTGGAAATGAGGAGGCAGACGAATCCAGACGTGGGGAACAGTCAATGTAAAGGCATAGAGACAGAATTGGCATATGCAAGGAACAGCATGTATCCCAGTGTAGCTGGATAACAGAATGCTTAGATGAGAGTAAAGTATAAGAGGACAGGAAAGGGATGAAGGGACCAAGTGATGGGAAAAGGATTACATGCCAGAGTTTATGGGTTTTTTTTTCTGGAGGTAATTTATTATGTCTGTATGTATGTGGGTGGGGTGGCAGGATTGCCATGATCAGAACTAAGCTTTGGGAAAATGATTTTGGAAGCTAAAGGGAGGATAGATTGAAACGGGGATACACTTGAGGCAGGGAGGATATTTAGAAGGATGTTGTAATAGTTCAAGCAAAAGGCAATGAGAGCTTGAATAAGAATGGTACACGTTTGAGTGGATAGAATACATCATACCTATACATACATACAAATATATGTGTGTGTACGTACATGTGTGCGTGTGTATAAATGTTATGAAGTAAGACGTGGCAAAATTTGGCAATGGGTTGGATATTTGGGGTGATTGAGTCATTGAGAGTTCAGAGTTAAGGGTGACACCAAGGTTGCAAACCTGGGTGACTGGGAGGATGGTTGTGTTTTCAACCGTAACAGAGAGAGTAAGAAGAGGGGAGAGTTTGGGGAAAAGATAATGTATACTGGGCTTGTTGAGTTTGAGATGGCTACATGAGAACCAATAGATAGTGATGTAATACTGGTGCTCAGGAGAGAGACTAGTGCTAGATATATGGATTGGGGAATCATCTGCAGTGAGATAATAATGAAAGCATGGGAGCTGATGAAATCACCAAGTGAGGTAGTATAGAGTGAAAAGGGAAGAGGACCCAGGACAGAGCCTTGGTGGACACCTACAGTTGGTTAGTGGGAATGACCTGGATAAAGATTCAACAAAGGAGACTGAGGAGAGGTCAGACAGATTGGAGGAAAAGCAAGGGAGAAAAATGTCACAAAAACCTAGAAATAAGAGAGAATCCAGGAGGAGAAAGTAAACAACACTTCCAAATGCTGGAAAGAGTTCAAGATGAATGAGGGTTGAGAAGGCCATTAGATATGGCAATTAAGAGATCACAGGTAACTATGGAGAGGGCAATTTCAGTGGAATTATGAAGAAAGAGAGAGAGACAGAGACAGAGACAGAGACAGAGAGACAGACAGAGACAGAGGCAGAGACAGAGAGAGAAAATGAGATGAGACAAATTCTCTGTCAGAGAAGACAGGATGGAATAGGATCAAGGGTACATTCAGAAGGTTGGCCTTGGCAAGAAGAAGGGCCACCTCTCCTTCTGAGACCAGGAGTGAAGGAAGAGATAGTGAGGGAAGATGTCTGAATGATGTGAGATGAGGAGGAGGGGAGAAGAGGAATTTCTCAGTGAATGGCCTCATTTTTTTTCAGTGAAATACAAGGCATGGTTTTCAACAGAGAGGATGGTAAGTGGGAGTAGCATGGGAAATTTGAGGAGAAACAATAAGGTTTAGAACAGTCACTGTGGAGAGGGATAAATGATTATTATGGAGAAGGATTGCCTTGTTGTAGTAAATGCCTAGTTGAGATTAGATACTATAAATTTGTAGTGGTCTCCATCAATAAAATTCAGTGGCTTCCTTCAGCTCTGTTCAGCAATATGGTGAATAGGAGTGAAGGAGGAAGATGGTAGAAGTAATCTCAGGTTGGAGTTTGGCGAGGAAAGGAGGCAAGGGATTTGGTAGTATAGGGTAGTATAGAATGGCTTGGGAAAGAGATGAGGGGCTGAGGGATTGGAGGCTATGATGGGGATGAAGAATAGGATTGCAAGTGGTAGAGCTGAGATATGAACCTGGGTTCTCTGACTCCAAATCTAGAGCAATTTCCACTCTACCTTGGTGATGACATCCTCAATTAACACATAGAATCATAACTCAATATCCTGAGTCTTCCACTGTAGTAACTCTCTAGCTTGGTAGACTACATTTGCTCTGGACCTGTGATTTCATGGGTGTGGGGGGATTCTGAGCATGGAAACTTTTTGTTTCAGTGCAAGTCTGTAAATCTACAATATATAATCTTAGAAAGTTCTCTGGAATGTCAAGAGATTAAATGACTTGCCCAAGGTTACATAGTCAGACTTAGAGGCAGGAGATAATCCTAGATCTTCATGATGCCAAATTTGTCCTTCTATTCACTACGTATATCTCATTGCTCCAATGGCTTGGCAGACCTATGTAGACAAAGTGAACATCAAATGTTTATGCCCTGAGCCATTTATTAGTATGGATCTCATATTATGTGGTGCCCCTGCCACTGAAAACATGAACATGAGATTATCTGACCCATGCCTTTAGCCTGACATAACAGCACACATAACTGCATGGCAGTTCTGATTTACCCATGTTTTAAACCATGGGGCTGGTCAACTGAGGAATTCAAGCCATTCTCAAACAATCAACATGAGTTATCTGCCCATAAAAGATGCCATAAGAGGAAATCACATTGTTCTTCCAGAGGGCTTTCCTCAAATTACTTTGGCAACACTCCATGTAACACATCTGGGAATTGTCTCCATGAAGGAATTGGCTATAAGCTATGCTGGGTGGCCTGGAATTAATTCTAATATAGAAAAGACTAGAAAGAAGTATAGGACATGCCAGGCTACTTGGCACAACTTATCAAATGTGCTACTTTCCCATGGAAAGTAGTCAAAGACTCATACAGATTTTATGAGACCCTTCTAGGGGAAGAACTTGGATTGCCAGTCTCTGCAAAATGGCTCCTAAGGCCCCTAGTGCTATGTCAAACCGCTGTTGTAACTATTAAAATTATTTTAAAAAGAGAGGTTGCCTCACACTATTTCTTCTGATGAGAGACAATGGCTAGTTGGTAGAGGGCTATCTTGGGCATCAGGAAGATCTGTCTTCAAGTCCTGCCTCTGAAACATACTGGCCTTGTGACCCTACCCATGTCATTTTATTGCTGGCTCTTGCCTTTCCTGACTTCTTTCAAGTCTCAATTCAAATTCCACCTTCAGCAATAGGCCTTTCCTGGGCTGCCCCCTACTAGTACCTTTATTCTGAGATTAACTCCCATTTACAATGTATATATCCTGTATGCACATACTTGTCTACATGTTGTCTCCTCCTTTAGACTGTGAGTTCCTTGAGAGTAAGGATTGCATCTTTGCCTTTCTTTGTCTACTCAGTACTTAGCACAGTGCCTATGGTAGGTGCTTGATAGAGGTTACTGAGTGAGTGACTGACTAATGCAACCAAATAGTGATAAGCCTTGAATTCTTAGGGGCAGCTAGGTAGAGTAGTAGATAGAAGGTCTGGAGTCAGGAAGACTCACCCTCCTGAGTTCAAATCTGGCCTCAGATACTTACTAGCTATGTCACCCTGGGCAAGTCACCTAACCCTCTTTGCCTCAGTTTCCTCATCTGTAAAATGATCTGGAGAATGAAATGGCAAACCACTCCAGTATCTCTGCCAAGAAAACCCCCAATGGGGTCATAAAGAGTTGGACATGACTGAAGAACAACTTGGATTCTTGGCTAACAATGGATTTTTGGTTGGCAGTGGGAAGCCACAAAAGGCTTTTGAGCAAGAATGCGACATGATCAGAGCTTTGCTTTAGAAAGATTACTTTGGCAGCCCAGAGGCAGTATGGTATGGTAGAAAGTGTACTTGTTTTAGAGTCAGAGGACTTAAATTCAAATCCTGCTACTGGCATTTACTACCCTGGGACCTTAAGCAAGTCAGCTTCTTCCTTTATAAAATGAGGGGGTTGGATTTGATAGTTTCCAAGGCCTCTTCCAGCTCTTCATCTATAATCCTAAAGTAAAGAGAGACTGGAGGCAGTAAAACCATTTATAAGATATTAGAATAGTCCAGGTAAGGTACAATGAGGGCCTGAACTAATATAATGGAGCCGTGGAAATGGAACAGAGGGGATAAAGATGAGAAATGTTGCAGAGGTAGGATCAACAGTACTTGGCAACTAAATGGATAACATCTCATGCTTATATATCACAGCCGCTTTCTTTGAGAAAAAGGTTGGAAAGCTCTGAGCTTGGCAAGTATCAAGTAATGTAACATAATCAAAACTAATTATATTTTAACAAGCAGGAAATGATCCATTATTGGTGTGGGATTCAATGCAAACTCATTGTCAGAAGCATTTTTTTCCCCAGTCTGGATCTTAGAGATGAAGTGACTTGCCCAGGGTCATATATTATGTATGTGTCAAAGGTCAAACTTGAACTCAGATCTTCTTGACTCCAAGGCACACACCCTCTATCAACTATCCCTGCCTCTCAACAGAAGCAATATTGTAACTTGTTATAACAAAGATAAAAATTAATTTTAAAAATTAGAAAAATATAAATAAGAAGATATGACATGAAATTAAAACTACTCCAACCTGACTTACGGTTTAAAAAAAAAGGGAAATGGATGGAAGAAGAGATATCAACACAGATTATCACCATGTCTTAAAGAAGTTTAACCAATGTAAATCAACTGCTATGAGGATACCAAAAAGAGCCTAGAAACTGCCTCGTCCAGCAAACATAATATCCTTGCCAAGCAGAGACATATGGCTGCCAAAGGCAACACTAGTTTATAATATAAACTTTTTTGTAATATCTTGCAGAGGAGGATGGTAGAAGATAATGAGCACTATCACCTCATAAAACAGCAAGAAACAGCAGAAGAAAAAAACAAGTTTAAATAAAGCTTGGTAAAAGACCCAAGTAAACAAAAGCATCTCTAGGACATTGAGGATAAAACTGGAAGGAAGACAACAAGCAAATGAAAAATGGCAAATATTTCCATAACTCCATCAAGGAAAGTCAAGCCACCACATCTGGACTAGCAAGTGAAAATGGAACTGAAGAAAATGAAAGTGGGAAAAGCAGCTGAATTTGACACAAAGGAAATCTATATTGGAGCCAACAAAGATTTGGGGGCAATAAGGGATCAGTATTCAAGGTGTCTGAAAGAAGGGAGGCTACCAAAGATGTGGAAAACATTTCAGGCCTTGGGATTATGAATAAAGGTGACCAACAGAATACTGATAACTATTAACTCATATTCCTACTTTCTCCATATGTATATATTTTTAAGAGGCTTTTAGAAAATTCAGTACAGTAGAAAGATCATTAAATTTGGAATGCTGAATTTGGCACCATGGGACCTAAGTTTGAATTCTAGTTCTTCCATTTAATGCCACTCTGGCCATCAGTTTCTTCCTCTGTCAAATGAGAGGATGGGACTAGATGGCCTCTGAGGTCCTTCCACCTCTAGATCTAGGATCTTATCATCAGTCTACATACACATCAAGGGCATATTGGATGAAAAGATGAGAAGGAAACAGGTTTTGGCAAATGACTGTGAAGGGTACTTCCTCAGTAGACCACATATTTATGTCATGTAACTGACTGGAAGGTGTATTGTTTGTCGACACACGGTTTGGTAGAGCAAAATGCCTCCCTAAAGGCTTTCCTCCATCAATGTCTCTCCCGTGCAAATGTCAAAATCATACAAGGATCCTTACAAGATGCAACAACTGAGATCCCTTTGAGAGTCTCTCATTTTTTATATCAAAGGAGAGAGAAGATTGGGGGATGGATACTCAGCAAAAGTATTTGCCACCCTTATGGAGAATGTCCTGAGCAGAACACAAATGGAAGAGAGGCTCCTGTAGGATCATTGTTATGGAGAAATACTTAACAGCACCATAGGATATAGATGATGTTAACATGTGGTTTTCTAAATCAGTCTGTAGTCCACAGGGATCTTTATGCATGGTTTAATGGTTCCCATTTCCATTTGACTTTGATTACACTGCTCTGAGGGACTAATAATAATAACATCTAACATTTATACAATGCTTACTATGTGCCAAGCACTGTGCTAAAGGCTTTACAATTATCTCATCTGATCATCACAACCCTGTGAGGTAGGTTCTATTATGATCCCCATTTTACACTTGAGGAAACTGAGGCAAACAGAGGCTAGGTAAATTGCCCAAGGTCACACTGCTAGTAAATAGTAAATAATAAGTAAGTAGTAAGTAAATAATAACATGAGCAAACATTTAAATGGCACTTTTAAGGCTTTCAAAGCTCTTTATATACGTCATCCCATTTGACCCTCAAAACAACTTTGTGAATTTTTTGTGTGTTTTAAGAGGCTTTTAGAAAATTCAGTGTGGTACAGTAGAAAGATCATTTTGCAGATGAGAAGACTGAGGCTGAAAGAGGCACAATGACTTGCTCAGGGTCCCATACTGAGGCAGGATTCAAACTCATATTTTCTGGTTCCAAGTCCAGAGCTCTATCCAGAGCCATTCAAAAGGGTACAGCCTAACCATCCATATAGGAAAAGCTAAATGGATGAAAAACACCTATTTTTCCAGGCTATGACATGAAGTTATATAGACAAGTTATGGATTACATCCATCAGTAGAGCTTATCCTGGACAGACTATGAAAATGGACCATGATTTGAGCCCAAAGTTGAAAAGGAAGAGAACAGACTGCATTGCCTTTAAGAAACTGAGTATTTTGTTTTAATGATCTCAAGCTTCTTCCAGAAATAACAGTAATAGTTAACATTGATAAGGCACTTTATGGAATGCAAAGCACTACATGTATTCTCATCAATAAAATCTCACATTTTTGGACACCAATATTCTTCCAGTGATGTTTGGCTGTGAGTTACAGAATATATCAAGTCTGAAGAATTTGAGTTGAGGATCACCCGAAGGGCACTGGAGTGGCCATAAGTAGGCTTCAAAATAGTATGAATGATGAATTAATTGGGACAAGCAACATGAAATATGTCATCAGAGAAACACATATTCTTGGAGGGAAAACAATGGGTCAGTCATATGAATTGGAGTAAGGGATATCCTTATGACAGACAGCTTATAGTCTCCATTGGTGTTTGTGCAATGCTAAGAGATCTAGAGCAAGACCCCCAATAGGTTGGGTGGATTCCCTGTGGCAGCCGTATGGGAAGACATAGACAAGAATCAAACAAGATTGAGAAGCTTTGTATAAATGCAATCTGCCTCACTGCAGGGTAATACCCACACAGATGAGAACTGACAACCATCCAAGTGCAATGGTCACACACCTAGACTACCCAAAATGGCATCATCCACTGGGAGACATTAGGAGACCTGCTTCTGGGAACTAGGAGAACTGGTACATGCATGGACATCATGCCTCGGCCTACCACGTGGTTGGGGAGCATGCCCTTTCCATTGACTGCAGAGTTGGAACTGTGTCTTTAACTACCTAACTGAACGTAGTCTGTTCTTTTTCCTGAATTCCTGTCTGCAGGGGAAGGAATTTTTGAGCTAAAGGGGGGGAAAAAAAGCTGTTCCCAACTGAATAGTAGTCCAAAGCAGAATGTCCACACACATGCCAGTTCTCCTGTCTCCCAGAAGTAGGTCTCAAGGTGTCTCCCAGTGGGTGACATCATTTAGGTGGTCTAAGCAAGCTCCAAATCCCTAGGGGTCTCAAGACTTACATTTCCTATCTCCATCTAGATTTAGCCAAGGAACAACATGATAAGTCATGATGTACCCCAGCTTCTTTGCCCATCTACCACAAGGATTAGTCATTGCTAAGAACTATGGAGCTGGAGCAAGGTGGGTTCCTGCTCCTCCCCCCGCAATTGAGCTCAGCCTCCCTGTATAATTCAAGGGCTGGAGTGCAGATTTGCTGGCATAGTCATTTTGAACAATTGCAAAAGTGTCCCGCCCAGGGTGATTTGACGAAAACCAAAACCATAGAAGCATCTTCCAATCTAGAGCCACCTGGCTTTGATTTTTCAACTACACCTTCTGAGAACTCACCAGGGCCACAGAGTGAAGGAAGCAATAATTCTCTGGCCACGGTAACTGCTGAAATGGCGTCAGCTGTTATTTCTATAGTCACTAGTTTAAACAGAGATCAGCTTCTCAAAATGGCACTTTCTTGCTGGCTAAGAGATTCGTGTAGCTGAGGATGAGGGGGTATTCTGTATGCATGACAGGGGGCATTTGGGGGCAATGCTAGTTGCTCTCATGACTGATTTTCTGTTAGCTTTTCATGCCTTTAGAAGTTCTGTAGTTGGATGCTGCAATGCAGTGTATTTGTAAGATGGAGTTTTTACAGAGCACTTTCTGCAGTAATAACGTTCAGTCATATTGAAGGCCTGCTTGTCCCTTGCCTGTTACTGATACAGACACAATAGACAAAGGGGGTGGGGGTAGGGGGAAGTACTCACGCAACACAGGCTCCTGCGTCCAGGAAAAAATGAGGAGTTATGGCAAAAGTGCAAACGGATGAGGGGGATATTATGGAAGCAGTTTATTATATCCTTGCAAATCAAAAGGAGAAGTCACAGAAAGCACTCTTAGGTCATTTTACAAATATGAGTTAGGGTCGGGATCTGGTGGTGATGTGTTCCTTTAGCTATCCATATGTCTGATGAAGAAAAAAAACACAATACGCCAGGCCGCAAATAGTCAAATAAGTTTTTTTGGAGCATGTTGGAGGCAATTTCTTAGTAAAGAAAGATGAAGGAATCAATTAGAGTGAATGCCATTCTTGATTTAATGCTTATGCAGAGGGAAGTAGGGGATTTAAAGCTGGATGGGTGCCTTGGTGGAAGCAGCCGCAGTATGATAGCACACAGGTTACTAATAGAAATCAGGACCATCAAGAAAATGAAGTTCAGGAAAGCAGATTTCAACGAGCTGAAAATAGCCAGAGTAGGACTGGCTTGGAGGGGGTAGGAGGAGAAAGAACTCTTTAAGCAACCAATTCCTTGGGTCCCAGAAATAAACTGTGGCAGTCTTTGGGAAAAGCAGGAAAGGTAGCAAGGTGGGAGGTTGGTAAAATCCAGAGATTGCAGGGTGGTGCAATGGGAATTATGCAGGATTTGGACCCCAAGGATCTGGATTTAAATCCCAGCTCTGTTCTTACCTGTGTGATCCTGGACAAGTCCCTTGATCCCTCTGCGCTCCAGTTTCCCCCTCTGTAAAATGAGGGAGTTGGGTTAGGTGGCCTCTGAGGTCCCTTCCAGTTCTAAATCAGTGGTCTAAATCAGTGCACAAAGGCAAATGAGAATACCCTCAAAAATCCAAAGCAGGAAAATGTCAGATGATAGGCTTTTACAGGAATTTTTCATGGATTTGCGTTGTATAGGCTAGAAAAGCAAAAATGACAGGGCACATAAAGGGTTAATAGAAGGAAGATACTGAGCTGTTATTCTTCATCTACTGTGGCCAATATGGAGTTGGAAAGATAGTCTTAAAAGAAGATTTGGGTTCAACCTTTCAAGAAGATAATAGTTTAAAACTTTTCCCAGTGCTAATAATTAAAAATCTCTCTGTAGGTTTTTGTATGAAAAGCAATCACCAAGACATTTTAAATAAATTAAAAACAAATCCTATTTTTCTTTTAAAATAATTGCCTTTTATCCCTTACCTACATTTTGGATTAAATGTAGCTATTACATATACCCGGCCTTCATGGACCCCTGAAGCTTATTTTGCCAATAGGCATCTGAAGTTAATCCCATCCTGGGACTATTACTCATTAGGAAATCTATGTGGCACAGGTTTGTAATGGGCATGAACCATGCTATTTGGGCTGTAGCAGGCTGGAAAAAGCCTGCCTGTGTGTTTGGGAAATCCCTACAGAATTTGATCTGCCCAGAGAGCCAAAGCCAATAGGGTGGGGTGGGTGCCTGTTGATTTTTCTCCTGGATATATGGGGGGAGGGGAAGGGTGGCAGCCTTCTAACCTGTTGCCAACCACCAGGCTGCCGGAGCCTGTGCCAATGCTTCCTGTAGCATCCAGACTGACCTTGGGAGCCCCTCCTGTAGACAGGCCAGACTCAGACCCCTGTGCCAGGGCCCCCCAGGGCTGAAAGGCTGTTCTTCACTGGGTGTGTGCCCAAAAGTGGAGGGCAGTGTGGTTTGCTCCTCTCTCCCCGAGTGGGGCTGATGGTGACCGCTGCTACGGCCCGCCCTGCCAATGCATATGCACGGAGGGGATGTAGGGGTAGGTGGGGGGCTCTGCTGACGCATGGAGGTGGCGTGATTTGGCTCTGTCTGGGCCCAAGCCACGGTCAACGCCAGCACCACTACCACCACCAGCACCATCACCACCAGCCCATGGCGGCCCTTTCCATGGGCCCACTGTGCCATCTAGTGGCCGCAGGCCCGCAGTGCCTTTGCCGCAGTGTCATGGCTGCCTGGCAGCACGTCACGGCCACCTCTGGCCCTGAATGGAGGAGCCCCGCCGCAGCGAGCAGCCCCTGGCCCCAGCCCGCCAGCCCGCCAGGCAGCAGGCAGCCCCTCCCTCCCTTCCCCGCCACGAAGGCTGCGGCAAATGCATGGAGGCAGGCCCGGCCCTGTCCTGCCTTGCCCTGCCCTCCCATGCCCTGCCTGGGCTGCCAGCCTTGCCCGCCCCCCCCCAGCTTTTGGACTGCCCCCCGCCCAGGCCCCCAGCAGCCGCCGCAGCTGCAGTCGCCCGCCACAGGCACCATCTCACACACCCCAGCTGGCTTAGCAGAGAAAGGCAGAGAAAATGGTTGCTGCCTCAGGCAGCCCCAGACACCTGGCAAGTGGCAGGCGCTGTCCCTGTCACTGGCATACTTTTAAACACCCGATCCAAGGCCTTGAGCCTGGCCCAGGCCCTGGCATGCACTGGGGAATCAGGGTGCCAGTGCCACAGATAACAGCCAGAAAGCCTTTACGGAGGAGCCAGCTCAGCCTGGAATAGGTCACCGGGTCCAAAAAACTGCACAAGGCTCTGGGGGCTTAGGGGCAGTTTCAGAGGCACTGAAACCCTGGGATCAAAGAAGTATGGTAGGGAGTGGGGAGGGGGAATCAACACATAGACAGGCATGAGAACCTATCAAAGACACTGAGACCCCAGGCTAGCAGGAAACAGACAAAGCCCCTTTGACAGGCCAGGTCACAGGTGTGGCCTCCAGTGCTAGGGAAGGGCTACCAGCCCCTGGCCAAAGTACCCCAAGCAAAAATGAAACTTGAATTTCTCTGTTCAGACAGTGTTACAAAAAAAGGGTCTGTTCCTGACTCTGACCTAGGGCCTGGGGCCTACTTTTTCCAGAAAAAAAAAATCACCATATTTCAGAACTCTCCTAAAGCATGGAACAGTGGAATGGGCTCTGACATCACACAGAACCTGGGTTCAAATTCCACTTCTCATGCTTACTGCCTATGGGCAAGTCACTTCTTCTCCCTGGGCCTCCATTTCCTTTTTTGCAAATTGAGAGGGTTCAACTGCTTGGCCTCTGAGGTCCCTTCCAGCTCTAGATCTAGGGGCCTAAATGATTCTCTCATTCATCCAATGACAAGAAACCGTAGGGTGATTCTATGACAAGGCATTTTATGTGAAGAGAACCTCAGAGAGGGACCTAGGAGGACAGTACTGGGGGTGTCTCCTGGGACTCTGAGGGGTCCAGCTTTAGGCCTGGTGCCTCACCTCTGAGACCCCCTAGGGAGAGCTGTGCGGGGTGGGGAAGAGGCTAGGATTCTTGCCTTGCCTGAAGTGAGGAGGACCCAGATGAACTGGTTGACAAGAGACAACTTGGGTGTCACTAATAGTGCTCTAAGTCAAAGGTCTCAGAGCAGAGGGATGGAGAAAGAGCTGGAGAGGGGATACTTGGAGATGGAGACTCACATTCACATTTGCAGAACAGAATGAAAGAATCAAGCTATGTTAGGGTCCTTCACTTTACAAAGGAACTCAGAACAATATTTCAAATGTAAGAGACATACGGGGCACTGACCATGTCATTGAAGATGCAACTGCTAGCGTTATCATTTTTAGGCATCTTTTGGTGGGCCAGTAACTTTGCGGAGGCCACATACCTACATGTTCAGCACTGAGCACAGAACCTAGCACTTGGGAAGTGTTTGGTGGCATGGTAGATAGGTACTGTCCTTGGAATCAGGAAAACTTGGGGCAGCCACTTGGGGCAAAGCACTATGGGGCAAGTCACTGGGGTAAGACACTTCCTCTTCCTGGGTCTCAGCGTCCTCTTCTGGCAAATGGAGGGCTGGATTAGATGGCCTCTAAGGTCTCTTCCAGGTCCATATCTACAATGCTATGTGTGACCTTGAACAAGCTGGGCCTCACTTTGTAATATGAAGGGGATGGACTCTGGTTTCCCAAGGTCCCTCCTCATTGTAAATCTATGATCCTCTGACCCCCTGCCTTACTAATTGCTAGTAAGTATTCCATAAACATGAGTCACTGGTGTAGCTGTTGATGAATAGATTGTTTGCTTATCAGCCTAACACAGTAATTGCCCACCAATGGAACACAGACTACCTACTGGGTGCAAAGCACTATGGAACAATTTTAAAAGACAAGCTAGGAGCCTTGTGCTCTGTAGTTACAGGAATTATCAGAGGCTCAATGATTCGAGTTGTCAGGAGAGTTGTAAGAATATTTTGACTAAAGGCAACAAAGCAAAACAAACAAACAACCCCCACCTCTACCCCCAATGCTCAGCTGATAGAGTACTCCTAAGAAAAACATTTGGAGCAATAAAATAAATACGTAGACTGCCTTCATGTTCAAAGCACGAGCCTCTGTTTATCCAGTCAAAATGGAAAGTCCTTTTAAAAAAGTAAAGTGGTATGTCTGCAAAATAACTGTTGCATGGTGGGGGAGGAGGGACAGGAAGGAGGAAGATGAGTCAGTTAGTTAGAAAAGAACTCAGGATATAGATCAGAGGGGTGAATGAATACAAGCAATTTTCAGAACTTTGAGTAAGCTATCTCATTATAAGTCAGTGGGGAAGATGGGAGACCTGAATCCTAGCTCCAGCTCTGATACCCACTAGCTGAGGCAGGTAGATGGCACAAAGGATATAGCTCCACCTGGACCTGGAATCAGGAAGAGACCTGGAATCAGGAAGATCTGAGTTCAAATTCTGCCTCAGACACTATCAATGTGACCCTAGATCACTTAACCTCTGACAGCCTTAATTTCCTCAACTGTTAAACAATGGAGGTAATGATAATAGTACCTAGCTCATAGTGGGTCAAATGAGATACTATTTGGAAAGTGCTTAGTATGATCCTGGCACATAGTAGGTACTTAATAAATGATTATTCCATTGATTCCCTCTACCCACTAATTATGTGAGTGTGAGTTGTTTTACCTGTCTGGCCCCACCTTTATAGAATGAGAGGCTTGTGACATAGTTTCAACCTAAAACAACAAGCATTTATCAAGTGCCTACTGTATATGAGGTAAGGAGAGTAGTTTGGCACAGTAGATAAAGGAATGGCCTGCAAGTCAAGTCCTGCCTTTGACACATACTGACTGTGTGACCCTGAATAAGTCCCTTAATCTCTTAGCATCCTAGGAAATTTTCTAAGATGAGTTGCTGATCTGTATCAGTGGAGAGAATTTCCATACAAGGAGTTCCCTAGAACTATGAAATCACAGGTAAGGACCAAAAACCAAAATAAAATAAAACCCCACAAATACTGAATGGAGGAAAGACTCCTTGGCCCCTAGAAGCGGATACTCGAATGATTTCAATTTCAAAAGGACCGAGATAATTTTGTTCCCCCAATCCATCAATAAGCCTGTATTAAGCATGCCAAGCACCATTCTAGGCACTTGGACCACAAATAAAGAAAGTGAGACATTCTTTGTCCTCAGTACTTGTTGCTTTTTTACAACAGCCCATACGGGACATTAGGTAGTGTTTTCTTTACCTGTCCCATAGTTTTAGTTTACCTGTCTTGTCTAGCCCCATATCCCCTTGTCCATTGATATATTGTTAATCTAGCTACTTCTTTCTGGATTCCAAACCCAGGCTGTCTCCTAATAGGATTCTGGTCTCAACCTCCATTATTCTCCTGCCAGGCCCCTTGTAGGTCATCAATTTCGGGACACAGCCCCACCTAGTTCATCTCTGCTGTGACAAAATTTGCTTAGTGATGATGCAGAGGACATCAGGTTTTTCTCTCGAAAGGTGTCTGGCTTGGTGGTGAATACAGGCTCTCCAGTGGAACTAGGCCTATCCCTTTCAAGATTGGAAGGCCATGTCCTGGGGGTGGAGCTGGATTTAGAGACAGAGGTCTTGGGCTCAGATCCTTCTTCCACCATTTAATACCTGTGTGACCTTGAACTAGTCACTACATCTCTCTGGGCCTCAGTTTCCTCCTCTGTAAAATGAGGGGATTGGACTCAATGACCTCTGAAGTCCCTTCCATCTCTAGCTCTGGAATCCTAGATGTGACCTTGGGCAAGTCCTTTCCCTTCCCTGACTAAATGGTCTATAAGGTCCCTTCCAGCTATGAAACCATAATTCTATGATGTAAGAGTTGGAAGGGACATCAGAGGCCTACTATTCCAACCTCCTCATTTGACAGGTGAAGAAACTGAGGTCCAAGGAAGGGAAGTGACTTACCTAAGGTCATAAAGGTATGAAGAAGTAAAGGCAGGATTGAAACCCAAGGTTATTGTCAGTCAGTGACAAAATTTCAGTCTACTAAGTTTTTCATCAAAGCAAATGGCTATCTGTCAAGCTGCTGACCCAGTTGTCCCTTCAGATAATGTTGCCCTGACTGGACCTGCACATCCTGCTGCTGGCGAGGACAATAGAATGCAGGCAATGCAGAAATATTGCAGTTTGAGTGAACCTCCCCCCCATTCCCTTCCCATCCTGTCCTCATCTTTTTTTGGGGGGGGAGGCAATCAGAGTTGAGTAACTTGCCCAAGGTCACACAGCTATTAAGTGTCTAAGGTCCGATTTGAACTCAGGTCCTCCTGACTCCAAGGTCTGTGCTCTATCCACTGTGCCACCTAGTAGATTGAACTGAAATATAGCAATGTGTGTTAGAGAGGACCTTTGTACTGAGATGTATTGACTTGGGGCTTCTTAAACCCAAAGGAGATACGCTGCAGGCTACTCCTTGGGTGCAGCATGGAAATAGAGGAGGGAGGGGCAGCTAGGTGGCACAGTGGATAGAGCATTGGCCCTGGAGTCAGGAGGACCTGAGTTCAAATCCAACTTCAGATACTAGTTGTGTGACCCTGAACAAGTCACTTAACCCTGATTGTCTCAAAAAGAAAAAAAAAGGAAATAGAGGAAGAAAACTGTCACCAAGGGCACTTGATAGGAGAAAACAGAAGGATGCAGTTATTACTTGTACCTCTGCTTAATAAAAGCAATTGTCTCCCTAAATCTCCATCTAATCACTCACTTGACAGGAAAAACTAAGGCTGAGATGGGTAGAGATTTGCCCAACGTGACCCAGACAGTAAAAAGCAGAGCTGGTTGAACTCAGGTTCCTTGAGCCCAAATTCTAGTCCTCTTTAGTCAGGCTTATGTGAGCTTTCTGGATTTCTGGCATGAATTTATGTCCCCGGGGGAATCTTTACTTGATTAAGGGATGTGAAATGTATTCCTGCTCCTTTTCTAAGGGCAGTTCACCCAATGGGCAATTTCTTGTTATCACCAGGGAAAGCCTCAAGTTAGGAAGACAAGGGGACTTCTTAAGGAAGTCCCGGGAGGCATTTATTATATGTACCTGTCAGGCCTCGGTCACTCATATAGCAGATATGGTCTATGCATTTGGGCAATGATCAGAGGTTCATGGGATCCTCGATTTATACCTGGAATAGTCCTTACAGATTAATCATGTCCATCCCCTTCCTCTACAGATAAAGAAACCAAAGTTCCCAGAGGATGAGGGACACATTGGGCTACCTTGTCCTTAGCCAGAACACTATGACATATGTCAACTATATCACCCTAAACATGCCTAATCTTGTTTGATCTGGGATTCTGGCTAATTAGGGTCAGGCCTGGTTGGTTGGTGCTTGGATGTAAGACTGCCTGGAAATACTAAGTGCTGTAGGCTTTAAAAAGGAGGCAGTATGGTTCAGTGGAAATCATGCTGGATTTAGAGGAATTGAGTTCAAATCCTTTCTCTGCCACTTATTCTGAACCCTTGAAAACCATTGTGCAAACTCCACTTCCCATCCCCCTACTCCTCATTCCCCACTGCCCACTCCTTCACTGCCCCCCCCCCCCCATTTTACTCCAGATCTTGATGACCCTTCCATTGTGCTTCCTGGAATCCTTGTTCCGTAATTAACAAACTTGCTTTCATCTTAAACTTCTGACTTTCTCACTCATTTTCTAGCCCTCCTGTTGTCCTGGCATTCCTGGTTGCCCTTCCCGGTATGGTTGCTCTTTCAGTCATACCCCCAACTCATTGGTCATAGTGGGGAAGTCAGGATACTGCTTGCTCCTCATTGCCTTTTCCACATTCTCTACCATCATCACTCAGTAATTCCTCTTCATTGCAGGTTCATTCAATCCCAACTGATCACCCAACCAAGGCTCTGGTAGCTGTCATTTGCCAATCCTCAGAATCAGTGCCTGGCTCTCCATGCCAACTCCTGCCTTTATTATACTAGGGGACTTCAACATACATATTGTTATTCCCTCAAGTCCCTTACTTCCAAGTTCCTCAATCTCCTTGGTTCCCATGACCTCCACTCCAACTCAGCTACACCCAGAGATGGTCATGCCCTTAATCTTGCCCCCACTCACAATAGTTCTACTTCCATGAATTCTGAAATCCTTTTATTGGACCATAATCTATCATTCTATCTTTCCTTCTGCCTTAGGATATCTAACACTGTTCTTTGATTGCATTGTAACCCACAATCCTTACATCTCCCAGTTCTTTTCCAGGCCATCAATTCTGCCTTGGCTACATTCTCCTTTCCCCCATTTTGAGGGAGGGAACAAGCACTTCTTAAGCTCCTACCATATACCAGGCACTATGCTAAATGCTTTTTAAAATATTATCATATTTGGTCCTCACAATTCTGTGAGGGATCCATTTTTCACAAATGAAGAAACTGAGTCAGATAGAGGTTAAGTGACTTGCCTGTGGTCACATAGCTAGTATCTGAGGTCAGATTTGAACTCAAGATTCTTAACTTCAGATCCAGAGCTCTAACCATTGTGTAACCTAGTTGTCCTCTACACTCCAGTCCTTAGCTCCCTTGTCCTACTGCTATTCATACTTTGCCAAACCCCAACCTCGGACTTCTCCCACCATCCTCTGCTTTCACTCTTATGGCTGCTGAAAGGAGTAAGAAAAAAATCACAAAACCAGGCTGACTGGGTCCACTACAAATGCATGTTATTACAAGTGGGACCTTCTATACTTCCTTAATTGTTCAGTGATTCCACTCACCACGGCATCTGTTCTGAAACTTTTCATTTTTTCTCTACTGTCCCATGGCATTCCCAACCACCATCTTCTCAGTTAAGGACCATCATTCACATTTCACTGAAAAAATGAAGGCCATTTGCTAAAAGGTTCTTTCCTCCTCTCCTCTCCATTTTATATCACTCACATCTTCCCTTCCTGCCTCGTTCTTCACCCCTATCTCACACAAAGAGGTGGGCCTTCTTTTGCCAAGGCAAACCCCTCTCCCTGTCCCCTTGATCCCATCCTGTCACATTGCCCTCTCTATTATCCTCATTCTCTCACCAACCTTCTGTCTCTCCCTTTCTACTGGCTGTTTCCCTGCTGCCTACAAGCACACTCATCTCTCCTCAGACTTCAAAAAGCCCTCATTTGATCAAATCATCCCTCCACTATCCCAGCCCTCTGCTCCCATTTGTGAAAGTCACCTGCACTCTGCCTCCATTTCCTTTCTTCTCACTCAATTCTAACCTAAATTCTAAACCCCATGCAAATTGGCTTCCACCCTCATTAATCATCTGAAACTGCTCTCTCCAGAGTCAATGATGACCTCTTAGTTGCCAAATTGAGTGGCTTTTACTCAGTCTTCATCCTTCTTAACCTCTTGTCAGCCTTTGACACTGTCAAACACCCTTTTCTCCTTGACACCTCTTCTCTCCAGGTTTTGTGATACTGCTCTCTTCTAGTTCTCCACCTACCTGTCTGATCCCTCCTCAATCTCCATCACTGAATCTTTATCCAGGTCACATTCATTAACTGTAGGTGTCCCTCAGGGGTCTACTGCAGACACTCTTCTCTTCTCCCTCAATGCTATTTTGCTTAATGATCTGGTTAACTCCTATGGGTTTAATTAGCATCTCTATACATCTCTATACAGATCTGTATATCCAGCCCTAACCTCTCTCCTGAGTTTCAGTTTCCTATCACTAAATGCTTCTTGAATATTTCTAACTGGATGTCTGTTAAGCATCTTAAACTCAACATGTCCAAAACATAACTCATCTCTCCCACCCCCATACCTTCCCATCTTCTGAATCCTGCTTTTATTTTGGAGGTAACTACCATGCTCCTAGCCCCCTGGGGCTCAAAACCTTGGTGTCATCCTCAACTCTTCACTTGCACTCACCCCACATATCCAAACTATTGCCATATCTTGTTGGTCCTCCCTTCACAACATCTCTTGTGTATGCACCCTTCTCTCCACTCACAGCTGTCACCCTCTTCATTATATTCCTGGAATATGGCATAGTCTTTTCTAACTGATCTCACCAACTCAATCCCTCCCCACTAATTGAGCTTCCACTCAGCTACCACGGTGATCTTCCTAAAGCTCAGGTCTGGCCCTGTAGTCCCCCTGCCTCTTGGATATCCTGAACTGGATGTCCCATAGGCCTCTCAAACTCAATATTTCAAATGGAACTCATGATGTCTCCCCACAAGCCCTCCCCTCTGCTGAACTTCTCTATCGCTGTGGAGAGAATCACCATAATCACACATTCAGGTTTGCAGCCTTGGCGTTAGCCTCAATCACCCCACATATCCAATCTGCCGCCAAATCTTGGGGTTTATATTTTCACTGCATCTCTTATGTTTCTCTCCATTTACACAATACCACCCTAAATCAGGTTCTTATCACCCCTCACCTGGACTACTTGAAAAGCCTTCTAACTCGTCTGCCTGCTTCAAGTCTCCCCTCACTCCAACTTATCCTCTAGCTCTCAAGGTGATCTTTCTAAAGTATAGGTCTAACCATGTCATCTCCTGCTCAGTGAGTTCCAATGGTTCTTTGTTACACCAAGAAAAATAGACACTTCTCTATTTAAAGCTTTTGATATCTTGATCCTTTTCTACCTTTTTGTTCTTATACTTTATTCCTCTCCACATACTGTACAATCCCACTACACTGGTCGATTTGTGGTCCATTGCACAGGAAGCTCCATCTCCCCATGCTTTTTTATTGGCTGTCCCCTGTGCCTGTAATCTTCTGACCCTCATCTCTACCTCTTAGAATCCCTGGCTTCCTTCAAGATGTAGCTCAAATCTCCCATTCCATAGGAAGCCTTTGCCATTTCACCAGCTACTAGTACCTTCCCCTCCTATATTACCATCCATTCACTCTATATGTATCTATATGTATCTCTATATGTATCCTGTATGTACCTAGTTTTTTACATGTCATTTCCTCTACTAGAATGTGTGCTTGTTGAGGATAAGGACTGTTTTTGTCTTTCTTTATAGAAAGGTGGGTTCAAAACTATCTCACCCCAACTTAGTTTTGAAAGCGAAGAAAGTAAGAGCCGGAGTGATTTGTATAAGAATTGTGTTCAGATGGGCCAAGGAAACTTGGCCCTGCCCCAGGAATCTTCTACAAATTTAAAATAAATCTAGTTAGAACTAGATTCACAAAATTAGAATAAGCCAAAATTGGAATAAGCACAGCAGCCCAGACCACCCCAGAGGAGCAAAGATAGGAATGAACTATGACAGAGAAAGAAGATATCCAGGAGGGTCATTGACTCTCCAAGCGACTCTGAGCAGAAGACTGGGTTGAGGGGGAAATCCCAATAAAAAGTTGGCTCTTTCTCCCACTTCCTCTCCAGGTGCCTGTTGATCCAGACACTTTAACATAATCTGCAATTTCAATCCTCAAACATTTCCAGTTAATTAAGTTTTGCCTCAACCCCAAAGAGGTGAGAGGTTAACCAGAGACAGATATAAATGTAAAATTAGACAGAGAGCTCACACCCATGCCTTCATGTAAGTTTTCCTAATTAGGGGCTCATGATGATTGTGAACTGAACTTACCACTTTTTGTCAAAAACAAACTCCCTAAAACTGAAGTGGAGGGAACCATGTGACCTTTAGGGGCTATTTTATTTCCCCCTAGACTCTAAATGAGCTAATTATTGTATAGGATGTTGCATCTGTATCCCCAGTATTTAGCACAGTACTTGATGAGTAGTAAGTACTTAATAAATGCTTGTTGGCTGGATGTCACTTACTACCTATGTGACCTCAGGCAAGTTACTTTCTATTCTGGAGACTCAGTCTCCTTATACTTAAAATGAGGAGATTGGTCTGGATGTCCTTTTAGGTCCTTCCAGCTCTATATCTGTGATTTCATGATTCTGTGTAAAGTACTTACGACCCAGTTCCCCTATCTCAAACTCCTATAAAGCATTCTAAATTGTGACATTTGAAAGTTTTAAAGATATTTAACACTTTAAGAAATATTTGCTCCCATACTGTAGCAGGTGTGCAAGTTATCCCAGTCATCTTATTCAGAGAGGACACTTGGGTGCATATACAAGAATGGATCTGCATCTGGCTGGAAGAAAGAAGCTGTGGACCGTGAGGAGAAGAGATAGACATGCAAATCTCTACTCAGACCAATGTATCCATGTGGCTCCAGTAGGAAAGCATGTATACTGAAGAGCCAGAGGTAGACAGAGATGTCAGTAAGTCTGTAAGTATTTAACATGTGCCAGCTGCTGTGCTAAGTGCAGGGGTTACAAAGAAAAACAAGACAGTCCCTGTTCTCAAGGAGTTCATAGTCCAACAGGGAAGATAATATGTACAAACAAACTATATACAGAATAAATTGGAAACAATCATCAGAGGGAAGGCACTAGAATTAAGGGGGATTGGGAAAGGCAGAAATGAGAAGGGAGAACATGCCAGGCACGGAGGACAGCCAATGAAAATGCCCAGAGTCAAGAGATAGAATGTCTTGGGGGGAGGGGTTCAGCAAGGAGGTCAGTATCTTTGGATCAAAGAGTACATGGGGGGAATAAAGTCTAGGAAGACTGGAAAGGTAGGAGGGTACTAGATTGTAAAAGACTTTGAACATCAAACAGGATTTTATATTTGAACCTAGAGGTGATAGGGAGGCACTGGAGTTTATTGAATGAGGGAGGGGGTGTGGCATGATCAGAGTCCAGGTGGGAGGTGATGAAGCAGTGTCAGAGGAGAGAAGGATTTTGATTTATATTTGATACCGTGTTCTGAGGTGTCACAAAGTTAAAATGAAGAAACCTTGGCAACAGCTTGGGGGCTGAGAGAGAATAGGAATTGAGCATAATGCCTAGATTACAAGATACTGAAATAGCAGTAGTTATGCTGAGGAAGGTCAGATCCACACAGCCCTTCCTAGAATTAGAGAGATTTGGTACAGCAGGAACCATAGGTACTGAGCTGAAATTTGGGTCTGACTCTTTTTTTGGTTCATGAATCATGTGCAGTGTTTAGGTTGTAAGGAAAGGTAGGGACTCCAGAGAAATGAGGAAACTGTGGTGTCTGTAGGGAAAAAAGGAGGTGGGTTTTTTTCCTGATAGTTGAGGGAATCTATGTTCTGCATTTTTGGTTGGGTTAAATCAAACATATGATCAACTCAATATCTTGGTAGCCTGTGTACTGAGCTGAAGGACACTTTTAGGAGACAGAATCTGACATTGTTACGGGTTTCCAGGGTGGGGGTACAAGCCAGAGACATTTTTAGAGAGCTTAACCCCCTGCCCTCAGAAAAAAAATGCCCTGATCTGTTGTGTCATATACTTGGACCTAAATGGCGCAGGTTATATTAAGCTAACTTTGGTTAATATTATAGGGTCAAGCCTCTTGAAGTCTAAAAGAATAAGAGGCTTTTGCAATAAGATCAGGAGTATAAAGCAAGGTCATCCCATATTTGATATGGTAGAAATGCTGGCTATGGCAATAAGACAAGAAAGAGAAAACAAGGGAACAAGGATAAGCGAAGAGGAAATATAGTTATTGCTTTTTGTAGAGGATAGAATGGTTTACTTAGAAAACTTTAGAAAGTCAACTAAAAATTATTTGAAGCAATATATAATTTCAACAAAGTTGCAGGATGTAAAATAAATTCGCATAAATCATGCATACTTCTATGTAATATAATTTTCATATTATGCCAACAAAACTCAAAAGAAGATATAGAAAGAGAAATTCCATTTAAGTATAAAATTACTTGGAAGTCTACCTACCAAGACATTCACAGGAATTATGTGAATAGAACTACAAAACACTGTTCACAAAAATATAAAACTAAATAATTGGATAAATATTAATTGTTCATCCATAGCCTGATTCAATATAATTAAATGATAATATTACCTAAATGATTTACTTATTCAGTGTCATAATATTGAAAATACCAAAGGATTTTATTTTTATAGAGGTAGAAAAATAATGAAACTCATCTGGAAGAACAAAAGGTAAAGAATCTCAAGGGTAATGATGAATAAAAACAGGAAGGAATGAGACCTAGAAGTACCAGACCTCAAGTTATACTATAAAGCCGTCATCATAAAAATCATTTGGCACTGGTTTAAAAAAAAAAGAAAGAGGTTAATCAGTAGAATAGATTAGGAATATAATACATAGAAACAAATGAACCTAGTGGCCTAGTGTTTTGTAAGACCAAAGACTGTCACTACCAGGGTAAGGACTCACTATTAAAAGTAACTTGGTTGACATAGGGTTCACCTCATACAATATACTGAGAACAGTTCCAAATGGATATTATGGCTTAGATATACATCATGAGCAAATTAGAGGAGCGAGGAAATTACGTTTCAGATCTATGGAAAGGGTAAGATTTCATGACTAAATAACAGATAGAGAGGATCGTGGAAGATAAAGTGGACAATTTTGTTTACAAAAATTTTAAGCTTTGCCCAAAAAATGCATCAAAGATTAGAAGAGAACCAGTTAATTGGCAAAAAAAATCTTTGCATACAAATTCCCTAGATCTGATTTCCAAGATGTGTAAATAATTAATTGATTCAAAATTATAAGAATAAGAGTCATTTCCCCCCAGCTGGCTGTCCTCCTCTGATTTGTCCATCATGACCCAGGAACCTCTTCATCCCTCAAAATTATATCAAACCTAGAATGTACATCAGAACTCTCTCCCCCTGGGGCCCCTCTGATTGGAGGGTAGAGTTTCTCCCATAACTTCCATTTAAGGAGGGCATTCAAGCCAGCCATCTCTTCCTTTCCTACCTGGCTGTAGTCCTTTAGACTTCTCTATCATTCCTACAGGCTCCCCCTGCCATGAGTGCCCTCACTCACCTCCTCCCCCACTTCAGTTTCCTTTCGTATGTTGTCTTCCCCCATTAAAATGTAGATCCTTGGGGGCAAGGGCTGTCTTTATTTTTCATATTCGTATTCCCAATACTTCACATAGTGTAGTGCACACAGTAGGAGCTTAATAAATACTTACTGATTAACTGAACAATTTTCAAAAGAAGAAATCCAAACTATTGAATTCACATGAAAAAAAAAGCCTCCAAATCATTAACAATTAGAGAAATGTAAATTAAAGCAATTGTGAAGTTCTATCTCACACACATCAGATTGGCTTGGAGAAGATAATAAAAGAGAAAAAAGATAAATATTGGAGGTTCTGTAGAAAATAGGCACACTAATGAACCATTGGTGGAACTGCACATTGGTCTAGTCATTCTAGAAAGCAATTTCTAATTATGCCCCCAAAGTCATCACTCCATGCATACCCTACGACCTGGCCAATATCCAAAAGAGATCAAAGAAAGGGGGAAAGGATCCACACATACATAAACGTAGCATGTTGGGTTTTTTATGTTAAGTAGCAAAGAACTGGAGATTAAAGGGGTGTCCATCAACTGGAGAATGACTGAACAAATTATGATACATGAATGTAATGGAATATTACCAGAAGAAATTTTTTTAAAGGGCAGTTTCAGAGACACAGAGGAAGACCTACAAGAGTTGCTGCAGAACAAAGTAATCAGGTGAACAATTTTTGCAATGACAACACTGTCAAGACAAACCACTTTGGAAGACTTAAGAACTCTAATTAATGCAGTGACTTGGGATGAATCCAAAGGACTCCAGAGGGGGTATGATACCCTTCTCCTGACAAAGAGGTGATGGATGGACTCAAAGAATAAGCAGGGGGTGGCTAGGTGGCACAGTGAATAGAGCACCGGCCCTGGAGTCAGGAGGACCTGAGTTCAAATCCAGCCTCAGACACTTAACACTTACTAGCCGTGTGACCTTGGGCAAATCACTTAACCCCAATTGCCCAGCCCTCCCTTCTCCAAAAAGCAAAAAAAAAAAAAAAAAAGAATAACCAGAATAATTGTGGTCATTTCTAGAGTATTTTAAGGTTTATATAGCACTTTCATCATAATATCCCTTTGATGTAGGCACTGGAAGCATTACTTTCCTCATTTTACAGGTGAGGAAACTGAGGTTTGAGGAGTGTAAGGGACTTACACAAACTAATTACTCAGATCTGGACTCGATTTTCTCTTGTCCTTTATACTTTAGACTCAGCCATTGTACTTCATTTCTATGCCAGCCATTTGCACAGCTGTCTGTCCCTCAGACCTGGAATTAACTCTCCATTCACCTTCGCCTTCAGAATTCCTAGTTGTAAGGTGGGAGGTGGGGTGGGAGGAGCCAGGACGGCAGAGCAAAGTCCAGGACTCACCAGAGCATTCTCAAGCAACTTTAACTTCTCAAAACAAATTCTGGAGCAGCAGAACCCAAAAGGGTGGAGTGAGATAATTTTCCAGCCCTTGACAATTTAGAAGCTCAGCAGGGAAGGTCTATGGCCTGGGGGGAGGGGAGTAAGAGGGAAAAGCAGCACTGTGCAAGTGTGCAGAGCAGGCCACAGGCCAGGGCAGGCCACGTGCCAGGGCAGCCATTGCCCCAGCAAACCAACAGCAGGCCCTGGGGGCCTGGATCAGACTGGATCAACTGAGGCAGCTGTAGCTTCTGGAACTCTCTGCCCACAGACTGTACAGGAATTGGACAAGTGGTCTGAAGACTACGGGGGTCCCTCTGCTGGCACTGGGTACCAGACTGTTGATTTGCCCATACTTGGATTCAGGTCCCAGTTCTGGTGGCAGTCCCAGAGTGAGGAAGAGCACTAGGACACCAGAGCCTGTGGGCCGTGGAGAAGCAGGACCCTAGTCAGAGTTCCAGAGTGGAAAAGAATGCTTGTGGTCGCTCAGACACCAGAACAGAGGCCAGGAGAGTAGTAAACATACCTCTGCCTAAATCATACCACCTTGGAAGAACTGAAAACTTAAAGATGCCTCCTCCAGAACTAGTTCTGAGAGTAAGCAAGAAAAGCCTGTAGCAAAGGAAAAAAGGAGGGGACAATACCCTCTCCACCCTGAAGGGAGGGGGAGACAGAGCCCCATTTAAACACAGAATTAAAGATCAAGGAATAGGCTGGGAAAAATGAGCAAACAACTACAACAAAAGAATCTAACCATAGAAACTTCGATGGTGACAGGGTAGATCAAAACATAAATTCAAAAGAAGACAACAAAACTGCTACACCCAAAGCCTTAAAGAAAAATGTGAGGGGGTGGAGCCAAGATGGAGGCATAGAAGCAGGAAACTCTGTGGCTCCCCCAACAACCACCTCAAATACCTATAAAATATGACTCTAAACAAATTTTAGAGCTACAGACTCCATGAAAATGACAGAGAGAAACAAATTTCCCACTGAAGGTGGCCCAGCAGGCCTACAAGAAGGATCCATTTGGGGCAGCTAGGTGGTACAGTGAATAGAGCACCAGCCCTGGAGTCAGGAGGACCTGAGTTCAAATCTGGCCTCAGAAACTTGACACTTACTAGTCATGTGACCTTGGGCAAGTCACTGAGCCCCAATTGCCCTGCCTTCCCCCCTCCAAAAAGCAAAAAAAAAATTTAAAAAGGGGTCCATTGCAGTGGGCTGGGAGCAGAGCACAATCCCATGTTAGCCACACGGTTTTGCCCTCAGGGTGGCCCCAACCAGTGGCTGCCAGAGTAGACTTCAGGAGAGTGAATCACCACCAGCTTTGGTAGTTTCCAGACTCCTCAATCCATAAATGCCAAAGAGCAAGTAAAAGGTCAGTCAGGAATTCTGTTGGAAAGGACGGGCGTGGTCTGGCTCCTGCCTCTGGGCTGAGAGGTGGCAGAGTCAATATGGCTACAGCTGTTTCTCCACATGGCTACCTCCAGAGCTCCTGGCCTGCAGATCTTAGGGAGACCAAGTGACCATTCAGAGGGTAATCGCTCTTGCTTTGACCTGCTTGGATCTGGATCACTGTCTTGGGTGGAGGTCCTTGGGTGTGTGGCCAGTGGGCCAGAGCTTGTGGGGGCTTCAGAGAGGGCACCCAACTAATAGCTTCAGCAGCTGCAAAAACCCCAGCAATTTGGAACAAAGCTCTCCACTCTGGAAGCAGAGTTCTACTGTGGCAACAAGCTCAAAAGTCAAGTAATTGAGGGGCAACATGAGCAAGCAGAGGAAGCAAAGCAAGTAGAGTAATCAAACCTTAGATTCCTTTTTTGGGGACAAAAAGGATCAAAGCATGGAATGGGAGGAAGACAATGAAGTCAGAACTCCTGCATCAAAAGCTTCTAAGAAAAATATGAACTGGTTACAGGCCATGGAGGAGTTCAAGAAGGATTTTGAAAATCAAGTAAGAGAAGTGGAGGAAAAATTGGGAAGAGAAATGAAAATGATGTAAGAAAATCTTGAAAAGAGAGTCAACAACCTGACTGAAGAAAATAACACCTTAAGAAATAAACTAACTCAAATGGCAAAAGAGGCCCAAAAAGCCAATGAGGAGAAGAATGCCTTAAAAAGTCAAATTTGCCAGATGGAAAAGGAATTTCAAAAACTCACTGAAGAGAATTATTCCTTCAGAATTAGATTGGAGCAAATGGAAGCTAATAACTTTATGAGAAATCAAGACACTATAAAACAGATGCAAACAAATGAAAAAATAAAAGGCAATGTGAAATATCTCATTGGAAAAACCACTGACTTGGCAAATAGATCCAGGAGAGATAATTTTAAAATTATTGGACTACCTGAAAGCCATGATTGAAAAAAGAACCTAGAAATCATCCTTCAAGAAATTCTCAAGGAAAATTGCCCTGAAGTTTTAGAACCAGAGGGCAAAATAGAAACTGAAAGAATTAACTGATCACCTCTTGAAAAAGATCCCCAAAAGAAAACTTCTAGGAATATTATAGCGAAATTCCAGAGTTCCCAGATCAAGGAGAAAATATTACAAAATATTACAATATTACAAGAAGATACAATTTGAATATTGTGGAAACACAATCAGGATAACACAAGGTCTAGCAGCTTCTATATTAAGGGATCAAAGGGCTTGGAATATGATATTCTGGAGGTCAAAGGAGCTAGGATTAAAACCAAGAATGACCTACTTAGCAAAACTGAGTATAATGTTTCAGGGGAAAATATGGTCATTCAATAAAATAGAGGACTTTCAAGCATTCTTGATGAAGAAACCAGAGTTGAATAGAAAATTTGATGTTCAAATACAAGAAGCAAGAGAAGCATGAGAAAGTAAACAGGGAAAAGAAATCATAAGGAACTTATTAAAGTTGAACTATTTACATTCCTACATGGAAAAACAATAATTGTAACTCATGAGACTTTTCTCAATATGAGGATAGTTTAAAGGAATATATATGTATATATGTATACATGCATATATGTGCTTATATAGGAGAGTTTATGTGTGTATAAATACATATGTGAGTGTGTGTATATATGTGTACATATATACACAGACAGAGGGCACAGGATCAGTGTAATAGGAAGGGATGATATCGAAGAAGGATAAAATTAAGAGGTGAGGGAGGAATATAATGAGAGGAGATAGGGAGAGACAGAGTAGGGTAATTATCTCATATAAAAGAGGCAAGAGAAAACTGTTACAATGGAGCAGAAGAATAGGAAGCCAAAAGGGAATGGATCAACCTTATTCTCATTGAATTTGGCTTAAAAAGGGAATAATATACACACTAAATTGAGTATCTTAACCTACAGGAAAGTAGGGGAGAAGGGGACAAGAGAAGGGATGATAGAAGGGAGGGCAGATGGGGGGGGGGTGGTTAAAAGCACACACTTTTGAAAAGGGACAGGGTCAAAGTACAAAATAGGATAAGTGGGGGCGGGATAGGATGGAGGGTAATATAGTCAGCCTTTCACAATATATGAACTATGTAAATGTTTTACATAACTACACATGTACAGCCTATATTGAATTGCTTATCTTCCCAGTGGGGATGGGCTATGAGGAAAGAAGGGAAAGAATCTGGAAATCGAAGTTTTAAGATCAAATGCTAAAAAAAATGATTATTATTATTGTTTTTACATGCATCTGGGAAATAGGATATACAGGCACTGGGATATAGAAATCCATCTTGCCCCACTAGAAAGTCAGAGGGAGGATGGAGGAGGATATAAGAGAGAGCAAGTTGGGGGAAGGGGTATTCAGTAGGATCACTGTTTTGGGGTGGTGAGTAAGGAAAAGACAGGGAGAAAATTTGTAACTCAAAACCTTGTGGAAATGAATGTTGAAAACTAAAAATAAATGAACATTAAAAAAAATAAAAATGTGAATTGGTCTTAGGTCCAAAAAAAAGTCCTGGAAAAGCACAAAAAGGACTTTAAAAATCACATGAGAGAGGTAGAGGAAAAATTGGGGAAAGAAATAAAAGTGATGTTAAAAAAATCATGAAAAAAGTCAACAGCTTGGTTGAGGAAGTACAAAAAAAACCCCAAAGAAAATCACACCTTAAAAAACAGATTAGGCTAAATGGTAAAAGAGGCACAAAAATCCATTGAAGAGAAGAATCCCTTAAAAAGCAAAACTGGTCAAATGGGGAAAAAAAAAGAGGTACAAAAATTCACTAAAGAAAAGAACTCCTTTAAAAAGTGGGATTGGCTGAGTGGAAAAGAAGGCATTGGGAGGAGAATGGGTTACAGACTTTTGTGGGATGTTTTGTATCAACTCTACCACCATAATAAATACTCTTTTCTTATAGCTAATTGAGTCTGGCCTACTAATCGATATCAATGGATAATAGTGAGTTGAAACACAGGATTTGGGGGCTAGGGGACTCTTGGTCTATAACATTAGGAAATATATCTCATCAACTTTTTCCTGAGAAAAGATGTAGCAGGTATGCTCTAGAGACCCAGCCTGCAGGAATAGGTTGAGAGAGTAGCTCCAGAGTTTGTACTATAATGAGATGCTTACTGTAAGCCAGACACTGTGATAAAAAGGTAAACAAACGGTCCCTTCACTCAAGAATCTTATTCTAATGGGAGGAACAACATATAAATAACTAGATGCGTACAAGCTATACACAGTATAAATGGGAGACATTCTCTGAGAGGAAGACACAATAGCAGCTGGGGGGAGGCATCTGCAAAAGATGACATTTGTGGGGGCAGCTAGGTGGCTCAGTGAATAGAGCACTGGCCCTGGAGTCAGAAGGACCCGAGTTCAAATCCAGCCTCAGACACTTAACACTTATTAGCTGTGTGACCTTGGGCAAGTCACTTAACCCCAACTGCCCTGCCCTCCCCCTCCAAAAAAGCAAAAAAAAAACAACAAAAACCAAACATATCTTTAACACCTGGCTCTCAGTGCCCAGCACAGAGCAGGTGCATAATAAATGCGTGTTTACTGACCAATCTCATTATTGTAAGTCCAGCAGGCTTGCCATGCTACCATTTGGGCTTTGTCTAACTGGGTTAAGTTACCCACAGACATTTGATAATTCCTTTTAACCCTCACTAGATCCTTACTAGTCCCTGTTAAGCTTGGATAAAGCTGAATTTTCTTATGTTAAGGGGTTTGTCTTAGACTTCGTTGAGGACCCAGAACAGCTCCTTGTACATCCTTGGCACTAATAAATGTTGGTCATATTGAGTTCAATGGAATAAAAGTCACTCATGAAACCCAAATGAATGTTAAGGTTGGATATAAACAGCCTGTTAGATATGATTAACCTAGTTAGCTCTTCTTCAGAATCCCTATATTTCGGTGAAACCTTATAAAGTCTCGTCTTATTAAATGTCCTTAAATTCTGGTCAGGATTGTTTAAAGGCTGGTAAAGGCTAATTAATCTTCATTAAGTCTCATCAGGCATCAGTGACTTTTGCTAAGCTTCATTAGGTCTCATTTTCACGAATTTTGAAGCTTTAGTCAAGCATATCAAACTCAATCCACAAATATTTAGTGAGAGACTATTGTGTTCAGGGCATTGTGCTCTGCCCTGAAAGTGATCAAAAACCACAAGTCACAGTTCCTGCCTTCATTAAGCTTATTGTTTAGTTGGGTTGACAAGACATGAAAATCCAAGTGGGTAAATGACAACTTAAGAATGTATAGGGGCATTGCGTCACAGTTTTCCTGCTGGTCAAACTTCCTTATGTTACACATGAGGAAACTGAGACCCAGCAAGGTTAAGTGACTTAAGATCACACAGGTAGTAAGTGGGTAGAACTTGGATTCAAGTTAGTTAAGTGGTGCAGTGGATACAGCACTGGACCTGAAGTTAGGAAAACCAGAGTTCAAGTCCTGCCTCAGAAGCTTCATAGCTGTATCACCCTGGGCAAGTCACTTAACTGCTGTCTGCTTCAGTTTCCTTATCTATAACGTGGGGATAATAATAATAATAATACCTACCTCCCAGGATCATTGTGAAGGTCAAATGAGATCGGAGTTGTAAAGTGCTTAGCATAGTGCCTGGCACCATAGAATGTCCTTAATAAATGCTTGTTTGTTTCCTTCCTCCAAACCCAGGCCTTCTGAATGAAAATCTATTACTCTTGCCACTGGATTGCACTGTTTTCCCTTTAAATAGCAACAAACATGGGATACAAGAACTAAGACTAGGCAAAAACATAACAAGCACAAGACAGCCAGGGCTTTGGTGGGGCACTGATATCCAAGGTAGGGGGCACCCTTTTTTTTTTGCTTTTTGGAGGGGGTAGGGCAGAGCGATTGGGGTTAAGTGATTTGCCCAAGGTCACAAGGCTAGTAAGTGTTAAGTGTCTGAGGCCAACTTTGAACTCAGGTCCTCCTGACTTCAGCACCAGGAGGGGGACGAGGGAACACTTTCTACCTAGTCTGGTAAAGGATCAAGTCCTTGCCTTAGGGCAAGGAGGATTTGTTGTTGTTCAGTCATTTTTCATTTGTGTCTGACTCTTCCTGACCCCATTTGGAGTTTTGTTGGCAAAGATCCTAGAGTGGTTTGCCATTTCCTTCTCCAGCTCATTTTACAGCTGAGGAAACTAAGGCAAACAGAGTTAAGGGACTTTCCCAGGGTCATACAGCTAGTAAGTGTTTGACGCCAGATTTTAACCCACTCAGGAGGATTTAAGTGGGAAAAAAGAGGTCGTTCCAAGTGCTCTGGGAGGAGAGTTTGCTTCCTCCCTGAGGGTAGCCCAAGGCCACCTTCAGTCAGGGAGACCACTTAGGAGGCTACCGCAGCCTTGGGTTACTGTCTACCACTTTCATTCCCCTTTAGGGGGACCACTTCCTCAGTGGTTGGCACTGGTAGCATGTTCTCTCATTAAGCTGAGGTCTCCATTTGCGGTTTTTGTCCCCCTCCTCCTCAACTCAATTTGTCTCAAGTTCTGGAATTCCTACTTAAAGCTCTGTCACCTAGCAGTCCTGAGGAATCCCCAAATGTCTGGCATCAAGTATCAGGAGTTTGTAAGAGGAAAAAGTGACTACAGGCTACAGCAGTCTATGGTGAGCAAGGAGAATACAGAACTAGGAGGGTCTCTCCTCTGCAGAGAAAAAGAGTGAGGTGGCTGGTGAGAGCAAGTGACTTGCCCAGAGACACGCTGCTAGTAACTATCTGCTGAAGCAGGATTTGAACTCAGGTCTTCCTGACTCCAAGTTCTGTACCCAATCCTCTGGTATAATAGTGACCAAGCCTATAATCAGGAAGATTTGGGTTTGAATCCTGCCTCAGAGATTAGCTGTATGATCCTAGGCCAGTCATTTAACCTCTCTGGGACTCAATTTTGTCATGTATAAAATGAAAGGGGTTGGAATTGATGACCTCTAAGATACCTTATACCTCTAAATCTGTTATCCTGTGGTCCAGATTGTAAGTAGCAGAGACAGGGTTTGAACTCAGGTCCTCTGACATCAGATCCCATATCCTTCCCGCTACACCACACTAGGGATACTTAGTCAAATGGATTGGACGCTAGGGAGATCATAGACTAGGTTATGGAGGGCTGTGCATACTAATATCAATTCAGCACATCTCCCAAGGGGATTCCATAAGAGGTTTCCATAAGGAGACCAGTAAGAAGATATTTTAGCAATGGAGCCATGGAGTAAAAAGGGCATATACCAGGCTGGGAACTAACAGTGGGGAATCTGGGGAAGGAAGAGATAAGAGCAAGTGGACTGAGGAATATACCTAGAGCAGAGGTCTTCAGCATGGTGTCCAAAGGGGTCTCTGCATAGATTTTAGGGGTTCTATGAACTTGGGTAGGAAAAATATATCTTTATTTCAATATAATTGGTTGCCTTTGGAATCTTGTGGATTTTATTTCATGCATTTAAGAACATTACTTTGAGATGGAGCTTCATCAGACTGCTCAGTACGCATAAAAAAGGGGATAAGAACCTCTGTCCTAAAGTTGTGACTCAGGTGTTTTCTGCTGCAGTAAAAATGCAGAGGTTTGGGATGCTTGGGGTCCTCTTGGAGCTTTCTGAGTCTCACTTAGTCAGCTCACAGTTATATAGCTCTTTAAAATTTTGTTGTTGTTCAGTTGTGTCTGACTCTTTGTGATCCCATTTGGGGTTTTCTTGGCAAAGATACTAAGGTTGTTTGCCACTTCCATCTCTAGCTCATTTTACAGATGAGGAAACTGAGGCAAACAGGGTTAAGCGACTTGTCCAGGGTCACACAGCTAGGAAGTGTCTGAGGCTAGATTTGAAGTCAGGAAGAGGAGTCTTCCTGACTCCAGGCCCAGATCTCTACCTATTTTGCCACCAGTTTAAAATTGACAAAGCACCTTATGTAGGAACATGAATTTAGAGCTGGAAGGGACCTCAGAGATCACTTGGTTGACACCCTCATTTTTTAGGTATTTTATTTTTTCCCGATTACATGTAAAAACTAAACCCCCTCATTTTATTTTTTCTTTTTATTTATTTTTTTAAACATTCATTTTTTTCTTCCAATTTTACTTGCAATTTTTTCTCCCTCTCTCCCTCCCCTCTCCCCAAGACAGCATGCAATCTGATACAGGCTATCTATGTACATGTACAATCATATTAAACATGTTTTCACATTAATCCTATTGTGAAAGAAGAATCAGAACAAAAGGGAAAAACCATGAGAAAGAAAAAAGAATGGCAAAAAAGAAAAAAATAGTCTGCTTCGATGTGCTTTCAGATTCCATAGTTCTTTCTCTGGAAGTGGACAGCATTTTCCTTCATTAGTCTTTTGGAATTGTCTTACATCATTGTATTACTGAAAAGAGCTAAGTCTATCAAAGTTGGTCATTGCACAATGTTGCTGTTACTGTGTACAATGTTCTCCTGGTTCTGCTCATTTCACTGAGCATCAGTTCATGTAAGTCTTTTCAGGTTTTTCTCAAATCTGCCTGCTCATCATTTCTTATTGCACAATAGTATTCCATTACATTCATATACCACAATCTTTCCAGCCATTCCCCAATCAATGGGCACCCCCTCAATAAACCCCCTCACTTTAAAGATGAAGAAACTGAGGCCTTATACAAGGTCCCACAGAGATGGGATTTGAACTTAGGTCCTCTATTTCTACACTCAAAGCTGTACCAGAATGACTTTAACCTCATTGCTTCTTTACAACTAACCCATTTTACAGATGAGGGAACTGAGGCTCAGAAAGGTGAAATGATTTGCCCAGGGTTACACAATGTCAGAAACAGAATTTAAATCTAGGTATCCTTGACTCCAAAGCTAGGGAGTCTATCTTTATCTTGATGGAGCTCAAGCCTCCGTGTTATTTACCAGCCATTTCCTCACCTTCAGCCTCACCATGCCCTTGCGTAAGGCTACTTTTTTCTCTCCTTCCCTGACCCTTTCTGCATCTCTTAACATGTCTTCTCCCATCAAAATGTAAGTTCCTTGAGGGCAGGGCGTTTTGCTTGCTTATTATTTGTATCCCCCAGGCTTAGCATAGTGCTTGGCACTTAATAAATGCTCTATCTATCCAGTATAACCTCAGAACTCTCATTAAATAAATCTCCTTCCCTAGTTTGTCTTTTCTAGGTAGTGAACCTTGTTCTTTTTTTTTGAAGGGGGGAAGGTAAGGCAGTTGGGGTTAAATGACTTGCCCAAGGTCACACAGCTAGTTGTGTCAAGTGTCTGAGGCTGGATTTGAACTCAGATCCTCCTGACTTCAGAGCCAGGGCCCTATTCACTGTGTCACCTAGTTGCCCCTTGGTTACTGGTTCTTAAACTGAAATGCCTCTCTTCCCTGAAGTCTTTACACATATGGCATTGTGCTTGGAGGCAGTCTGTGCTACCAAAGGCCTTTTAGCACTGTCTCTCAGTTTTCTCTCATGTCTCTCATGTTTTTGTTTTCCTGGCAGATCCACAGGAAGGTTTATTTTGAAATGGATATAACAAAGGCCTGGTAAAGGTATGTGCTAATGCCATCTTTGAAGACTTGTTCATTCTTCTACGGTATCAATACATTATCTGAAATCTTGTTAATATATTTAAATTTGGGTAGCCTTAAAAAAAATATCTCAGTTCAGCAGCATTCAATCTTAGGAAGATTGGTGAAGTTGTAAGACTTAACCAGGCTGAACTGGAATGAAATTTATGTAATTTAATGAGATTTAATGAGAACTATTCTAATGTATCCTGTTCTTAAGGCAACAAGAGAGGAATTTAAAATTCCAATAGAATATAATGCCTTCTCCCTTTTTCCTAGTCCAACTTCTCAGTTCTTTGTTCCCTTCCCTAAAGGAATTGTGTGAGTGGTTAGCTAATCTGATAAAATAATGAGGATGAATGGTTTAATATAGTCCCCTTCCCCTCACCATATATGCAATTTATCAGGCGTCTTCTGGAGTCACTGCCTCAACTCAAGGTTTAATGATGTGGGCCTTTGGAGAAGATATTTGGGGGAACGGGAGTAAATGGTCATTTACTCTGTGAGCGGCTATATATGGGGGGGGCAAGAATGGAAGAGATGGAAGAGAGGCATTTATGGGTGAACATGGCACAATAAAGAGTTCTAGACTTGAACTCAGGAAGATTAGAGTTGAAATGCTACCTCAGACATTTACTACCTCTGTGACCTTGGATAAGTCATATAATCACTATGTCTCAGTTTCTCCTGTAAAATGAGTGTTTGGAGTGGGAGGTGTCTGAGGTCCCTTATAGTTCTAAATCTATGATCATGTGATGAACCAAATCCCAAATAAGAGAAACACTTCTGCAATGGAAATGTAACTGTGATTTTTATAGGCATTTTTGTGAATTACAGCTTTAAAAATACATTTGTCCTCAGAATAACTTAGAGCTCAAAGATATTGTCATGGATGTGGATTATAATTATATGGTATTTGAGATAATATATTAATTTAACCCTTTTTAGAAAAAGAAATTTTAAAAATTGATCTCAAGAAGCCATATATCACATTTCCAGATCACTGTCTGGCTGATATTCTCAGTTCTAAGTATCAATGTCCAGTCTTCACTGATGTCCAAGAAGACCTAGAATCCAAATATCATTCTTCCTTTATACTCAAGAAAAGCGGCTCAAATATTAAGGAAATTCATGCTTACTTATTTGGAATTTCAAAGAAATCACATCATTGAACTGATGGGCATCATTGAAGTTCTTAGATTTATTGGACACTATTGAAATAATAATTCAGTATTGAATAGAATTTATTTCTTCAGCAGCTTTTTCATCCTTGGGCCCAATTCATCCTAAGATGAGAAAATATTTGGGAATTGAGAAAATAGGAAAGCATGTCTTTCATTCCAAATCTACGAAGTAATAGAAGATAAACTACTATAAAGTATTCTCAGTTTTTCATACTGACTTGGCATTCTCTCTCATATATATAATATACATATACATACATACACATATACACACATACATACATATATAATATATGAATGAATGAAAAACTTCAAGTGGATAAAGAATGCTTATTGTCCAGTTGGACAGTTAGGCAGTTGGATGGACAGCCAATTGAGTAGGTTCATCATTATATGTTTCTTAGACTCTGAAGAGAAATGATGAGCTAAGCTAAGAATTGCAAAGCAGGAAGAGAGCAGGCTGGGTAGAATTTGGGAAACTTTTCAGCACTTTCTTAAGTTACTCTCTGAAACAAAAACCCATATTTTTAAAGCCCCAATTTCCTTATACTGAAGCTACATGGCTGCAAATCATGGAGTACAATCTCTGAAAATACAAAAAAAAAATACAGATCACTCAAAGGATAATGGGAGAGACATATAGCCTCTGAGGGTAAATAGACTCCAGAATATTACCAATATAGTTCATTGCTGTCCTTTATTCTTGAAGAGGACCAAAATGATATCCCACATTAGAGTCAAATTACAGTGTGAACAACTCTGGCCAATCAGACCAATATGAGCTAGGAATGCTCTAACACAAGTCGGCTACAAATAATCCGTGTGAATGTTTAGAGTTGATTTTCTAAATCTTCACATCTCATATTTCCTTTGAGCTACTTCAGTTCTGCTTTTCTCATGGAGCACATCACCTTCTTTGATGAGGGCATGCCATGCTGGGCAGTCCTGTGCCAGTGTCTCCCACGTCAACCAATCAATTCCAAATATATTAGCCAATAACACATAGTATAAAAGACATAACCCAGGAGATGTATGATTGGATAAGGGATGTGGACTGGCCATGTAACAAGAGCAAGGGATAACAAAGGGATGGCTTAAGGGCTTCATTAATACCCATGAAAGTTAAAAAGACCTAGAAAGAAGTACTTCCAGGAGCCAAGATGGCGGAGTAAGCAGTAAATTGCTTTAACTCTCCCATATTCACCTCCCAACAACCATAAAATAGTACCCCAAAACAAATCCTGGAACAGCAGAACCAGCAAAAAAGGAAATCTTTTAGCCCAAGAAACTTGGAAGATCAGCAAGAAAGGTCTGTCTCACTGTAAAAGGGGAACACATTCCAGGACAGGAGGCATCCCAGCAAACCAGCAGGAGATCCTGAGCCTCAGTGTGTTAGAGAAGGCAAATGCTGACACCAGGACCCCCAACATGCCTTAACATGGCCAGGAGAACTGGCAGACTTCAGCTCCAAGAACCACTGCGTACTTCAGTGTAGCCCCAGGCAAACAGGCATCCTCCAGCATGGGGAGAAAGTAGGCTAGACTGCCACTTGCTTCAGTGTAGCCATGGGAGAATGCAGAAACATTCCACTGGGCCTCAGCACACACTACACACCAGCACTAGGACCCCAGCTCAGCACCAGGTAAGCTGCCAGACCCCTCTAGCAGCACCAGCCACCTCTCACCTCACCCCCTCAGCACAGCACCAAACATAAGGGCCCCTGGGGGCCTCAGACAGACACAATACCAGGTAAACAGTCAGGGCCTGCAGCCCCTGGAACAAGAAGGCTGAGATCATAAAAAAGGGAAAAGGACCTACCTGTGCAAACATATTTATAGCAGCTCTATTTGTGGTGGCAAAATATTGGAAACTGAGAAGATGACAAACTATGGTACATGAATGTGATGTAATACTATTATGCAATAAGGAATGATGAACAGGCAGATTTTAGAAAAACCTGAGAAGACTTACATAAACCAATGCAAAGTGAAGTGAGCAGAACCAGGAGAACACTGTATACAGCAGTGGTTCTCAACCTTCCTAATGCCACAACCCTTTAATACAGTTCCTCATGTTGTGGTGACCCCCAACCATAAAATTATTTTCGTTGCTACTTCATAACTGTAATTTTGCTATTGTTATGGATCTATCTGATATGCAGGATGTATTTTCATTGTTACAAATTGAACATAACCCACAGATCGAGAAGCACTGGTATACAGTAACAGCAACATTGTGCGATGATCAACTATGAATCTGAACATCTCAGTTTCCAATTTCTGGCTACCACAAAAAGAAGTGTTATAAATATTTTGCACATATGGATTCTTTTCCTCTTTCTTTGATCTCTATGGGGTATATAGACCTAGTAGCAGTATTACTGTGTCAAAGGGTATGCACAGTTTAACAGCTTTTGGGGCCTTGTTCCAAATAGCTTTCCAGAACTGTTGGATCAGTTCACAGCTCTACCACACATACATTAGTGCATCTGTTTTGCCACAGTTCCTCCAGGATGTCATTTTATTTTGTTTTTTCTTAGCCAATCTGATGGGTATGACATGGTATCTCAGAGTCGTTTAAATGTGCATTTCTCTAATTAGTGATTTTGAGCATTTTTTAATAAGGGAACATTTATCAAGAAACTTGCTGCAAATTATTTCCCTAGTTTCCTGGGTTTTTTAAATTTTATTTGCACTGGTTTCATTTATATAAAGCCTTTTAAAAAAATTTATGCAATCAAAATTGTCCATTTTGCCTCCTTTTAACCTCTTTATTACTTAACCTCCCCTTAGATCTAACATACTTGCATCCATGATCCACTATGTTCATGATATCACCCTTTATGTCTAACTCATGTACCCATTTTGAGCTAATCTTAGTATACAATGTGAGATGTTGGCTTATATCTAGTTTGTGTCATACTACTTTCCAGTTTTCCCAACAGGTTTTGTCAAATAGTGAGTTCTTGACTCAATAGCTGAGATTCCAGTTGGGTCTTAATAAGGATGATAATGAGGTGGGACACATCCCCTCAAAAGATTCTTAAGAATAAATGGAATGTCCACAGCCTTTGACTTAGAGAGTCCATCGCTAGGAAAATAGACAAAAGAGGTGAAAGATGAAAAAGGACACTGACCACATGCCCTCCAAAATATTTATAGCAGCACTTTTTGTGACATTAAAGGCCTGGAAATAAAGTAGATGCTCGTCAGCTGAGGAAGCGCTTAATAAATGCTTATTGGCTTACCGACTGAATGGCTAAAGAAGCTATGACACATAGATGTAATGGAATATGACAGTATGGTCAGAAAACATGAATAGGATGACTATAGAGAAGCATGAGAAACTAGACTGAGCTGATGCTGAGGGAAGTAAGTAGAACCAGGAAAATAATAGACCAAAGGACTAGAATAATGTAAATGGAAAGAACAATAATAACAAAATAATTGAAACTGAAGGCTGCGGCGGGGCGGAGCCAAGATGGCGGCGTAGCAGCAGCAACATATTGCAGCTCTCACATAGCCACCCCAAAATACCCATAAAACAGGACTCTAAACCAATCCTAGAACTCCAAAACGCACACAAAGATACTTCCCAC
>CM053582.1:23796014-23824952 GCA_028627135.1 Pseudochirops cupreus
TGGCTGTTTTGGGGTGGTGGGCGGGGGAAAGACGGGGAGAAAATATGTAACTCAAAAAAAATTTAATAAAATAAATTTAAAAAAAAAGAAACTGAAGGCTGCAAAATTATAGGTTGGCCCCAAGGAAGAGGCATGAGAAGACACCTCCCCCTTCTTCTTTGCTGTGGTGAGAGACCAAAGGTATAGAGCTCTGTATATATGGGAAGATTTTTTCTAATATGTTGGTTAGTTTTGCAGATTGTTTCCCTTCCTCTTATACTTATAAATCTGGTTTTATATAATGTATTTTTATAAACATGTTTCATCACTTTTCTCAGTCCTCTAACTGTTCTTACGAAGATGGAGTGAAGATGGCAATTATTTTTCTGGCTTTAGTATTGTGAAACACATCAGGTCTTTATCACTTCTGTAAATTAGGAATTCTGACTGGATTTATTTTTAGAGGAACACTTCTATGTCCCCTTTAACCTCATTTACACAATACAATTCAGAACCTGATGTTATACCTAACAGGCCTATGCTATCATAATGGTCCCTTGATTATCACTGCTTTACAATAATACCATTAATGCATTATAATCAGTCCCTAGGGTAACATCATGAAACCCTACCATGATGTCGCTTGTGTGGTTGCCAAGCAGATGGTCAGCAACCATCCAGATTAGGGCTCACGCTCCAGAGGTGTTAACTCCACTGACGTTGGCTTACCATTTTCTGTGCGTGCAGAAACATTGTTCCTATGGAATTAACTGTCCTTTGTGACGCTGTTTTGTCTAGTATTGCATTTTTCATAAAACTGATGAATAGATCACAGGATTTAATGTTGGAAGGAACCTTAGAAACTGTCTAATCCAATCCTTTGATTTGAGAAAGTTAAACAGTCTACTAATGCTAATCATGTTACTCAGGGTATACATGTGCAGTATATAACTATATGTTTATTCTGTAGCTCTCCCTTTTATTACTTGCTAATTGTTTCATGGGTTTACATCATTTCGTACTTGCCACCCCCCCTTTGTTTGAAGGCAAGGACTATGATTTCTCTTGCTCAGGTATCCCTTGTTGATGGGCACACAACAGAAAAGATGTCATACTCTGATAGATCTGTGATTTCATCAGTATGGATGCTCCTGCCACCAGAGTAGACATCATACCTGCCTGCCCCCTTCACCCTATCTTGTGTCCTTTTCTGTATTTTTTCTTGAGATCCCATAAAGAACCTGCCAAAGTTCACAGACAAGGCAACACATATCTCTCCAATTGATTCTCTATTCCAATTCTAACAGAAGCTGAACCAAACCTTTTTTCAAACCTCTCATTCCCTCCTGTTCCCACCACTCTCTTGGTTGATGACTCAGCTTTTATTTTTTTAATTTAATTTTATTTTTTGGAGTCAATCAGGGTTAAATGACTTGCCCAGTGTCACATAGTGAGTGTCTGAGGTCAGATTTAAACTCAGGTCCCTATCCACTGCAGTGCCACCTAGCTGCTTCTATGATTTCACCTTTATTAATGAGAACATAGAGGCCATTCACTGTGGCCACCTTCTTCTCTTCTCTTCATTTTACAAGTCCTTTACATCAATCCCCTCTCCACTCTCTCTTCCTTTACTCCATCCAGTCTCTAATGGAGAGATGGCTCTTCTTGTAAAGGTCAACCCTCTACGTTTACCCTTGATCCCATCCTCTCCTTTCTTCTCTAGCACATTGTCTCACCCATCATCCTTCTTCTCTCTTTTATCTTGAGTCTCTATCTATTGCTTCCTTCCCTGCTGCTACAAACATGCTCAAGTCTCTCATCCTTAAAAAAAATCACTAAATTACCATCCCTGTCCTATATTTGTCTCCTCTCTTAGCTAAACTCCTAGAAAAAGCTATCTACACTAATTTCTTCCATTTTCACTTTTCTCCCTCACTTCTCAGACTTATGCACTCCAGCTTCTGACCTCATCACTCAACTGGAACCGCTTTCTCCAAGGCTACATGTAATCTCTTAATTGCCAGAGGATTGCCTTTTCTCAATCCTTCTTCTTGACTTCTCAGCAGCATCTGACAATATTAATCACCCTATCCTCCAGGATCCTCTGTCTTCTTGAGAATTTTTGTGACACTACTTCTTTGTGTTTCTCCTCCTCCCTGACTGCTCCTTCTCAGTCTCCTTTGCTGGACCATCACCCATATTCAGTCCCCAATTGTGAGTGTAACCCAAGGCAATGTCCTGGGACCCTTTCCTCTCTCCACTCACTTTCATGGTGACCTCCTTAGCCATTGTAGGTTTAAATTAACATTTCTATGCTGACGACTCAGCTCCATTTATGAAGCACTAGTTTCTCTCCTGAGAGTCAGTCTCCTGGTTTCCTATTGGACATTTCAAATGAGATGTCCTGCAGGCATCTCAAACCCAACTTGTCCAAACGGCATCCATCTTTTCCCTACACTTTTTCTTCTACTGAATTTTCCTATTTCTGTCCAAGGCACCATCCTTCTAGTCACCAAAGTCCCTATCTTCAGTTTCACACTTGACTTTTAACTCTCCTCCACATATTCATTTAGTTTCCAAATATTATTTCTACCTCCACAATCTCTCAGATTTGTCCTCTTCTCCTTAGTTATACAGGCACCACTTATATTCAGGTCCTTATCACCTCCAGCCTAGACTGCTGCAATAGGCTCCTAATTGGCATCCCTGCTTTGTCTCCCTCCTCTTATCAATCTTCCATAAAGCTGGAGTGATTACAGAGTATCTCCGAGGCTCAGGACTGATCATGTCATTTCCTACTCCATAAAAATCAGTGGCTCCCTCTTAACCTTGGGGACCAAATAAATATAAGTTCTTTGGCATTTAAAATGTTTTTCAACTAGGACTCAGCTTTCTAGGTTTGTTACATTTTCCTTCTCTACACACACACACACACACACTCACTCACACACAACTATGGTCCAGTCAAAATGACCTTCTTACTGTTCCTCATACAGAAAGCTCCCTCCATGACTTTGCACTGGCTCTCCCTTATGCAATCCATCTTGAACTCCATATCTTAGAATCCTTAATTTTCTATCAAGTCAGCTGAGTTATTGTCTTCTTCACAAAGTCCCTAAAATCATCATGTATCTAGTGTGTATGTGAGTATACATGTATGTATGTGCACATATGTATGTACGTGCATATATGTATGTACCTATACATAGAACTATATAGCACCATTTGTAAAATGCTTAGCACAGATTGACTCTCAGGAGATACGTAGTATGTGCTTAATTAATGCTTGCTTCTCTTCTTTTTTGTTTTTTGTAGGGGGGAGGGCAGGGCAATTGGGGTTAAATGACTTGCCCAAGGTCACATGGCTAGTGTTATTTGTCTGAGGCTGGCTTTGAACTCAGATCCTCCTGACTCCAGGGCCAATGCTCTATGCACTGCACCACCTAGCCGCCCCTTTTCTCTTCTATATGTACATATTATTTCTCTTGATTAGACTGTAAGCTCCCTGGAGTCAGGAACACCATAGTCACTTTTGTCTTTGTATTCTCTGCAAACAATTGTGAGCCAGGCACACAACGGACATTTAACACATTATTATTGAATCATTCAGGATATCAATATAGGACTCAGGCTGTCTGTTCAACCTTTGGCTAACTGACAAAACTTGACCATCAAAACTTCTTTACAAAAAGTTTGTGGTCAAACAGGAATTACTGAAGATTTCCATGGTTTACTAGTCTTTTTAAAAGCCATTTGATTCAGGGGAATTGAAAATAACATTCTCTTCAGAAAACTGCAAGATAAGCCTGAACCTGAAAACTTCAATATAATTAGAAAAAATGTTTTTAAAATAATCTTAGAGACCGAGAGGAAGATTTAGGTTCAATCCAACATGAAACGCACTAAAAATATCAAAATCTGGCTCTGCCACTAACTAGGCACGTGACCTTGGACAAGTTTTAACCTCTACAGACCTGAGTTTCCTCATCTGTAAAATAAAGGAACGTACTAAATGACATCTGAAGTTCTTTCCGGCTCTCTATCTATGACCTGATGAGCTCGCGTTGTCCCAAATTAGAAAGCAAGGCCTCAGACTGTAGTGGGGTCCTGTCACTGGAGGTTTTCAGAAGAATCTGGATGACAACTTGTTAGCTATGATGGAGAGGAGATTCTTCTTTGGGAATCAGTTGGATAACTAGATGTTACCTGAAGTCCTTTCATCTCTGTGGGTAGAAGGAACGGCAAAGCCATTTCTATTTCTTTCTGTATCCCTTTGGATAGGAAAGAGGATTTTTTTTGAACTGGACAAATGTCATATTTCACAGGCATCTGTTAACCAGTAAGATGAAATGGTATGTCTGAGGGCCTAAAGAGTTAAAAGAGGCATAGCTGATGAAGGGGAGAATAGGCTGCCCCACATCTGTACACAGAGGCAGTGCAGTATAGAGGAGAGAGCACTGGTCTTGAATTCTTTCCCTGACGCTTAGCGGTGTGACCCTAGGCAAGTCATTTGATTACCCAGATAAGATTCCTTATCTATAACACAAGAATAATAGTACCTGTTGCGCCTCCACAACAGATAGATTTAGAGGAACAGATTTCAGATCATCTGATCTAACACCTGTAACTTACAGATGAGGAAACTGACATCAGTGATTTACTCAAGGTCACACACAGAGTAAGTGGCAGAGACTATATTCAAACCCAGGGATCACATGAAATATAATGGATGTAAAGTGCTTGGCAAGCCTTAAAGAACTATGTGAATGTAAAGCATTATAATGAGGGTTGGGGGGAAGGGTGATAAAGAGGCTTGAAGGCTGGCCTCAGAGTCAAGAAAATCTGCCTCTGATACATATTAGCTACATGATCCAGAGCGAGTTATTTCACTTCTTAGGGCTCTAAGCAACCTTTTAAGACTATGAGTAACAGGCAAATTGGCAATCTCCATTAGTGGGGTGAATACATCAGAAGCTTTCCTCATCAATGAAATCACAAGTCTGGGAATGTTCCCCTCACTGGGTCCCAGCTTCCTCCTCTGTAAAATAAAGGGGGCTGGATGACACAGTCTCTGATTTCCCATCCCAATGGACCTGAGATTATGAGTACGAAAGTGGTGTATTGCTAGACAATTGTAAAAATGAGAAGTCTTTGATACTTTGTGGTGCCGCAGTTTTAGTGGCTGAAAATCCCTGAAATAATGACATCAAATACTGCAGTTAAATTTTATTTCACTTCTATTATTACGTTACACAATCAAAATTGTTGGAATGGTTTGTAAATCTACATAACTGGATGGATGTCTACAAGGAAAATCAAGAGGATTTCTATGATGATGACAAACCTGTATCCTTATATTCAGACATCCCCATATATACAATAAACAGGCTAGACAAAGAAAACATATCAAATCGTTATAAACCATGCACACCACAGCATTAACACAATACATATCCTTAGCAACAGGCTCAAGTTTTGTCCCATTTATGACCTCATTTCTCACTTTTCAAAGCAAACATTTTCATTTTCAAGAAGGACTTTCAACACAGGTAAGATACCACCATCCTGGTGCATGGAATCTTCATGGGAAACTCCTCACCATACAGGAAGGGATGTTTGCTCTACCCGTCGAACATCTTCCTTTGCCTTTCAAGTGGCTTTCATTTTGGTCCACTCTTCCCGATGGTCATTTCTCAGCATCCTGGGACTGCAATACTACATCACACATAACAGAGCCTTTTAGCTATGCTGACACGAGCACAAAGCAATAGAAAGGAAGTTTAAAGCCAGTTTTCTGCTTCTTGACCAATTTTTTGACAGAATATCACTGATGAAAACAGATAGCGCAAGCAAGAAGTAGACGCATGGTGACCAGAAAATAACAAGATTGATGGAAATAAATAGACTCAAACTTACACAACCAAATGAGTCAGATGATTTAGAGTTGGGAAGACCTCAGAGTTAATCTCATCCAACCCCCTTAATTTTACAGAGGGGGAAACTGAGGCCTAGAGAGGGGAATATTCCCCAGATCATATGATCATGATCTTGATCTTAAGCTAGAAGTGACCTCAAAAGTCACCTCATTCAATCCCTTTGTTTTACAGATGAGAAAATTAAGGCCCAGGGAGGTTAAGTGACTTGCCCAAGGTCACACAGGTAGTAGGCATCAGAGGTGGGATTTGAACTCTCTGATCCCAGAGTCAGTGGTCTGTCCACTGTGCGATACTGCCTCCCATAGCTAGGAAATAGAGCCGGAATTTGAATCCGGACATTTTGATTACAAACTAGGGCTATTTTCACTACACCACCTAGCATCAAGTGAGTGTTGCCCCCTTGCAAGCAGTCCCCTTGGAAAGCTACCTATGTGTAGCAGTCAGTGCTGAGCCTATTTATGGGACTTCTCTTTGGGAACTGCTATTAAAAAGAGAAAATCCATCTCATTGCTTTAGAGCCACACTTTTTTTGGGGGAGGGAGGGGGATTGAAATCATTCTTCCCCAGTATGATCATTTGTCTTTTTCCCTAGATTTGATTGTCAATGGCTTTTGGCTGCTTCCAAAAATTAACTTCACCCTCCAAAGACAAATGATTTGCCACCATGGAGGTGATCCAAAACAAAGCTATGGGTGCTGGCAAGCTTCTTCAGAGTTAGTGAATATACCCCTTCCAAGGGGCCTTCTCTGAAAGACAGTATTCATCATTCAGAGCTTCTGATCTGTTTGCCCTCAGTCTTATTACCTTCCAGTCACCCCCCTTCCCCATGAATATGAAACCCTTTGAAAATACAGATACCATTTCTATTCTCCTTCTATTAATCTCCAATATCAATAACACGAGGGTTAGTCAGCCAGCATAAGTCTTTGAAAGTATAACAAAACATTAAAAGGGGAAATTCCAGCAATTACGAATACTTGATAATATGGAAAACTTAAGACCTCACTCAATTCATACCAATATCTTCCCTTTTTTCTTGCATGGAGATGTATCCCGTCTAATTATTTTTCTTTAGTCGTGTGATCTCCAAGAACTGTGATTTGAATTTACTCTAAGCTCAGTTGTAGAACACTTCTTTTCAGGTTGCCCAAAGTACCGAAGGTATAGTCTTTCATACTACTATATAAGTATAGATCTGCTCACACACATGAAAACACTTTGTAGTTTTATGATTATCATGACCTGTGACTGCTAAAAAGGATGGCTTCACTTCAATGATCCATGACATCATCAGTGCTGCAGTTCCTTCACCAACACAGATCATAAGCCTCCCATGACTTAGCAGCCCATCTTGATGGGTTTCTGTGGCTAAAAAAAAAAAATCACCCCCCTGGTGGCCAAGTCTCTGGTGATGAACCTCTTCAAACTCAGCTAAGCTGGTCCTTGAATGACGGACACATTGCTCTGCCTCCAGGACTCTACCAATATGTAAAACTAATACTCGAGAAAATAACTAGCCCGATTGGACATGTTACAGTAAGATGCACTGAAAACAAATATGTCAAGTTTCAATTCATTTCCATTTGATGATGAAAAATGTTAGCCACTGCTCTGGACTGATTCCAATTCACGAATTTGGAGACAAGGCAGCACTATATACACACAGCAATATGATCATTTCACCAAATGAAAGTCCTGATTAGAATTTGGTATCTTGAACCACAGGCAGTAGCTTGTATTTAACATGGAAGGATCACAGTTGGTCAGGTAGAAATGAGCACAATTTGAAGAAACCTTTCCTGAATGGGGAGTGGGATTCAAACCGTTACAGAATGCTTGAAATTACAGTGCCCTAAAAATGCTGGCCTTCGGTACTTTATATTGGTGTTCAGTTCAGCAAGATGACATTAATTTTCTCGTTGTTCATTTTCTTCTTCTTTTTCTTTTTCTTTTTTTTTTTGGTCTTTTTTGTTTGTTTGTTTGTTTGTTTTTAGTATGAGAGACATCCAGTTTTAAAGTCTTTAATAGCTGTGGGTAGAAACATTTGGACGTTTTGAATATTTCTTTATGTAACAAGACATGTGACTTCTCTTTTGATTTTAAAAGCCAATATTGATATCTGTCAAATTACCATCTTGTAGAGAAATTTTGAATTTTCTTTAGTTTGGCAAACATAGCTAGTAGTTGGTGTTCTTTTCAAATAGTCTTTTTAAAAATTCATAAGAAAATTAAAAAAAATATGTTCCCTTTTATTTATTTATTCTGTTCTCACACTCATGCTTATCACTGGAAAGATGTTTGCATCCAAGATTGAGTTGCATCATGAATAATTTAAATACCGATTCTTAAGCATAAGTTAAAGGGTCACATTTTGTCTTTTCATTTTGTATCCATAACTAATTTAAGGACTCCTTGAAATATCTAAGCATCAATTTCTGGTGAGCCTGGTTTGGCATTTCGATTTCATAAGTAGTCCAAAATTTAATTACATATTAAGATTGTTTTACCCACGCATGGTATAACATGAAATTGAAAGGCATCTGCAGAGGCAACATTTGAACGGTTTTTGCTTCCCCATTGAGGGAAGAATACGTTTGGAGTGTTTCACTTTCTAAAATTCATTTTGTCTTCATAGTTACTTTGGGGTTCAAGACGAGGTTCCCATTCCTGATTATCGCCATTTTTCAACATCCTCTACGTAATCAGTAGTTGCATTGTCAGTTTGATCGCGCTTGTGAGCATGCCTGGTCTTCAGAATTTTCCGTTGCTCTTGACGCTTCCGCCGGGCTTCCTGATGATCCTTCTGTCTTGTAAACTGATATCTTTGCAGGAAAAGGTCTTTTGCATACTCATACAATTCCATGTCTAAAAAGTTGAGGGCTTCAATCCGCTTTTGAGTCTGTTGATCTATTTCCACGCTGGATGCTCTTGTGTTGTTATACTGTGTAAAGGGCGAGATAAAGTTCATGTTGAAGGTTTTCTCAAATAGATACTGGGTCTTCCTTTGAAACTCAGTGAGCCCAAAGAACGCCATGCATTTCAGGTTCTCTTTGGCGCTGTCTAGAAGAACCTTGTTTCTCTGCTCTTCTGGCATCACAGACAGATTGTAACAGCCAACGAGACTCAGATCAGAAAGCATGCGGACCTGGCGATTATTGGCCAAATTGTAGGGACAGTCCATAAACTCCTTAAGAGAACAGCCAGACCAGTCATCCCCTGTGTAACAGCTGGGGAGCTCTTCAATAGTTGGAGACCTTCCATCACAGACATGCAAAGAGGCTTTCCAAGTTGCTCCTCTCTGAACGTGCCTCCATTCACTCAAATACCGGGACACGGGGTCACGAAGGATGGTGATATAGTAGAAGTTCCTACAAAAAAAGAAGAAAGCAGATTAACAGGAATAGTACTTTGCAAACATGCATATCAAATCCCAGTGTATGTGACTGAAATGAGAATACCTTTCCAGAAACTGGGACCTTTCTATATTTATGAAATTGGGTCACAGATTGAGAGCAAGAAGGGACCTCAGAGGTCCAACCACTTCATCTTATGGATGAAGAAACTGAGACTTGGCATTTTAGGTGAATTTCCCACATAGATAAGATAGCAAAGTCAGGATTCAAATGTGGGTCCTTTGACTCAAAATGCAGATTTTTTTCCCATTGCAATACCTCTAATATTATGCTTTCTATTCCTCTCCCTTCCCACTTGTCTTCCATTCTCTAAGCCATTCTATTTCTGAACCTACTCCACAGGCTCAAAGGAGCATAGTTCTAGAACTGGAATGGACCTTAGAGGTCATATAGTCTAACTCTCTCATTTCTCAGAAGAGGAAACTAAGGCCTGTGGAGGTAAAGGAACTTGCCCAAGGCCACACCAGTAAGTGTCAGAGGCAGGATTACTCTGATGGGCCATTTGCAACTTACCAAATTTGTGATATTGAGACAAAGTCAGGACCTCTACCTCCAGTTAGCTGCTATAGGAGCCTGTAGAACTGAGATAAGGATTGAAAGAGTATATGGCAAGACAAGTGAGTACCCTTACAGGAGGTTTCCAGGGTGCACAAGCCTAGGCATCTGAACCCCCTACCTTCAGGTGTTGAATAGATTATCTTTTCTAATAGAAGTACTTAATAAACATTTGCTGAACTGAATATCCAGGCATATAGAGAAATTTGCTTATCTGTACTCTCTGACCATGCCTTGCCTAGCTCAGGTACCAGTCACGGGACTGAGGGAGATGGTAATGCAACAAGAACTCTGAGAAGGAGATGTCTTGTGGGAAGAGAGAAGGCTAAAAGAGATGCAAAATTCTAGACCAGGGATGTGGAACCTGTGGCCTCAAGGCCACGTGTGGCCCTCTAGGCCCTCAAATGCTACCCTCTGACTGAATCCAAACTTCACAGAACAAATCCCCTTAATAAAAGGAATTATTCTGTAAAACTTGGACTCGGTCCAAAGGCTGTACCTGAGGACCTAGAAGGTCACATGTGGCCTCGAGGCCACAGGTTCCCCACCCCTGGTCTAGGCTGTATTAACATTCATAGGACCTGGGATGATGATGAAGAATCTGTGTACTTTGTATTTAGCCTCGTAAACTGAATGATATAATCCCAGATCATTAAAGCTGGACCTTAGGGATCATCCAGGCCAATGTCTTCATTTAATGGGGGAGAGGGGGAAATGAAGCTCAGAGAGCAGAGACTTGCCCCAGGATATTCATATACATGTGTCTAATATATAGAAACACACAGAGATAATTATAGTGAATGGATATTAATATTAACCAATATAAAAATAACCATAAGTATTCAATTATTTTAAAATCTATTTACACATTTAAAATTAGGCTAATGAGCTTTCCAACCATATCAGCTCTAGGGTGTCACCTTTCCATAACTGCTACGTCTATAGGTTAGATAGACTTGGGTTAATTTAATCCAATGGGTCCTTAAAACAGTTATATTCAAAGACTATTTGTTAAACATCTGTGCCCACTTGGCTCTATGGCAATCTGGAACACAGTGGAAGATTTCCTGCCTTCCCTTTATAGTGAGGTTTCCTGCCCTCCCATAGTGTCCACACAGGGAAGGATGCTCCTCCGGCACTGCTAAATCATTGTGAGCAAGAAGAAATGTTTTCCTGGTTTTGTTTTCCAAGGAAGAGCCACTAGATGTCACTGTTTCACAGGAGGCTGCCCATAATCACAGCAAAACTGTTTCCTTGCCCCATCCTTCTCTAGAGAGTGCTGGGTCAGAAATGGCCATTTGGGTTTGGAACATAGAGGAAATACTGTGCAATTCAAATAAAAACAAAACCAAAAACATTTCTGGGTAGGGTGAAGGGATGAGAGTAGAGAGATGGTCAGGGACATGCAACAGAACAAGGCCTGAAATGTCTCCTGAAAATACAACACATTTTATCCTGGAATACTTCAAAGGCATACACTTAAAAACTGTCCCAGCAGGAGGTGACCTCAAAGACCATGTCTTCCCCTGGGGTTGGCAACTTGTAGCTGTGGAGGGGCATGGACCTCTAAACACATACACTTGGCTTTTCCAGCTTCATTCATTCATCTTTACTTGTTTGCCAACTCATTTCATCAACCCACAAATCCTGGTCCTTATATACTATGAATTAATGAACTGCCAGTCTTCGGGGGCCAGTAAAGCTCAAAAACTTAGGACTCTCATCACTGTCCTCACTATCTCCCCCTTCCCTTCCCCAACTGTCCAAAAAAGAGCCCCCAATGGGGTTCTTTGCTGGAGCCTCCTCTTAGTCAATGCCCACATTCATCAACACTCACCCCCTCCTCAGGGATTGTTACTACTATGCTTTCTTCCTCCCAACTATCTTCTCTCTTGCCCCATAGTTTATCAGGTTAGGTTCTCCCAGACTTCTAAGGTAGCAACAGAGATAATCTCATCAACTCATCAGACAAATGTGATAACCAAAGCCTTAGGTGTCCCTTCTGGGATCTACTTCCACTCCCCATGCCACACATGCATTTATAATAAATCTCCTGAGACAACAGAAATCTGGACCTTTTATCCTACTGTATTGTCGTATAACTTAAATAAAATAATGGAAACATAAAACAGCACAGTTTGGTATAAAACTGCTGGCATCGATGGAAAATTATTATTAATAATAATGGTTGACATTTATGTAATGTTTTCTAGCTCACTAACAAATTTGATCTCTTTGATCCAAGTTTCAGTCTGTTTCTCTACGATGGAAGTAGTACAAGTTATCTTCATTTTAGAGATCAAGACATGGGTCCAGAACTCACAGGGAGAAAGGGAGAAAGAAAGAACTAGAAGCACAGCATCTGGGAAAGAAGTGAGAGATTATCCAGTCTACCTCCTTCATTTTACAAAGGAAGAAACTGAGGCCAGAGAGGAAAGTGACGCCTAAGGCGACCCAATCCTCCCTCCCTCCCTCTGGCACTAGATTTCTGGGAGTTCCTCCCAGATCTTCCACCATTTAAGAAGGGCACTCAGAGAATTCTCCTCATCACTTCCTACACAGCCACTTTCCTGGACTTCATCTTCTCCAGAAACCTATCAATCTGTAGGATGAAATCAACCTGGAAATTCATATGTCATCACTCTGTCTCTGAGGCCCCTCCTTCCCTCTGGTTGGAGAGGATGGAGGGTGGACATCTGGGAGCTCCTTTCTCCCAGATCCTCCATTATTTCAGAAGGGCACCCAGAAAATTCTCCTGGGTCATCATTTCCTATCCATGTTTCAAGACTTCATCATGCCCAGGTATCCTTTAGCCTCCTCTCCTGCTGCGGTCCCCCCTCAGCTTTTCAGCTTATTTCTATGTATTGTCTACTCCCGTTAGATTATAGACTCCTTGAGGGCAGGATCTGCCTCTAACTCTGACTCTGTTGGGATAAACAACACAACACAACACAATCTGTGTTGTTTACAGATGAAAAAATACAAAGCATACTGAAACGCTCAAAGGGATCTAGGATCTTATCAATTTGCATGTTCTTTCCAATGGCTTAAAGATTGTGACCCATCATCCATGCCTGCCCTACCTGGGTGATTTTTGTTCATATCCTCCCATAATTTCACCAGAGAGAGTCCACCCAATGGGCTTCTTCAAGTTTTGAGACCTTCCTCAATTTTTCCTGTCATAGTAAGGATATTAGTGGACCATTCTGGCTATCCATCTGTCATCGCTCACCCTCATCACATGACCAGAGCATCTTTTTTCCTATCTTATACTTCCCTGACAACACCATTTACATTTGTTCTTCAAAGTTCTGTATTATATAATCTGGTATAGCCTGCATGAAAATGCCTCCCCCTCCCCAACACACACACACACACACACACACACACACACACACACACAAACACACCCCCTTCTACATTGCCTCTGTGTGATACTTATTTCCAATTCTTCATAAACTTCTGTTTCTCGTCTCCTGGTCATACAACAACACTGGTAAAAATGTGGTATTTAAAAGATGGGTCTTTGTTTCTAGGAGAAGATGGGAAGTCCAGGGAGGAGGTTTTCAACTGCTCATTTCTTTGTTTCATTCTAAGACCAGGTCCCACACCTCTAGACTGTCCCAGATTCATGGACTGGTGGACAAGCTGTATGTGTTATCCATCAAAATGCATTTCATAATCTAAGCAATAACCATTCTTCATCCACTGGGTCTTTTCTCTATCTGGCCACACTCTCTAGAGTGGTTATGTCGCTCCTCTCCAAGACTTAGCTCCTGATTAGATATGGGGGAGTCATTCACTCCATTGCCAACCGGGATGACTGGAATCATGATGCCCAGCACCTCATGTGACTTTTACAAGCACACTGTGAGGGAGGTACTATGGTTATTTTTCCCATGTTATAGATAAAGAAATTGAGGTTCAGAGGTCCTGTTACAAATTCAAGGCTTTCCCCATGATGCCACTGCTGTTTTCTATACTGTGTATATACATGCACACATGGCCAATGAAGCTCTTCAAAAAGACACACTCTAAGGACCTAACTAAAAATTGTTCTTTTCCCTTACATTATTTCTAACCCCCAATCTAACATGGCTCCCTGCTCTTTTTAGAGATGAGACAAGTGAGGCCCACAGAGGGGAAAGTCAAAAGTCAACAACTGAGAAATCAATCAGACTAGCTTGCAAAGAAATGGGGTGGTGGTAGCTGGATTTGTTTTCACATTTGCCATGCCCTAGGACAGGATATTAAAACATGCGGGAAAGGACATGTTTACCTATGAGCTGAAACTGCCCACCTCTGAAGAAGAGGATTGTAGGCCTGCAGGGAAGGTTGTCTTGCCCCCAGGGAGCCCATATGCACTTCACAGTGAACAGCTGGGAGAATATATATGAACTAGTGCTGGGGCATGGGAGGGGAGGTGGCCCCCTTTCTCCTGGGGCCACTAGGGCAAAGAAAATCCTCTGGTGTGACTACTTGGAGGTATGATAAGCATAGCTGTCCCCTCTTCAAGGGAAAGACCTCTTCCTCCAGAGCAGCGGTTCTCAACCTGTGGGTTATGTTCAATTTGTAACAATGAAAATACATCCTGCATATCAGATATTTACATTACGATTCATAACAGTAGCAAAATTACCGTTATGAAGTAGCAACGAAAATAATTTTATGGTTGGGGGTCACCACAGCATGAGGAACTGTATTAAAGGGTCGTGGCAGTAGGAAGGTTGAGAACCACTGCTTAGAGGGTTGGAGTCTCTTGGAGATTCTGGGCGACAACTCTCAGAAGAGAGGTAGTGAACCTCAGCTGTTTTGTTTGACCTGACTATACTTACTTATTACAAGAGAGGGCATTTCTATGGGAGGGCAGGAATCATTGGAAAGAAAGGGAAAGAGTATCCATTAGACATTGAAGAAGGAAAACAAAAAAGAAACCCAAATAAGTTTGGGAGAGATGGCAAGGCTAATTGGCTCCCTTGAGCTCACAGCTTAGCTAAAGGCAGGTGAGTGGAGAGAGTGAGGCAAAGGACAGAAAACTGGGCCTAGAGTCAGGAAGACAAATTCAAATCCTGCTTCAGACATTTCCTAGCTGTGTGACCTTGGCTATGTCATTTAACCTGTTTGCCTCAATTTCCTACCTCCCAGGGTTGTTGTGAGGATCAAATGAGATAATTTGTATGGTGCTTAGCCCAGTGCCTGGTGCATTGTAAGTGTTATGTAAAGGCTAGTTCTTGTTGTTATTATTTTATTATTACTTTTAGTTTCGTCCTGTGTCTTTCTGTCTAGGTTTCTACTTTCCCTTCAGACTTGTGCTGAGCTCTGGCACCATGATTACACTGATGATGTTCCAAACATTTACCCACTATTTTGAAAACATCAAAGCCTGCTTTGCCAACAAAACTGTATACTCTAAGATCATAACAGGGATCATAGAAGTTTATACCTTTAAGTCAATATATCTTTAATTATACCTGTAGTGTAACAACATTTTGATTTTGTGTTTGTAGGTTATGGGCAGTGAGAATACTGCTATCTCTGCACTACACCACTGGGTTAAGGAAGGACCACGCTTAGATTTTCCTGGATATTATATAGATGGCAGTGAGGGTATATGCCATTGTGAAATTGACTGTGGAAGAACAGATCTCTTTCCCTTGCTAATCATGTCCAAATCAGCAGCAGCAACAAACCTCTCATCACACAGAAATGACTTAGAAAAGCCAAGTGAGCAGAATTAAGGTTAACTGATGTCAATAATTAGTAAACCTCCACTAAAGTCCTTTAATGCCTCACTACATACTGGGGTGGGTGACCCTGGGCTTTGAAAACTGTGGCAGAAAAGTGTTAGATCTGACAAATCCAACCAAGCTGGAAAGGCTTTGAGTGTGCTCTGGGTGACAGACTATGTCTACCATCTGAGCACCAATGTAGCTAAGTTTGGAGAGAAAGGAAAGGGGAGAGAGAGGGAGGGAAGGACAGAAGAAAGGAGGGAGGGAGGGAGGGATGGAGGGGGAGAGAGAGGGAGGGAGAGAGAGACAGAGACAAGAGACAGAGACTATCAGGGCTGCTCATAAAAAAAGAATCTAAGACTTTGAGGGGGAGCAATCTGGGTTGAGGGAAGGAGTAATCTAGAAGATCTGCCATCTCACTGATGTGAACATTCCTGCCAATGAAGCCGATCGCAACCCATCCATGTTTGCCTACATTTTGTGATTCTTGTACACATCAGGAAGCTAGATGATGCAGTGGATAGAGCACTGAGCCTGGAATCAGGAAGACCCAACTTTGAATCCTGCCTCAGACACTTACTAGTTGTGTGACCTTGGGCAAGTTACTTAACTGCTCTCTGCCTCAGCTTCCACACCTGTAAAATGGGGGTAATACTAGCACCTACTTAATAGTGACATTATGAGGATCAGATAACATACATGGGACATTTTCGAGCCATAAAGCATTGTATAAATGCTAGCTATTATCCCTCCATAAGTTTGTGATAAGGAGTCTCACATAATAGGGGTCTTCTTTGCTTTCTCCCAATATCTAAGGGATACTATGTGAATTGTCCATCAGTTATCCTTTGCTCTTATTTATCTTCCCCACCCCCCAAATTGTGCATTTCTCTGATGACTATGATCCCATCACTTCTACATCATTCCTCAACTCTACTGTCAACTCTAATTGTGCTCACGCCCACAATGGATCTCTCCATTGCCCTTCTCACGACCTACAACTTTAATTCTTTGGACAGGGCAGTATTCTAATGCTCACAGTCATATTTCATCACTGGAATGATATTGTTATTAAAAAAAATGAAACTTTTGTTCCATCAAGAAGCTTGGGGTGATTAAAAACCCTGAACAATTTCCCAAAGGCCGACTGTTCTTTGCCTCCTACTCAGTTCTGGGCCTATCCCATTGTTCATTTGTGGTGTTTGTCCCAGATATATGTAGTGATGGATAAGCTCTATAGGATGTCCAGCTAATAGTACATCACAGTCTGGACAATGGTCATTTTCATTGATTTGGTTTTCCCTGTATGGATAGTTTGGCCCAATTCTTTCAAGGGATTACGAATTTTATTTAGGTGGATCTGTGCTGTCTCTGGGGCTTAATATTGCAAGTCTGCTACATTACTCTCTCTACCTCCCACATATCATTGAAATAACACTAAATAAACCTATAGGTACTATAATTGAATCAAAAGTAATTGTGTTGAAAAGGGAGTTTAGCTGCGGATTTAGAGGCCTGTTATATTTCTTATTTACAGAAAGAAATCATATCAAGAAGAAGCCCATTGTTTAAATTAATATAGGAATATTAGAGTCGGAAAGGACTTTTCCAACTCCACTGTGGCCTAAAGGATGAAACTAGACAGCCTTCCCCACTTTTTTCTTATCTCCAGAGTCTGCTAGACCCTTGAGATACATTGTAGTGCTTTTTTAGAAACATTTCACAAAGAGAGATGATTTAGAGGATAGCCATCTAAAACAGGCTCCAGGGCAGGCACACCATGAGACCTGGGACAGCTTCATGGGGGCTATTTTGGAGGCAGGCACCGTAAGGTCACTTTGGACAAACCATAAGGAGAATCCAGGTTGATTCTGTTATTTTTTTTCAGAACAACACAAGGAAAAATGTTTATCTTTTTGCTAAATTAAGGCTGCTTGCTCTCCCTTAGGCCACAAGCTCATCTAAATGAATTCCAATATTTTTTAAGTGACTGAATGATATGAAATGTGAACATTGGCTCTTTTATGCCAATTAGAATTCTAGAATAATGGAGGCTGTGAGTTCTTTGGACCAAAAAACTATTACTCAGGAGAACTTTCTTTACAGGTATTAGAGAATCACAGAATTTTGGAGTTGGGAGGGACCTTAGTGGCCATCTGATCCAACCCATACTTGAAGAAAACACCTCTCTACAACAGAGATGTCAAACTCAGAAAATTCTCAGGCCTAAAGATTAAATTGTAATTAGGACATGTTTAACAAAATAAATAAAAATACAGTACAGTCTAGATAATGTTAACTTACGGTTTTATGTCAATATGAGGCCAGGATGTTCTATCTGGGTTTGACCTACAATGCTCTACAACATAGTTGTTAAGTGGTCATACACTTATCCATCCCATTCAGCCTCTGTTTGAAGTGAGGGGAAACTCACTAATTCCATAGGCAGTCCATTCCAGGCATCCAAAAGTGGCTTATTCAAAAGCCCAGTCATTGGGAGGTTCTTCCTGACCTGAAGCCAAAATCTTCCTCTTCCCAACTTCTACCACTGCTCCTAGTTCTGCTCCCTGTGGTCAAGCAGAACAAAGCTGATCCCTCTTGGACAGACAGCACTTCAAATACTTGAAAGGCATTTGGATTGCAAAAGGCACACTTAACATTGTGCATGGAAGTAGAAATGTTTCCAAAATAATGTAACAAAATGGAATGATACTACATATAACCATCAATGAATGTCACTGATGTAGTGCTCTACGGTTTACCAAGTCCTTTACATACATTCTCTCAACAGCCTTGCAAAAGATGGGGAATATAACTATTATTATTCTTGAAAAAATGTAGGCTCTGATAAGCAAACGAGATGAACCTGTTACGAGTCATTCTTTTACAGATATTGGAGGTGGTTGGAGCAGGAGTTCAAGCCAAGTCCTGCTTTTGCTCTGCCATCTTGGCTCAGCCCCCTCATTCTGATCTCCCTATTATCCGAAATAAGATCATAGATTTGGAGCTGAAAGGGATCTCAGAGGCACTTGATCCAATTCTCTTATTTTATAGAGGCCCAGGGAGGGGAAATGATTTTCACAAGATCATGTGGTAGGTAGCAAAGTTGGGGTTTGAAATCAGATCTTTTTTGTCAGTTATAGTCTGTCAATAAGTATTTATTAAACGCATAATATGCGCCAGGCACTGTGCTAAGTGCTTTCTGATTACAAACCCAATGTTCTTCTAACTACACTATATCTGGATCATTAAATTTTTGTTGCTGCTGTTCAGTCATTTCAGTTGTGTCTAACTCTCTGTGACCACATTTGAGGTTCTCTTGACCAAGATAATGGAATGGTTTGCCATTCCCTTCTCTAGCTCATTTTACAGATGAGGAAACTGAAGTAAACAGGGTTAAGTGACTTGCCCAGAGTCACACAGCTAGTAAGTGTCTGAGGCTTTGAATTAAGGTCTTCCTGACTCCAAGTTTGGCGCTCTATCCACTACAGTGCCACCTACCTGCCTAGATCATTAAATAACACAGCTTAAATGATCATTTTAGGAATGAAAACTTCCCCAGAAAACCTATTATTAATTGTGGTACCTCCTCCCTCCCCCCAATAGACCACTGATGTAATTAATAGGAAGGGCTATTAAGGAGACCCAAAAGGCACATAGAGAACAGACTAAGCCCAGACTAGAGGCATTTGTTATACAGGAAGTATGGCTCAAAGTACCTCCAGAAACATACAGTCAGCAGTTTGAGGAGAGGAATTTCTTCTTTTCACTCAGTACTGTATTTAGTTCAGTATTTTAGATAGGAAATTAATAAGAAGATGGTCACCAGGATAGTAAAGGAACTAAAAACTAGGCCATATGAAAAAGGAAATTCATGGAGGACGCGACAGATGGCTTCAAGTATTTGGAGGGCTGTGAATGAGGGATTAGACTTATTGGGCTTAGCCTGATATGGCCAAACTTGGAACACTCAACAACAAGCATTTATTAAGTATTTACTATGTGCCAGCTAGGCACTTATTATGGTCCCCTAGGTGGCGCTGCAATGTACAGAGTACTGGGCCTGGGGTTGGGAAGACTCATCTTCCTGAGTTCAAATCTGACCTCAGACACTTACTAGTTGTGTGACCCCAGACAAGTCATTTAACTTATTTGCCTCAGTTTCCTGATATGTAAAATTATCTGGAGAAGGAGATGGCAAATTATTCCAGTATCTCTGCCAAGAAAACCCCAAATGAGGTCACCAAGAGTTGGACACGACTGAAAATAACTGAACAACAACACGTGCCAGAGATTATACTAGGTAGGTACTGAGATACATTCTACTAGAGCAACAGGTAGAAGTTACAGTGGCTGTAGTTTGTTTATAAGCTTGTTTATGAGAGAGGTTCATTTAGGCTTGCTGTAAGAAAGAACTTAACAAAGAGGGCTATGTGCCCAGGGAGGCAGAGGGGTCCCCCTCATTGGGATTCTTTGAGCAGAAGTTGGATATTCCCTTGGCAGGGATGGTGGAGAAGATTCTTCTTCAGGCCCAGGTTGGATCCTGTGACATCCTATTGGCCCCAAAAGGGCTGGCACCATTCCTGCTTAGAGAAAATTTCTCTGATTTGTCAATCTGACTGAAGCTTCATGTCCATATGGTTCCCCAGGGTTTGGGACATCTGTGCATCTCTGTCATAGCCCCAAGATAGGAGAGTCTTCCAAATTATCTCCACAGAGACTGTTTGATCATTCCAAAGCTAGGTAATACAGCCATGGAAGATTACAAATCCCAAGTAGAGTTCACTGCTTTGGAAAGGCAAGCAGGCCCTCAGTTGGGTGGCTGGAAATGGATTGCCCCCCGCAAAAGATCCAACACCAGAAAGACAATGAGCCCCAGTGCTTGAGAGAGACTTCAGGCCCTGACTTTAGAGCACAAGGTACGTGCAGTCACATGCTTAAAGGCAAAAACCACATCAGGGCCCTCCATTAATCAATCATTCTTACAACATGTCAATGGGAAGTCCAATTCAATTATACTATCCAAGCCACCCGAAGGGCTTTACACCCTTAACTTGTCCTTTCTCACAGGAGGGAAGTTTATTTCCCAGAGAGAGTGACCCAGATAGAATAGGATTTAAGGTTCTTTCCCAAAGAGAATTCGTCCTTCAGGGTTGTTTATCAGGAAAGGGCACCTGAAGGGGATGCCTAGATGCCACTCCATGGGAGAAAACAGCACTGGATTTTTTAGAATATCCTGATTTCCGAATTACTTTCCCATATATATCATCTCATTAGAAGGCATAAGGGTTTAATAGAAAGAGCCCTGAACTTGGAATCTGACAGGGACCAAATTCTAGTCCCTGCTCTGCCTCTAACTTGAAGTGTGACCAGAGATCCCTCCTCTCTCTGGGAGCCTGCCTCTTACAATAAAGAGGTAGTCATTATCCAGGTGCCTTTCAGTTTCATCATTCTGTCTATTAAGCAACAAGCATCTATAAAGCACCTACTATGTGCTGGGCACTGTACTAGGCACTGAGATACAGAAAAGAAAGTCAGTTACTACCTTTAGGGGACTTCCATTCTGACAGCAGAGACAAAGATGTGCATATTATAGAGGTTACACAAAACACAATGAAATGGGAATGAGGTAACCTCTGTGATCTTCACAATATTCCTACGGACTAGGTAGGACAGGTATCCTTATCCCCTATTTGAAAAAGAAATAGAAGTACAAAAGAAGGGAATTGACTTGCCCAAGGTGACACAGCTAGTCAGTGGCAGGGCTAAAACGACACCAAGCTATAGGAAAGCAGATTCAGCTCTACAGAAGGAAAAATAACTCAACAATTGGTTTGCCAACTCCACACTTTTGCCTTGTTGGGAAGCTCTGATTTAAAGGCTAACTGTGGAACCTGGAGCTATGAAACTCAAAGCTTTGCAGGATCCTTCATTGTTTGTCCTTCATTCTCAAAGAGGACCATGACATCAGGGAGGTGACGCCATGACATGTAAGTGAATTGGATTGAAGTGAGGAAGGGCTGTGCAAAGTTACCAGCCTCCCATCTGGGTCCAAAGGCAAGATAAAAGATCCGGAGAACTGGAGATTTTCTAAAGAGCTGCAAGGATCATGGGCACCAGGTGCTTGGAGTACTTGCCTGGAGGTCCCAGCTCCACCCTTCCACTTACCTAAGCTTTTGGATTGCTCAAAGAAACCCAGCCCAGAGACCTTAAGTGAAGCCAGAAAAGATCAAGAAAAATGGAAAGAGAGGAGTGCCTTTCAATGGGAAGGGTTCCTGTCAGTAGGAGACACATCATCTAGATGCTAGGGGAGACAGGAAATAAATGGCTAGGTAACTATGTTTAATCAAGTAATAAATATTTCTTAAACACCTACTATGTGCCAGGCATTATGCTAAACTCTAGGGATGTAAAAAAAAAAAAAAGGCAAAAGACAGTCCCTGCCCTCAAGGAGCTCATAATATAATGGGGAAAACGACATGCAAACAGATGTATAAAAAATGTTATATTCAGGATAAACAGGAAATAATTAGCAGAAGGAAGGCAGTGGAATAAAGAGGGATTAAGGAAGGCTTCCTATAGAAGGTGGGATTTTAGTTGGGACTTAAAGGCAGTCAGGGAGGTCAGTAGTCGGAAGGAAAGAGGGAGAGCATTCTAGGCATTGGCGGGGACAGCCAGAGAAAATGCTCAGAGTAGAGAGATGGAGTGTCTCATTCATGGAAAAGTCAGAAGACCAGCATCATTGGATTGAAGAGCAAATAGTGGGGGGCATAGTGTAAGAAGACTGGAGGAGTAGAAGGGGCTGGGTTATGAAGGGCTTTGACTGCCAACCAGAGGATTTTTATATTTGATTCTGGAGGCAATAGGGAGCCACTGGAGTTTATTGAGCAGGGGTGTGTGTGACATGATCGAACATGCACTTCACTTTGTCAGCAGAATGGATTGGAGTAGGGAGAGACTTGAGGCAGGGAGACTGAACAACAGTCATTGCAATAGTCTGGCCCTAAGATGATGTGGGCTTGTACCAGAGTGGTGACAGTGTCAGAGGAAAAAAATCAAGAGATGTTGTAAAGGTAAAATTGACAGGCTTTGGCAACAGCTTAGATATGGGAGGTGAGAGATACTGCAGAGTTGAGAGTGACTCCTTGATTGTAAGCCTGAGAGCTGGGAGGATGGTGTGGCCCCATTAAGTTAATAAGGAAGGTGGGAGGAGGGGAGGATTTGGGGGAAAGATAATGAGGTCTGTTTTGGGCTTGTTTGAGATGTCTACTGGACAGCCAATTCCAGATGTCTGAAAGGTAGTAGGAGATGTGAGACTGGAGGCAGAGAGGCAATCAGTGACCATAGAGACACAAAAAGAGTCACAATGCTATCATTTATGGCTCCTATATAAGTGTTTCATGAGCCAACTTCCCAGGAGCTACCTGGAGGTAACTAGCATCAAAGAGAAAGTGAAAGCAGCAAGAAGGCCCTCTGGTGGCTACTGGAGGTAATAGCAACAGTGATCAGAGGAGAGCTTCTGGGGAAGGAGCAAGGCACTGACAGCTGAGTCCCAAATCCTAAGTCCCTAATCCAGCCAGTGCCCTACCCAGGATAGCAGAGTAGGTCATAGGCAATGTAACACAGCCCCTGGGGGAGGGGGAGGTGGGGGTGGGGGAGGGGGTGGGATAGGGGAAATGGCGGCCTCTCCCAAGTTCACTGGGCTAAAATGGCTTTTCTGCATACTGTGCTGTACGAACTGTTCTATGATTTGAAATTTTGTCAACCTGAGTTGAGGAGCTAAATAGGGCCTCTTAGAGAGAAATGCTAGATATGAAAGTGCCTAAGTTTCCCTCTGAGTGGGGAAAACAAACCAGAGAAGTGAATGGTTTCCAAAATGTACTCAAGCCTCAGACACTTACTGCTTGTGTGATCATGAGAAAGTCATTTAACCTGTCTTGCCTCAGTTTTCTCAATGTAAAATGGGAATAATAGCACATACTTTCCAGAGTTGTTATAAGAATCAAATGAGACAGTATTTGTGAAGCACATAGCACAGTGCCTGGCATACAGTGGGTGCTTAATAATCCCTTCTCTCCCTCTCCACTTTCCTTCCTTCCCTCTTCTTTCCTTTTCTCCTTCCTTCCTTCCCTCTTTCTCTCCTTTTCTCCTTCCTTCCCTCTTTCTCTCCTTTTCTCTTTCCTTCCTCTTCTTTTCTCCTTCCTTCCCTCTGTCTTTCCTTTTCTCCTTCCTTTCCTTTCTCTCCTTTTCTCCTTCCTTCCCTCTTTCCTTCCTTCCCTCTTTCCTTTTCTCCTTTCTTCTCTCTTTCTTTTTCTCCTTCCTTTTCTCTTTCTTTGCTTTTCTCCTTCCTTTCTTTCCTCTTTATTTCCTTTTCTCCTTCCCTCTTTCTCTCTGTTTCCTTCCTTCCTTTCCTGTTCTCCTTCTTTCTCTCTTTCTTTGTCTCCTTCCTTCTGATGTGGATACAAAGGTGTCCTAAAGGTTGAGTTGCCCTTTCACTGGTTTATCCTTTAGAGGCACCCTAAAATACAGAGGTGCCCTAAAGCTTGAGTTGCTCATTCCCTGGTATTCTAAAGTCTCCCCTTATCTTGAAATACCGCAAAACTTGACCTTATCCTAAAATTCCTTGTCTCTTCCCATCCTGTCATAAAGATTCCCTTGCCCCCCTTATCTTGTGTCATTCATCATCCTTATCCTTATCTTACAAGACTTATCTTGTTTCTAAATCCCCAACTCTTTTTTAGAAATCCTAAACAACTTACACCACCATCCTATAAATTGTATAGCTTTCTGGCTATATAAGTCTGGTCCTTGTCCTATATCATTGCCTTTGTTTAGCTCCTTGCTAAGTCTTAGGCCGGCATGCTTTTGCATTAATAAAGCTCCCTTTGGCTAAAGAGAAGTTCTGATTGAATTCTTTCAAAAATGTGAACCAGCTCTCCCAATCCTGAACCCCATCACTTCCCTCTTTCTTTCCTTTTCTCCTTCCTTCCCTCTTTCCTTCCTTCTTCCTTTCCTTTTCTCCTTCTTTCCTTCCCTTTCTTTCCTTTTTTCCTTCCTTACTTTCCTCTTTGTTTCATTCCTTCCTTCTCTCTCTCTTTCCTTTTCTTCCTTCCCACTTTTCTTCCTTCCTTTTTACTTGTCTGCCTCTATGTTAGGGAGAGGTCTCTGAAACAAAAGTTATATAAGACTGGTATTTATTTCAATATTTTAATAACCTTCAAGCTCTCGAATGATTGTGAGCTGTTCCTCTGTACAGAATACAGTTAAACAACAGAGGAATGTGGATAGCAACTTGTCGCTGTGCAGGGTCGAGGAACTCAACATTCAAATACCAGTTTGTGAAAAACCGGCCAGGCTCATTTTCTAGGTTGTTCACGGAGAACTATTCAAGGAAATCTAAAATCATAGAGTTGAAAGAGATACTAGGGTTCCCAAGACTCTCATTTTACTGATGAAACCCAGAGAATAGAAGTGTTTTTGTCCAAGGTTGCACAGCTAACAAGTCAGTGTCAAAGGCAGGTTTGGAGACCTCAGTTCTTGGGGGGACCAGCCTGGGAGTTTTTTCCCCATGATATGCTGCCTGTTTAGTCTGCAACAACTTAATGGCACCCTTCAGTAAAGGCAAAGTACAGCTATTCTATGGATGCCAAGGGCTGGTCTTCCTTGTGGGGCTACTGGGTATGAGCCAGTTAAATGTTCTGAATCAGACTCTGCTCAGAGCAACCCAGTTAAAATGCGGTAGCAGCAGTTAGTTTCCAGTTGGTTTTCTTCTTCTTTTTTGTGGCATGCCAGCAGTAAGCGGCAAGAGCTTGCACTCCCTGGAGCAGTGGTTTGCAAAGCTGGAATGCTGGTAGTTTGTCATTTTCCAGAGCCTACTCACCCTTCCAAGAATCTTAGTGCCTCATTGATTCAGAACACAGTGCAGAAAGATTTCATTTTGCCTGTACACACTGATTCCTTATGGGGGCTATCTGTATGGCCATGGAAAAGTTTGCTTAGTCGAAAAATTTGGAGTTTGACATTCAGGAAATTACAGGCATCTGTAAAACACAATTGATGTGCCAACCCTAACATTTTCACTGCATGCATGAAGCTAGAATAACTGGGAGAAAGTGTGTGTTATCCCACATAAATTTCATGATCTTTTAAGGAAACATTAGTTAGCTCTGAGAAACCCCCAAATGATGCTCAGGTATTTTAATGTCCGTGTCAGTTTGAGGTCATTATTCAAAAGTGCTTCTTCTGCAGAGACCAAAACTTTTTCACCGTAACTTGAGGTAAAATGCATAGAAACACACAGACACAGACACACATAGACACACATGGATGCACATACACAAAGAGGTAATAATAGCTTGTGTTTATATGGTATGCTATGGTCTGCAAAACACTTTTCATATATTATCAGATTTGATCTTCACACCAGCCCTAGGAAACGGGTACTATTAAATTCATTTTGGGGTGGCTGGGTGGTGCACTGATCCTGGAGTCAGGAGGACCAGAGTTCAAATTCAGCCTCAGACACTTAAAACTTACTAGCTGCGTGATCTTGGGCAAGTCACTTAACTCCAATTGCCCTGCCTTCCCCCCTTCAAAAAGCAAAAAGAAAATTTGCATTTTATAAGTTGAGATTGAAGCTCATGGAGGTTGTGTAGCTTGTTCAAGGTCACACAGTAAGTGTCTAAAGAGGGGATTCAAATGCAAGTTTCTTAAATCCCTTCCTTCCTTCTTTTCACCTGGCCATCTCCTTAGCTCAAACCCTTATTACCTCTTGCCTTAACTTTTCAATAGCTGCCTAATTGGTCTCCCTGCCAAAGTGATCTTCCTGAAGTCCAGATCTGACCTCATCATTCTCTGCTAAAGAAATTCCTGAGCATTCCAAATATAAACTCCTCTATTTGGCATTTAAAGCTCTTTACAACCTGAACCCACCCTGCCCTTCCAGCTTATATTACACATTACTCCCTTCCATATATCCTACAGTCCAGCCATACTAGCTTTCTTGCTGTTCCTCACATATGACCCTCGACCTCCCATTTTCATACCTCTGCACAAGCTGTCCCTCATGACTGAAATTCTCTCCTTTCCTCCACTGACTGGAATTTCTGTTTTCCTTCAAGGTCCCAACTAAAATGCCATTTTTGCATGAAATTTTCCAGGTCCCCCAAGCTGCTAATGCTTCCCCCTAGAAGGTAACTTTATATCTGCTTCATGTGTATATGTTAAACACCTAATATACATATTGATTACAACCCCCATATCAACGACTGGACAATGTTTTACCTATTCTGGAAAGATGAAGCTTAGTAGTAACACAACCCTAGAATTGCAAACCCTACAACCATCCAGGGGTTCTGGTCATATCTTTCTTCTAAACAGTCAAATATTCATGCATTAAGTTTGGTGAAAACTGCCTTTTGAAAATGGAAAGGCAAAGTCGACTAAAGGAAGCAGATCTTGCTCATGTTTACAAATGAAATATAAGAAGGCGTTTTCAACAGAAAAAAAACCACACACTTTTTTTCTTTAATACCAATAGTGTTACCATGAACAATACAAATTTTGTCTTTTTTAAAAAAATACATTTTGGAACCTATGTGGTAGACTTTGACAGTGTGTGTGTGTGTGTGTGTGTGTGTGTGTACACACACACACACACACACACACACACACACACACACACACACTTTCCCCAATTAGAATGGAAGCTCCTTGAAGGCAGGAACTTTCTTGCTTTTGTCTTTAACACAGAGTTTGGTGCTTAGTGGGTTCTTTCTAGTGACTAGCACAAGGCCTGGCACTTAGTAGGTTCTAAAGAAATTCTTATTGATTCTTGGCTCCAAATGGGTATTTTCAGGAGTGAGCTTGGTGGGGTTAGATTGATATTCCACACAATACAATCTGTTCTTAATACTCTAATGATTTGTGGTTTCAGCAGTGTGAGTCCTCCATTCACTAATACAGATTTCAACCCCTCTGAATGTTAACTGACAATTTCAGGAATTGTTATGGTCAAATAAAATTAAATCACCCAGGAATTTCTTCAAACTTAGCCAGGCTAGCCCTCAGGCAAGAGATACACAGTCTTGTGCCAGGTTCAGGCCTGAAGCCTTTCCAGCTGGGTAAAGCCCTTTAGAGTTGGCACTGCCTTCAAGGACCCAAGGTCACTTTCATGCTATGGGGAGAGCATCCGAGGGGGACATGAGCACAAGACGAACAGTTCAAGGTCATTAAGCCAGAACAAAGCAAAGTTTTATTGAGAACTCAGCGCTACATTTGCAAATATTTGATCCTTGAATCAAAGCACAGAGTTATTAGCAAGCCAGCAGACTTTGAGCAGAAGAAAATAATTTTTGAATTTACACTATTCTAGTTTCTTATATGATTGAAACCTGCCAAACAGGCTTACTGTGTGAAAGGTTGCCCCCGATTTACGTTGTTTAGGCTGCAGATCATTAATGAACTGTGATCCCCTTGCCCTCACCCACAAAATGTCACAAAAGCCTACTGTAACATTGTTCAGATGACTGTCTAGGATACAAACGAGATGGTCAGAGTTGAGCTGGACCTTGAACTCCCCTGAGTGTGAATCTCCCTATCACTTACCATCGCCATATATTGCTGACAATGTGTTCAAAAACATGGTTCCTATGGAACCAACTGGCCCTTGGAATATTGTTTTACTTAATGTTATGCACCTGCCAGACTGATGAATGTTCTAGAAAGTGAAACCTGCTCCATGAACATTTAGATGTAGTCATTCTTTTATTTTTAAATGCCATACATGAGTATCCAGTACTAGTTTTTGAAATTTCACTCCTGAATATAAGCAAGAAAGTCATTTCCCTGAGTTTATCTTCAAGGTATCATACAACCTGATTTAAGTCATTAGACAATTAAATGTCTGAGCTTGAAGGAGCCTTAGAAATAAACTATTTCAGATTTTTTATTTTATTGATCAAGAAACTGGAAGTGACTTGGCCAAGGTCATTTCAAGAATTTGTGAAGGAGGTAGGAAATAGAATCCAGACCTCCTGAGTCCTTGGCCAGTTTTGGATAGAATGCTGGAGAATGACTTGGAGTCAGGAACATTTAAATTCAAATTCAGACTCTGGAGCTTAGTAGCCATGTAACCCTGGGCAAGTCACTTAATCAGTCTGCCTCAGTTTCCTCATTATAAAAGGGGGGTAATAATAGCCTCTACCTCCAGGGTTGTGAGAATCAAATGAGACAATATTTGTAAAGCATTTTGTGAACCTTAAAGCACTATAGAAATGCTATACTACAACAACAACAACAACTACTACTACTACTACTATTACTACT
>CM053582.1:23825452-23871925 GCA_028627135.1 Pseudochirops cupreus
ACTGCTACTACTACTACTACTGCTACTACTACTACTACTGCTGCTACTATTACTACTACTACTACTACTACTATTATCACTACTACTACTACTACTACTACTACTACTTCTACTACTACTACTACTACTATTCTACTACTACTACTACTACTACTGCTGCTGCTGCTGCTGCTACTATTACTACTACTACTACTACTACTACTACTATCACTACTACTACTACTACTACTGCTGCTACTACTACCACTACTACTACTACTACTATCACTACTACTATTCTACTACTACTACTACTACTACTACTACCACCACCACTACTATTACTATTACATTTCTTTATGCTGCTGCATGATCTGTGTTAGGCTTTATGCTATTTGTGGCTAAAAACAGGGGCTATATACCTTGTTTTATAAAAAATTTAGCATATCCTCATGTACATATAAATGCAACAACCATGATGGTAATTAATATAGATTAATTAATGTAGATTCATGTATTTTGCTTATGAATGCAGTTTACTTGGAATTAGTTTACTAAAGAATTAGAGTTTTTTGAAACTTTTCTCTTCATAAGATCATAGATTTTGAGTTAGAAAGGACACTGGAGAGTATTAAGTCCTGCCCCCTCAGGAAACTAAGGCCCAGAGAGATTAAGAGACCTGTACAAGGTCACATAGCTAGTATATGTCTGAAGTGGAATTTGAATCTAGGTTTTTCTGACTCTGAATCCAGTGCTCTATCCACTACACCACAATGTCTCTGAACCACAAAGATGCTATCACTGACTTTGACAAATTCAGAGATGGCACAGTTGTCGAATTTTCTGAAGATACAAAGCTAGGAGAGATAGCTAACTAACATAATGGATGTTAAATGGAGTCAAAATCCACAGAAGCCTCAATGTACTGAAACACTCAGCTGAATCTAAGAAGGTGAAACTGAATCTGGATAAATGTAAAGTCATATACTTAGGTTCAAAAAGTCAATATTGCAAGTACAAGATGGGGTAGGTATGGTTAGATAGGAGTAAGGATCTGAAGAACTCTAAATGCTAGGAGGATCTTTATATTTGATCCTGTAGGTGCTAGGCAGCCATTAAAGTTCACTGAGCAGAGGGTTACATAGTCAGACTTATGCTTGAGAAAAATTACATTGGCAGCCAAGTGGAAGATAGATGGAAAGGGCGGAGACTTGAATTAAGAGGCTACAGTAGTAGTATAAGAGGTTAAGGCCTGAACTAGGGTTTATAAAAAATGTGAGTGAAGAAAAGGGGACAAAAATGAGGGATGTCATGATGGAAAAAATGACAAGATATGATAGGGTACTGATTATGTTTGGTGAGTGAGAATGAGGAGCAGAAGATGATGCTAAGGTTGTGGACCTGAGTGCCTGGCAGCATTGAAGGAGAGATAAGTTCTGTTTGGGACATGTTCAGTTTGAGATGCCTATGGAATATCTGTTTGGAAATGTCTAAGGGGCAGTTGGAGATGTGTGACTGAAACTCAACAGAGAGATTAGGGCTGGCTATATAGATATGGGAATGATTTGCATCTCTATCTCAATATTTCCAGGCACCCAGGCCCACAATCTTGGTGTCATCTTGACCTGCTCAGCTGAACCTGTGGGAGTTGATGAGATTACCATATGAGAGAGCAGAGAACAAAAAACTAAGGGTGGCCCAGGAGATAGTTTTTTTGGGGGGGATACAGGGTTATAGGGTATGCCAGATAAAGAATCAGTAAAGAGGACTGATGAGTGGTTAGCCAGATCAGAGGAAAAACAGGATAGAGCAGTGCCACTGAAACCTAGACAGGAGAGAGTATCCAGGAAGAAAGGCAACTGACAGTGCCAAAGGCTACAAAAAGATCACAAAGGAGCAGGACTAAGAAGAAAAAAACTGTTAGATTTGGCATTTAAAAGAACACTGGTAACTTTGGAGAGAGTAGTTTCTTTCCTTTTTTAAAATAAATTTGTTTTTTGTTTTTAGCGTTTTGAAAATTTTGAGTTCCAAATTCTCTCCCTCCCACCCCTCCCCCAACCATTGAGAAGGCAAGAAATGTGGTACCAATTATACATGTTAAATAATGCAGAACATATTTCCATATTAGCCATGTTGCAAAAAAAAAGCAAAAAAAAATAAAGGAAGTAAAGAAATTAGGCTTTGATATACACTCAGACTATCAGTTCTCTCTCTGGAGATGGATAGCATTTTTCACCATGAGTCCTTCAGAATTGTCTTGGATTGTTGGACTGATCAGAATAGCCAAGTCACTCACAGTTGATCATTGTACAAAATTGCTGTTACTGTGTACAATGTTGGAGAGGGGAGTTTCAGTTGGATGATGAAGTCATCCTTGTTCAACCCAGATTGCAGAGGGTTTAGAAGACAGTGAAAAAGTAAATGGAGGCATCAAATGTAAATGGTTTTCTCAAGGAGTTTACTCATGAAAGGGAGGAGAGACATGGGATGATAGTGAGAGGGGATGGTAGAATCAAATGAGAGTTTTTTAATGATGGAGGAGATGTGGCATGTTTGTAAGCAGCAGGGAAAGAATCAGAAAATAGAAAGAGATTGAAGAGAAGAGAGAAAATGGGGATAACAGAGGGAGCAATCTGCTGGAGATAGGCAATGGGATCAAAGGTGCATGTAAAAGGGTTTCCTTGGTAAGGAGAGGGGCCACCTCTTCGTGTGAAACAGGGATGATGATCAAGTATATTAAGATAATGGAGGATGGAATCTGAGTCATGTGAGATGAGGAGGAGGGGAGGAAAAGGAGCTCTCATCAAGTTGTTTTAATTTTTTTTGGAAAACTAGGAAGCAGGGACCTCAGCTTAGAGGATGTAAGTAGAGAGGGGTTGCTATGAGCATCTTGAGGAGAGCCAAAAAGGCATAGTTGAAGAGTGGAATATCAAAGAGGGGTTAGATTTGTTTTGCTTGGACCCAGAGGACAGAACTAGGAACAGGCAGTGGACAATGTGGAGAGACCAATTTAGAGTCCATGTAAAAAAAAAAAAACACAACTTCCTAGTAATTAGAGCTATCCCAAAGGAGAAGGGGCAGTTTATAAGAATGAGCAGTAGTAAGCTCCACCTTTCCAGATATTTTCAGCAAAGACTAGATGTCCATTTGTTAGGGTCATTGGGTCTTCCCAGGTCAGCCCCCTCCCTCCACTCCATGAAAGTCATTGTTGCTCGAGTATGGGTGGTGCTTCATGAATTCTGGAATCCCTTATAACTCTGAGCTATGGTGAGATGAAATCTAAGCAGAATACTGCTTGATCTTTTCACCATGAATTGAATAGATGTACTACAAAGTTTTGAGTAAAGGCAAATATTTCCTATTGACTTCCACTTAAAACATTTTGACCCCCATATTTTTTAAAGCCCACTTACGAATCTTCACTTTCACTTCCAAAACTCTGCTATCTTAGTCATTTAATTCTCTAGGTCCCTTCCCTTGAAAGAAATCAGTCAAAAGGCCAATCAATCCACATGATCTTTACAGGCTCATTAAAAGCCAACAGAACATTAAGAAACAGTTCGTTCCCATTTCCCTGAAGTCCGAACTGATTCCCCAGCACTTGGCTGTCTAAGTAGCTAGCCTATCTATGCCATTGCTCCAGGTATTCAGCAGAACTAATTACCAGAAAAGCCATTTGGAGAAGCTTTTTCAAATAGTGTCAGTGCAAACAGTAATGATTTTCACTCTGGCAATAATGGTGTTGCTACTCATTTAGGTTGGGGGGGGAGGGGAATCTGAAAGAGTTCTCTTCTTTCTTGCTCCTACTCTGTCCCTTTCTACCTCTAGAAACCCTGACCACTGCACTTCCCCAAATTCCACTTGCCTGAACTGAGCTGGATGCCAGGTTTCCTGGGTCAAACACCACTGAGTTTTGAACCTACATAACATTTGGTGTGGACAAATATTGTGATGAATGACATCTTTGCAGGTCCTTCCAGAGACAGAAAACTGGAGCCAGACTCAGTCACTGCCAAGGGGATGCTACTTCTTTCTGAGCAGTGTGTTTGGGAATCAAGAATATGAATTTTTGTTTCAACACAGAGCAAACTTTCTGTTCTCATTTGATTTTATAATGTATACACTAAGAACACAACCCCTTGGAATGGTTTGGCTTAGAACTAAGAAGGGAAAAAATTTTACCCTGTCTCCTTCCCTTCCTTCCTCCTTCCAAGGAAGAACAAGAGGACATTAGGCCATAGAACAGTTAACCCTGAAAATGCTCCAGAAGGTAATATGTAATATAGAGTGGAATCCAGCCCATCTTCCTTTAAAAAATGAAATGTTTTGTTTATTAAGTAGTGAAGAACTATTTATTAAACACAAAACATTAATACCAACACGATGAATTAAATTTGCTTAGTAACCAATTCAATTAATTCATTTCAACATATAAAGCATTACAGTATTTTGTTTCTGTCTTTTCCTCTAAATTTCCATCAAGATTATTTGTCCAGCCACTCTCATTTATTTTTCCTTTCATATGATCATAATTAGTACATAATCCATTTTTCTGGCCCTCTCTTTTTTCTCCCCTTTTGCATAATTTCACGAAGCTTTTTTCCAGATTTCTTTGTATTCTTCATACTTACTCGAAGTTGAATTATGGTATTTCTATTATATTCATATACCAGAAGTAGCAGTAGTAGCAATAGCTAATACTTACATAGCTCCTACTATGTGCCACACACTGTGCTAAGTGCTTTTCAATTATTATCTCATTTGATCTCATGACAATCCTGGGAGGTAGGTACTATTATTGTCCCCATTTTGCAGTTGAGGAAGCTGAGGCAAACAATTAAATGACTTGTCCAGGGTCACATAGCTATTAAGTGTCATAGGACACATTTGAACTTAGGTCTTCCTGACTCCAGGTCTGCACTATCCAGTTCATCAATGTCCTTCATAAACTGTGATGCCTCAAACTAAACACACTCCAGAGGTGGTCTAACGCAGTGGGTGTTATTTCCTAATTAGTGGATAGTGCTGTGCCTGGTGTCAGGAAGAAGTGAATTCAAATCTGACTTTGGATGCTTACTAGCTGTGTGACCTTGGGCAAGTCACTTAACATGTCTGCCTCAGTTTTTTGAACTGTAAAATGGGGATAATAATAGCAACTACCTTGCTGGGCTATTGTGAGGATCAAATGAGCTATTTACTAAGTGCTTAGCACAGGGCCTGTCACATAGTGTTTTTTTCTTCTCTGACACCTTTCCCTCCCTCTCTCCCCTCCTCCTGTCTCTTCCTTCCTCTTCCTTCCTCCCTCCCTTCTTCCTGCCCTCCCTCTCTCCTTTCATCTCCTTCTTCCTTCCCTCCCCTCCCTTCCTTTCTTATTTTCTCTTTCCTTTTTCCCCTTCTCCCTCTCTTCCTTCCTTCCTCACTCCCTCTTTCCCTCCTTCCTTCCTTTCTTCCTTCTCTCCCTCTTCCCTTCCCTTCCTTCCTCTTTCCCTCCCTCCTTCCCTCCCTCCCTCCTTTTCTACCATTCTTCCTCCACACTTCTCTTCATGCAGGCTAAGTTCACATTAGCTTTTTGGCCACCATGCCACATTACTCAGTGTGAGCTTGCAGTTCACTCCAAAGTAGTGGCATTTAGAGAAGATAGTCTTGTCTAGGGCTCAGGCGTTCCAATGTACTTCACACTCTTGGAAAGGGGACCTATTCATCACACATATTTACTGTACCTTAGAATGGATGGCTTGCTCAAAAGAATGGGTGCATTGGTGGGGTGTGAGTCATTTAAAATTCACCACGAAGCACAATAAATGAGTTACACTAAATATCTTTTACACCTCTAGGTGAAAATACACCATAGAATATATTTACTACTTAAACTTTGTTGCAATTTAATTTGAGCTTTCATCGATTTCATTTAATAGAGAGATTATATAATCAGGAAGTCAGTAACAACTGAAAATACTAAGCATATTCTTCAACCATCAGGGCATTTTGGTAATATCTAGTAATGAAGGGAGATTCTCATTTAATTGAATTGGAAATGCAACATATATTAGCTAAAGAAACTTAATCAGTGTGATCAAATTAAAATGGGCCACCCTGATTAAGTCACTTGCAAACACTCTGCAATTATAGAGACGTGCAGTGTTAATGATTTAAACTCAGGTTTCTTCTCATGAGGCCCAGACTTGGAGTTTTATACCAGACAATTAGAAAACTCCATTCTTTGCTTCAAAAGATGTTACAACCTAATTATTGACATCATTGTTGAAAGTATGATAGAAAATAGTTACTCCTCTTTTGGGGGGGAATTTGGCCTCTTGACTCCCAGAACTGGAAATGGAGTTTGGCAGTGGGCAAATGGCCATTTCACATGGCTGCTAGGGAGTGCATGCTCTTCTGCTCTCTCTGCCTTGCTCAATTTCATGAGTAGTGCTATGTGAATGCAATGGAACATTACTGGAGCCATAAGGAATGATGAACATGAAGAATTCAAGAGAAACCAGGGAAACTCTGAGGGAAATGATACAGAGAGAAGAAAGGAAGGGCAAACATAACACACACACTCACACACTCACACTCACACACACACACACACACACACACACACACACACACACACACACTAGCTACTGCTATATGCAAAACCCAGGTCAAAAACAACGTGTAACCCTGTATACCAACCTACTAATGGCCAAGCACATGTTCATCCTTTCTGGAAGTAATGGATAAACTCCTGAATCCAAAAGGCTCTGTGTTCTACTCATGTTATTAGGCAGTTTTGCTGAAGCTATTTTCGAGGAATGCACTTTGTACACCTATTTGTTTAGGATGTGGGTTGGGAAATTTCTGTTGTATCAAAGCAAAATGTATTGATCAAGGGAACAAAAGGCATTTCTACCCCAAGGATTTAATCAACAATAAGAAGCTGATAAGGAAGAGGATGTCTTACTGTATAAATCCAGTCCCAACCTCTCTTCTGAGCTCCCATCTAACATCACCAACTCTTTATTGGGCATTTTAGACCAGATGTACTGAGTTGGTGTGAAGTCACCTTCCTAGGGGCATTTGGCCTCCCAATGGCCTAATCTTATCAGAATATACCATGGGCTGTGGCAGGAAGATTGATTCAGTGTCTCTTTTATTTTTTTTTTCTGACAGGACGAATTGGTATCTCTTCTTTTCCTGCTTTTGGAAGTGATGCTTCAGGGCCTTTGGCCAGGCCAATTTGTTGGACCAGTAAAAAGGAAGCTGACTTAAGGTTAATCTTGTGAGTTAATCCCTATGTGTTACATACGACATGCATATAATGTGTACATAAATGGGCCTTCCAAGGCCACACACACACACACACACACACACACACACACACACCCCTTCATGGGGTCGGCTCCTTTACAAAGTTAAATAATAAGAGGAGCAGGAAATAGGTATTATACTTTAGTGCCCACGAGGGTGTATGCTCATTTTTTCTGTCTGCATTTTGGGGTCTCCTATAAAGGACTCTATAGAGCACCTGTAGATGTACTCTGGTAGGCAGCCATACCCACAGCCACAATTTCTGTCCTTTGTCCTTTCCCTACCACCTCACCCCCACCCCCACCCCCACCCCCCAGGCAAGGGCTATGGGACAGGAAACAGGTATGTGGGCAGAAGTACCTGGGAAAACAAAAGATACACCTGCCTGCTCTATATTAGGCTCTATTGGTTGCTTTCTCAAAAGCCTGAGCCACCTACCAAATGTCCTTTGTTTAAGGTAACACTGAAAAAGCTTTAAAGTTCAACGAAGTTTTTTTTTAAAAAATAGAGCCAAGTCCTGTTCATCTTTTCTCATACTGAATTACAGAGCATTTGTTTCTATGCCCTTATATGGAAGTGAAATGAGAAAAAGACTGGTCTTCTTGATAGTCTTTGGAGCAGCAATATTTTTGTTTTCTTACTCTTCTTACTCCAAAAATATGACTGGCAAGTGCTTATTGCACGCTTCCTGTGCACAATGATATGGATGAGCTTAGGACAGGCCCCTACACTCAAGAAGCTTATAGTCTAGGCAGGGAAACATGACATAAATAAGTGAAATGTTCATTAGCCATAATAAATAACAGTTCATTAGAAAAGATGGCACAAGGCAGTACATGGTTAATGTGCCAGAATTCTATCCTAGCAGAATGCAAGCTTCTTGAGGGCAGGGGCTGTTTGTCTTCTTATCTCCTCAGCCCAGCATGGTATGGTGCCTTACACATAGTAAGTGATTTAATAAATGTTCACTGAATTGCATTGAATAACATGACTAACAAGAACTGTAGGACCTCAGAGCACGGAGGGTTTCAAACCCCATGGGGTTGGTCTGGTCAGGCTTTGGGGAAGGAGGTAGGTTTAGGGCTGAACTGTAGAAAGATGGGCAGTGTTCGAGCTTGATGGAGAAGGAAGGACAAAAGAAAGCATCCCAGGTGTTAGCAAAAGCCTAGTGGCAAGAAAGCATTCCAAATATGTTTGAGGAACATCTAAGATACGAGTTTGGCACAAACTTGGGGTTTGGGAAAGTGAATTGTTGGAGATAAGGCTGGAAGGGGGCACCCCTCTAATACTATAAGACAGTTGGTCAAAGATTTATGAATTTCAATGCAAACATATACAACATTTGGTAGAGGATTTAAGAATTACAAAGCAAACATTTATAGGATTATATAAAATACTTAAAATGAATACAAATCAGGAACAGCTTGTGGGTATTTTCATGTTGGTATTTAAATAAATAATGTAGACTTTGGACTAAGCACCTCACAGAACATTTTGCTGGGGCTGATAGCTGAAATAGTGGATAATCTCTTCCCTGCTGTAGGCCCACTCTGTCTTTTACTGAACTTAGCACAACTGGCTTAAGGAAATCCTAGAGAAAGAGTGGATATTAATTTAGTCTTCTCCACAACAGCCAATTTGCTACCATCACTCAAAAATGGCAGTATTTTCTTTCCCTTAGTGTTTAGGGCTCAGGACCAGTTCAGGACTTAATCTCTGCTAACAATCAGCTGGCAGTCGGGTCCCACTCAACTGTCTAGTACAATTTGAAAATGCAAAGTGTTTGGTTTTATTTGGATGCCCTTTGGAGGTAGAAAGGACAGCCACCATATTGCAGAATAATCGTAGTATCCTCCAGCTTTCATGAGCTGAGAAGCTGACCAGATGAGCACTGGAGAGTAAAGTATGTTCCCTTTGTGTATGTGTATGTGTGTGTACGTGTACACACACACACACACACACACACACACACACACACACACACACACACCCCTGCCTGAGTGATATTCCTAAAATACAGCTCTAACCATGGCACTCCCTGCTCAAAAAGCTCAAAGATCCTTATTGCCTCTAGGATAAAATATAAGCTTCTGTTCTGCATCAAAGGCTCTTTGCAATCTAGCTCCAAAGCTACCTTTCCAGATTTGGTTCACATTATTCCCCTTCACATACTATACATTTCTGCCAAACTGATCTTTTGGCTGTTCCCAATAGATGATGTTCTATTTCCCATCTCCATGTCTTTGTACAGGCTGTCACCTACCCAGAAGTGTCTTCCCTTCTTCCCTCTGCTTCTTCAAATCTGCCACTTCCTTCAAAGCCCAGCTCGAGTGCCACCTCCTACAGGAGGCCCTCCCTGATTCATCTAAAGTGCTAGTGCCCCCACCCCAAGGAACTAGTTTGTATAAAATTATACTTTACTTCTATCAGCCATTCAATAAGTGTCTGTCACATGCAGATGTTGTTTTCCTCAATTAAAATTAAGTTCCCTGAGGGCAGAGACCATTCCATTTTTTTTTCTGTCTTTTGATATGGTGCCTGGCACACAGTAGGTACTTGATAGCTAATGACTGTAGCACAATTGTAGCCTGAGGTTCAAAGAAGGGAAGAGAATCACCCGAAGTTATACAAAGGACAGAGCCAAGGTGTGAGCTCTCCAAGACCCTTGTCTCCAAAATTCAATGTCTTGCCAGAATAACAGGCTACACTGATATTCTAGAAAGCAAGAGGAAAATCAGCATGGCACTTGTTTACTTGGCCTATAATCCAAGAGGAAATCCTTTTCTAGGGAATAACATAAATGGAACTTGATCCTAGACTTTGTGAAATCCATGTCACTTTGAAAGTAAATTTTTAAATTTTACATTTAAATTTTAAATTCTGAATTTTTGATGTTGATAACAAGGATATTTCATGATTGTCTGAAATATGGCAGCAGAGAACTATAGTACAGTGGGAAGAACAGGAAGGACTTGGAGTCAAAAGAGCTGGATTCGAGTTCAGACTCCACCCCAAACTCACTGATGGGCTTTCAGTAGGTCACTTTTAAAAATTCTCCGTGACTGTTTGCTCACCTATACAATGAGGAATTTTGAATTCGATGATTTGAAGAACTCTGCCATTTTTGCCACAGTGTTTGAGTCTATAAAAGGATACTCTATGATACTAGGCAATACAGTGGAAAAATAGCATGATAGTCAATTGAGGGAGACGGGCTATGTCCAGTTAGCACAGGGCTAAGTGCAAGAAGGGGAAAAGGACAGGGATGTAACCTTCTCATGTGTTTTTTGTCAACTGAGCTCTTGCCAAGACCTATCTATCACTCAAACTCTAGAATGGGTATGTACATTTCCCAAACTCTAGAATGAGTGTGTACATTCTTGGTTATTTTTAAAGAAAACACTACAGAGATATGGTCTAGTCCTGGTGGTTCTGGGAGGCATGACAGGAATGACTTAGCATTTTACACAAGGGCAGACTGTGTGTGCGTGGGGGGAGGGGGTAGAGGTGTAAAATTTCACAAACAAAAACACAATCGAAATTTGCCATTAAGGAAGGAAATGGTTTGGTTGTAGGAGACAGATCTTGGAGATCATTTAGTCTAGTCCTCCAATTTTACAGAGGAGAAAACCAAGGCCCAGAGATATGAGGGATTTGCCCAAAATCACAATGGGGGTAAGTAGAGGTCCTGTATTCTGACCCAAGTCCTCTGACTCTAAATCCAGTGCTCTTTCTAGACCAGTCCTTTCATGGAAGAGATGGAATTATTAAATTATTATTATTAAAAACAGGGTATGAATTTTGAGAATGTTGATTTGAAACAGTATCTGATGCAAATTTCATCTCCCAGAAATGAAAATACTTTTAACAAAGTCTTTCCAATCAGCAATAGGGCAGTGGAAAGAATGCTGGACAACTACTTGTTGTTGAGGGGCCACTTATTAAGAGATAACTATATCGCTTCTATAATTCCTTCTGATTTTGAAATTCTGTGATTCTGTGAGAATCAGAGAGTGCCTGACAATCCTTGATGACTTCAAGTTTCCTAATTATATCCCACAGTATTGAAAGACCTGGCACATGAAACTGCAGATTGATCTTTGAAAGATCATGGGGAACTGGAGAGTTACTGGATCAGAGAAGGGCAAATGTCACAATTTTCAAAAAAGTGAAAAGAATGGAAGTTGTACACTATCTAGGCTAATGAGCCTTACTTCAATTCCTGGGGAAATTCTTGAACACATTATTAAAGATATGGTTGGTGAATATAAAGCAAAAAAAAAAGAGGATGACAAACAGAATGGCTTCATTAATGATAATAGGTCACATCAGGTCTCATCTCATCTCATTTCTTTCTTCTTTTTTTGACAGGGTTATTAGATTGGTGGCTCAGGGGATGCTATAGATACAATTTACCCAGATATTAGTAAAGCATGTGAAAAAAATCTTTCATGCTATTCTTATAGACAAGACAGTGAGATGTGCACTATACAATGGTTCAATGTCAACTTGGAAGGAGGTCTCTCCAGAAAAGAACCCCTAGTGTTCTGTGCTCAGCCTTATGCTATTTCATCTTACTATCAGTGACTTAGATAAAGGCATGATCACATGCTTATCAAATACATTGGTGACATAAAGGTAGGAGGGAAAGTGAACACCCTGGATGACAAAGTCAAGATACTGAAAGGTCCAAGACACCAAAGGTTCACTGGGTTGTGTCAAATAATATAAAATTTACTGGGGAGAAATGTCAACTCTTGTACTTGACTTCAAAAAGTCACCTTCAGAAATACAAAATGGAGGAGCCATGGCTAAGAATCAGTTCATCAAGGACAGATGTGGGGTTGTGATTCAATATGAGTGAGGACGCAGTATGACATAGTCACCAAGAAAGCTCAGGTGATGTCAGGCTGCATTAAGAGAGGCACAGTGTGTAGACCTAGGTGGTGAGAGTCCTACTGAGACATCTGGGGTACTATGTTCATGCTGGGTACCACATTTTAGGAAGAACATTGATAAGCTGGAGAGTGTCCAAAGGAGGGCAATCAGGATGGTAAAAGGCAGCTGAAGGAACTAGAGAACTTTTAGTTCAAAAAAGAAAATACTTTTTTTGGGGGGAAAGGGTTGGATGGTTAATAACTGTTTAAATATTTCAAGGGCTGAACCATGGAAAGGGGATCAGACTCGTTCTACTTGGACGCAAAGGGAAGAACTAGGAACAATGAGTGGAAGTCACAAGCAGACCTAGGCTTGACATAAGGAGATATTTCTTTTTAGAGGAAATTTATATTCATTGTCAGTTCCAGATTCTCCCCCTCCTCCCCCTTCTCTACTCATTGAGAAGGCAATTATATTACATGATGCTTATTATACATATGAAACCAGGCAAAACATATTTCTGCATTAGCCATGTTCTGAAGAAAAAAGAGCAAGAAAAATAAAGAGGAAAAACATACTTCAATCTGTACTTTGAGTCCATCAGTTTTCTATCTGGAGCTCGAAATCATTTTTCATCATGAGTCCTTTGGGATTGTAGAGGATCACTGAATTGATCAGAATTACTAAGTCTCTCACAGTCTATTATCATCACAATATTGCTATTACTGTGTACACTGTTCTCCTGGTTCTGTTCCCTTTACTCTGCATCAGTTCATACAAGTTTTCCAGGTTTTTCTGAAATCATCTTTCATCACTTCATATGGTACAACAGTGTCCCATCACATGTCTATGTCAAAACTTGTTTAGCCATCCCAAATGACAGCCATCATACCCTCAAGTTTCCAGTTCCTTGCCACCACAAAAAGAGCTGCTATAGATATTTTTGTGCAAAATGGACCTTTTCCTTTTCCTTTGATCTCTTTGGGGTACAGACCTACTAGTGGTATTGTTGGGCCAAAGGTTATGCATAGCTTTATGGCCCTTTGCTCATGATTGTAAAGACATATTTCCTAGCAACTGGAGTTATTCCGCAGTGGAGTGGGCTACCTTGAAATGTGGCAGTACCCCAAGATTGGAGGTCTTCAAGAAAGGGCTGGGTAGTAACTTGCCAGGGATGCTATAGAGGGGATTCTTGTTCAGGTATATGGACCACACTAGATGGCCACTGGGGTCTTTTCCAACTCAGACTAAGAAAGTATTTTACAAACAGCAACATTCTACCAAGATGCTATAAAATGGGTTATAATGATATAAGCACACAAGTTTAGGTCAAACAGAAAACACATACCAAGGGCCTTACATTACTTTCCCTCCTCTTTTAAAAACACAGATTTGCCCATTTTGCTCCTGCCAACAGCAACAAAATGTTCTTTTGCATGTATAGTTGATTTGTGAGGCCGTATGCTCCTGACTGCTCTAATTTGAAATCTGCCAGAAACAGGAAAAGTTAAGTCTGTTTGCCATGATGCAATTTTGGTCAAGACAGGTTGGAGCCAGTGCCTTGTCTCATAAGATGTGTGCTGACAGGCTGGGTCCAGGTCAAAATTAAGAGACTGGCCAAGTTGGTTGGAGTGCCCCACCCCTTCTGTCTTGCCTTTCTTTCTTCTCCTTTCAGTGCCTTCTCTTCAGGCTAGCAGAGCTAGAGGAGACCTTCAGTACCTTTTCATAGGTGGGGTGAGAAGGGTCAGTCTACATGGGGATGTGATTTGTCCAAGGTCACATAACTAGAGAGTATTACGATCTGGATTTGAACCTGGGTCTTCTGACTCCAAATTCAGTATTCTCTCCAAAATACTACTCTAATAACTCCTGTTAGGCATTTAAAGTGCTATCCCTCTATGAAGTACAGGCAATCTATAAGAGAATCCACAGGGATAAGGCAATGTTGAACAGAAAAGAATAAATCATTTATGGTAGAATTTCAAGTATCAGTGGGAGAGATGGGGGAAGAGAGGGAGGATAGAGAAACATCAGGGAAGCAAGCAAAACAATGCCCCTCTGTGCTGAGGGTGGAGAGCTGTGCATGGTGGGATATATGCATACAAACAAAGTCTGCATATAGAAGAAACTACACGAGGGTATCTTTGACCAGAACCATAAATTACTACTTAGGTCCTTATGGCAAGCAGCACTAAACATGTCCTCCAAGGAAGTCTGGGGAAGAGACCCCAGGTTGCTGGCCCCATGGAGGAAGAGAAACTGGCCTGTTGAAGGGGAGGCAGGAGCCCTGAAACAGAGGCCCCTGTGCAACAAGACGACAGGACACTGAGAGGATGCTGCTTGGGGGGGGGGGGGGCAATGCCTGGTATGGGGCTGTGGGGAAGCATATCATCTGTATCTCCCTTGTTCCACTAATTACTCTTACTAACTAGTTTTGAAAAATGGCCGAAAGAGTGAGCATGCTATCAAAATGTTATGAAGAAATGTTATTAAAATCATTATATAAATACTTTGCCCTCTCTAAATTAAGTGCCTTGAACCCAAAGCTCAGGTCACTCTGCTTTTATTTAGGCTCTGTCTTTTTTGTGTATGCTAATCTACCTATTAATAAAGCAAAGGAAAAAGAAAAATGAGGCAAGTGATCTGAGGCATTACTACACATCCTACTCAGGAAGTAAAGAGAGAACCTAATCACAAAAGAAACTAAAAAGTGCCTACTATGTGCCAGGCACTGGGGATACAAAGACAGAAATGAAGAAGTCCTTGTCCTCAAGCAACTTACCTTCCATCAGGGAAAAAGGTAAGAAGCAGGTGTATTTGGTTTGGGTTTTGCTTTGCAGAGACTTTATTTCAATACTTCAGGGGTCTGTGATCCCTTTCTGTTGTCACTGTCTTGCTGTGGCCAAGAGTGTCCTGTTAATTTCTCAATGCCCCTCTTTCTAGCAGGTGTGACACACCCTCTGGTTTGCTGCCTTCAGAAGGAGAGAGATAGCCTTTCAGAAATCAGGGTTACCTCTTCATCCCAATGAACCACAGGAGCAAGAGTTCGGTGACCTCGGTATCAACTCTGGGATGGTAGAGGATGGGAAGCACAATTCCAGGCTCTTCTGCTCAGCACCCCATGGCACTGGGAGCAAGACACTACAGCTCTTTGGGACTCAGTTTTCTGCAGTTTAAAGAACTCTGAATTTGGAACTGAAGGCCTTGGCTTTGGATCCCTTGCAATGTGGTGCAGTGTGATAGAGTGCTAGGCCTGTTGTCAAGAAGACCTGAGTTCAGATTGGCCTCAGACACTTAGTAGCTGTGTGACCCTGGGCAAGTCATTTAACTTATTTGCCTCAGTTTCCTCATCTGCAAAATGGGGGTAATAATAGCACCTACTTCCTAAGGTTGTTGTGAAGATCAAATGAGATAGCATTTGTAAAGTGTTTAATATAGTGCCTTGCACATTGTAGGTGCTTAATAAATGTTTGTTCCCTCCCTTCCTCTTGTAAAGTGAAGTAAGGGGAAAGGACTCCATCCTCTTTAAAATCCCTCTAAGCACCCGGCAGCTAGGTGGTATCATGGATAGAGAGCCGGGCCTGGAATCAGGAAGATTTGAGTTCACATCTAAGCCTTAGACACTTTGCTACTCTTGTGATCATGGGCATATCAATTAACCTCAGATTGCCTCAGTTTGCTCAACTGTAAAATTGGGATAATAAAAGTACCTACCTCTCAGAGTTATTGTAAAGGTTGAACAAAATAAAATTTATAATATTTATAAAGAGCTTAGCAGAGATTAATAAATGTCTTTCTTCCTCCCATTAAATTCTCCAATTATACTTTAAATGGATACATTGCCACCTATCCTCATTGCTACATCATAATATCATAGACTCTCTGGCTTAAAAGAGATCACGGCAGCCATCTAGGCCAACCAATACCTGAAAAAGAGTCTCTCCTACGACATCCTGGAAAAGTGGTCATACCTTCAAAGGGGGGGGTGGGGGGTAGATTCAGCAGCTCATATCACTTAGTATTTCTAGTTTCTGCCACAGAGAATTGGCAACATTATCAGTCTCCATTTCTGAAATACAGTATTTTGGAAGCATGCTTAAGTTCTTTGAATCAGCATCTATGGCATACAAACCAGATTATTTACTTAAGAATATATTTATGCCAGATCTTCAGTCATTTACAACCTGGTTGTAGCATCATTTTCTGTGCCACTTTAACTGCAGTTTCCCAGATCTACCAAGTGGGTTCTGCAAAGGGAGTATGTTAAGGTCTCTCATTCAGCAAAGACAGCAACGACGCTTTGCTGGCATCAGACATAAAGAAAGCCAACAGCATCCCATTGACAAAACCAATCTACAGCCATCCTTAATTATCCATAAGGCCCTAATTGAATTGGAGCCTCATGCTGCAGTCGGCAGTGCCCACCAGGCATGTATAAGATGCTGCCTCGGCAAACATGGGGCACAAATAGACTTCTCTTGAGTAGCTCCTCTTACTGTCTTTGGAAAGCATCTACTTCTGATGAATCGGTGCTCATTTAGAAACATTCCGTGACTCTGTGTCTCAATTCCATTCTTTCATTTTGATTGGGCTGTTGGATGATAAATAATTTAAACGTGGCATCACTGCTCCAAGGTTTAGTCTTATCTCTTACCCATCGCTTTTTATATTCTCCAAGATAGCCGGTATTCTGCTTCCTCTGAGAACCTGAAATGGGATTCAGGAGGAAAACAGCAACCAATAGATCTTCTACGTCGAGAACCCAATATAGGATTACATTCCAAGTGCACCATTTACCGTCCAATTTGGAATACATAAAATATATGACCATTACAAATTCACCTTTCCCTGCCAAGCTTGGCTGTTGTACTGACATGTCTTATTGGGAGATTAGAGCCTTTAGTTTTATTTGTAACAGCAAAAAGCTGGAAACAACGACCAGAGAATGGGAGAATAAATTATGGTATATGAATGTAATGGAATGTAATGGTGCCGTAAAAAATGATAAATATGGGGCATACACAAAACTATAGAAAGACCTATATGAGGTGATGTAGAGTGAAATCAGCAAAAACCTAGAAGTATAGACACACTGTCTATAATAATATAAAAAGGAAAAAGAAAACAAAGTCAAAGGCGGCCGAATATCAGGTTGACTCAGGAAGGAATGCAGAACAAATACATTTTTTTTGCTTGTTTGTTGTTTGTTAATTCTCTTGGTTCTGCTTTACTAAATGCTAATGGTTAGTGTCAGGTTTCATTTTTAATTTTGTATGTCTATTAGACCATTTGGTTTTTGTTGATGGATATTAAATTTATAATAAAGAAAAAAAATATCCTCCCTACCCCCAAAGATTGTAGCTTTTGGTACTGCTAAGCTGTCTGTTAACCACCAGGGCTCACAGGGATGGGCCATGCTCTCCTTCACCCTTTTTCTTATTGCTCAGGAGCAGTGCCACATGACTGCCCTGGAGCCCTGCCCCACCAAGCTTGGGAGTGCATGCCTCGCTGCAGGCAGCTCTGAATGGCATGGGAGAATTGGAGCTATGCCGTCTAAATTGGACAAATTGGATCTGCTTGTCACGCACTGCTGGATCCAAATTGGGGGACCATTCAGTTCTGTTCGCTAGGATAAGCCCCCAAAGGCAAATTTAGCATCACTAATATTGGGATGACACAGTGCTTTGCAATACTCATGAAATGGTTTCAGGGAAAAACATGCATTCGCTTGTTGCATTTAAGTAGGAGCTGATGGGAGAAGAACACGTGCCATGAAGCATACCAGAGACAATCAGTGGCATGGTGGAAATGTTAAGTGCACTTCAATCAGGAAAGGCAATAGAATGGTTTCCCAGACTTGACTGAGTCAATCTCAGTGTCTGTATTGAAGGTAGCATTTTGGTGTGACTATACAGAGCTTTTCATTAATTTTCCAACTTGAGAATGATAAATGTTGAATCTCTTGGATTCTCTGCTTTTAAAAGAAAGGCAGCTTGACATAATGGAAAGAACACTGAACTTACAGTGCCTGGCCAAGTTCTGTCTCTGTCACCTTCCAGATATATGATCTTGTATAAGTCTTGAAGCTCTGTTTTCCTCATCTGTAAAAAGTGGACTACATGTGTGTTTTCTGAGGACTAGCCTTGTCGAGTATGGAAAAGTTTATCACCAGATGATCAAAGATTTAGAGGTTGGGGAGAGGTCACTGAATCAAACCCTCTCTTTTATAGGGGCCCCGCCATTCCTTAGTACCTAAATGGTCAAAGGATATAAACAAAATGTATATAAAATTTAGAAAGGTATAAGTGACTTGCCCAAAGTCACCCAGCTAGTAAGCAGGAGTCAAACTCAGGTCTTCTTGACTCCAAGTCCAGTGCCATAGCTAGGACACCACGTTGCTTCCCTGCTTGTGAGGCAATGGATATTTTGGCCATGGCATCCCATGAGGGAAAAAAAGAAAAGTATAAAAAAAAGTTCTGTGTAGCCCTCCCTTATGTACCTATAGTGACAGTGGTTGAGTGGCTGAAAGGGGTGGGGGTAGATGGTTTAAGAACATCTATAAACATTTACTTAGATGTTGGCTCTCTAAATATAAGTAAGCTCCCTGTCCGATGACCAATGAGACAACATACTATTGGAGGAGCTGAATCCTACCAATAAAGGAGTTGGTTTTAGCACATCATTCCATGGGATACTTAGACATCTCACTCTGCAGTGATCAAGATGAGCATAAACCAAAGGCCACTATGAAGATAAATGCAGTATGTGGACCAACATTTGGTGCAGAGGACAATGAGGTAGCAAATTTCTACAAAGGATTTGATAAAAAAAAAATCTTTCGAATTAAGTCAATGTAAACATTAACACTCAGTGATTGCAATATAAGGGGATAATAGTGAAAAAATGTTAGAAAATATGGTTCAGGATCAAGGAACAAAAAGGGTTGAAGGCTTGTAGACTACAGAGAAGTCTCATACTATATATACATGTACGTGTGTGTGTGTGTGTGTGTGTGTGTGTGTGTGTGTGTGTGTATAATCTTCTCTTCAAGGAGAGTCAGGAGGAGCTGGACATGGCTGGGGGAGTATGGAATAATAAAGCACAAAAAGTGACAAGTACTCTATCTTTAAAAAGGCAATGACTACCATGAGACCCATTTCCACGTTGTCTATGTATATAGATGTATTATAGCAAAGATAAAAACAAACACCTAAATAAAAGAAAGAATAAAAATGAGAAGATACGGTGTTCAATTGTAACACCTGTGATCTGATTGATTTCTTTCTTCTTAAATTGTTGATGTCTTTTGTTTTTATATCATCTCCATCGCTAAAGGAGTCCCTCCCTCCTCTCCTTCCCACTGGGCCATCACTTGTAACAAAGATTAAAAAGACAAAGAAAGGCAAAGCAATTCAGAAAAATTAACCAATACATCAACTGGGTCTGACAGTATAAGCAATGTTCCACACCCACCACCCACTTCTTCTGAAAAGAAGGGAGGGAGACCCATTTTCTCAACCCTTCTCCAGGGCCAAATGCTGGGTCCTTATAATTACGATGTGCCCAGTTTCCTTTTGGTTGCTGTTTTTCCATTTACACTGCATCAGTCATTGTGTATACTATTATCCTGGTTCTGTGCACTTCACTGTCTTAGTTCATAGAAATCTTCCAATGCTTTTCTGAAATCTTCATATTCATAATTCCTTATACCATTACACTATTGCATTATATTCATCTACTACAATTTGTTCAACTATTCTCAGTTAATGGACAACTTTGTTTCTCATTGTGTTGCTATGAATATTTTAGTACATATAGAACCTTTCTTTGTCTCTTTGACTTCCTTGGCACATATGCCCATCAATGGGATCACTGGGCTCAGTTGGTATGGATATTTTAGTCACTTTTAGCATAATTACAAATTGTTTTCCAGAATGGTTGTACCAATTCAGGACTCTACCAAGACTGTATCAGAATGCCTCTTTCCATAGTCCCTCATACTTTTCAGGGTGTGAGGTGAACCTCAGCTGTTTCAATTGTACTTATTAGTGATTTGAAGCAAGATTTCACATGGTGGCTAATAGTGTCCAATTTTTAAAAATCATTTGTTTATATCCTGTGCTCACTTACCTATTGCAGAAGGGCTCTTAGTCTTAAGTGTTTGTTGTTTCCTGATATAACTTAGATATAAAATTCTTATCAGAAATGCAACCTGACCTGTTGAAGCAAATTATTCATGGTTGTGAATTGGGTAGTAGAACAAGAAAAATACATGCATGTGTGCCATCATTGTGTCCTAAGGAAGTTTAGCCAATAAGGCAATTGCTGCAAGAAGGAGGCTGGAAAAACCTAGCAATCACTTCAGCTGTCAAACACTTCATCTTTTCCCCCATAAGAGGGACCTAGCATGCAAAGCAACACCAGTTGAAAACATAAGCTTCTGTGTCAAATCTTAGAGAGGATGGTGGAAGACTAGGAAAGGTATCACCTTATAAATAGAAAGAGGTGGATGGGAAAATGAGTTTACAGAAAACTTGGCAAGGGATCCAATTAAGCCATCATCCTGAGAGCATTGAAGGATGAAGGATGTAAGGACAACAAATAGATGAAAAATTGAAAACATCTGTCAAGATTTCTACAACAATTGTGTCCATTGATGAAAATGTAACCACCATATTTGGACTCTACCATCACAGTCCCTGGTGTACTACATGAGGAAATAGAGACGGCACTAAAGAAGCCAAAGCTATGAAGAGTAAGTGGGACCAGACGGAAGAATTCAGAGAGGGCCCTGCTGGAGGCAACACAATTTCAAGGGTTTCAAGGATTACTTCTCAGGATTTCTGGAAGATAGGATGGTTCAAAATGGGTGGGAAAATGCACCTACTTTTTCTTCTCTGCAACATCTTCATAAGAATAATTCAATCAGCAAATATTTATTAAGCACCTACTACATACCAGGCACTGTGCTAAGTGCTGGGGATACAAAAAGAGGCAAAAGACAGTGCCTGCTCTCAAGTGAGTCACAATCTAATGGGAGAGACAACATACAAACAAATGTATACAAACAAGCTATATATGGGATAAATAGGAAAAAATGAGCAGGGAGAAGGTAATAGAATTAAGAGGGGTTAGGAATTTAAACACACACTGAGAGTATCCTTGATGAAAATAAAAAGGAAACAAATAGGCTTTTATAAATTACATGCTATAAGTAGACTATTTCTTCAGAGTTGACTGATTAAAAGGTACAGAGAATACAAGATCTCACTGTTCTTGTCTGACTATAAAACACATTTGACACAATACAATCAAGCATATACCACCTTAAAGAATCTCTTCCAACAGATGTGCCATGTATATGTTAAGAAAATATGAGTTATTGAAAGACAAATGAGAAATAACAAGATTATTTCTTGTTCAAGGATCCTCTGATTCTTCATATCAAATGTCCAAAAATAAAAAATGAGATGTATAGCTTGCTAAAAGGTGTTTGGACTATCTTGGAGAATGTCCAACACAGAGTCCAAACAGAAGGATTCCTTTTAGATGTTGAGGTCCTCCAGATGCTACTGTTTGTGGGTGACCTTGTGCTGACTCAAGTATCAGAACACGACAGAACTTCTGAAATGAGATCCACAATTAGGTACAAGACTTTGGGCATCCTATCCACACAGGAAAAGCCAAGTGGATAAAAAATATTTATCGTCCAAGATATCCTACATTGTATATATATTTCGGAGGGATACCATAGATGTCTGGGCCCAGAATTAAACAGAAAGAAAAGATTAGGCTTGATGTTCAATTTCCAAAATATTAATACTTTCAGTGACCCCCAAGTTTTCACTTAGAGAAAAGCTCATCTCTTTATACACCAATATTCTCAATATTCTCTAAGTGTAGAATTACATACAACATATACATATACATACATATACACATATACATACATACATATGTGTGTATAATTGTATGTATCTAGGTATGTATGGATATTTTGGAGCTATATGGTTGCAAATCACAGAATGCCTCAATTTCTCAGGAGTCATAATTGCAGGTGACTCAAAGGGTAACGAAAAGATGCATGGTAGAGGTAAAGCCTGCAGTACATTATCAATGAAGAATTAACTGTGAGTAAAAAGCTACATAAAGGATACCATTAAAATGATATATGACAGCAAGAGAAGGTGGGCTGATTACGTAATGAGAGCAAAGAAAAACAGATGCATAGGTTTCATACAGCACTTAGCATCCAAAAAAATGTACAGAGACAGAGTAATACTCCTAGCTCATGTGGATTCAAAGGAGGATATGGACAGGAATTCTATGAGAAGGTGTAGGTAGGATAAGACCTGCGCTGCTGGAAGGAATATCCATTTTATCAGATCACAGAGCCATTGAAGTAAAAAACGGGGTTAGTAATATCATACTGCCTACCTTCAGACCTGCCGGGTAGTGAAACTGCCTTGTGCAAGCAGGAATAGGGCTCTAAAAGCTGAAATTGGGCCAGTATCTTTCTAGGACAGCATGGGGTATTTGAAAAGAGGTGGAAAGAATGAGGAAGATCAAGAACTACCTCTTCTTGTTAGTATAATTCCAAGTGTATATAACTAATCTTTTCCTTTTGGGAGAGGAGGAAAGATTAGACAGCATCAGAACACTTAGGCACCTGAAGAAGCCAGAGGTGAGGGGAAAGGGCTCATTAGATGGAGGCAGGAAAGGCCAAAGGGAATCTAAGTGCTTCTCCTCGATGGTCTTTGTGTTTGAGCCTACAGTCTTAGTGGTGTGATTGAGCCAGGAAAAGACTTTTGTAGGTTCAGTCCAGGATCATGCTAGCATACCAGTGCCATCTAGGGGCAAAGAATGCCAACAGCTGCTGTAACAGACTGGACCTTTGTAGGACAGGTTGAATCATAGAAAATAGTTAGCTTCCTGGCACTCCTTGCATCTTTGGCTCTGTAAACTCTTTGTGGTTGGGGATGGCTTCATTTCTGTCTTTGTATCTCTGGCACTCAGTGCCTGGCACATCAGAGCCATTTAATGAATTCTTGTTGACTGATGGATCTAGTAATGATACCCTTGTTTGAACTTCTGCTCCTTCATCTGGTTTTTCAACATCTCTCAGGTCTTTCGATTTGGGCTCTCTAAATAAAACTTGATCTTTTGAGTCAGCGTGGATTTAAAATCAAGAATAATTTGCTTTTGAATCCTGTTTATGTGACCCTGGACAAGTCACTTAAGTGTTCTGATTTCTTCATCTGCAAAAGGTCAATAATAACGCCGAGAGTAGCCACATCACAAGGTAGCTAAGTAGCTCTGTGGATAGAATGCTAGACCTGGACTCAGACTCATCCTCCTGAGTTCAGATCTGATCCTCAGTGACCCTGGGCAAGTCACTTCACCCTGTTTACCTCAGCTTTCTCATCTGTAAAATGAGCTGGAGAAAGAACTGGTGAAGCATCCCGGTGTCTTTGCCAAGAAAACCTTAAGTGGGGTCACGAAGAGTTAGATACAACTGAAAGCATTGAACTACAACAAAAGCTATAACACAGGTCATTGGGAGGATTAAATGATACCATATGTGCTTTGTAAACCTAAAAGTGCTGCATAATTATTTAATACTAATTACTACTTATTCTATTACTAATATAGAGCCTTTCCATCCCCAGGGAGCAGACTGGGGGCCTCAAGGCCTGAGGAGCATGTGACATCCTGCACACAGTAGGGTGTGCATAGTTTTCCACAGTAGGGTGTTTGTTGTGTCGTGGCAATGAAATGTATGTAGTTTAACTGGAAAACTGCTGCTTGAACTACATACCATAATTTTCACATAATTTTCAAAGATTTTCTTGCTCACAGAACATGGGAATGGGAGCTTGGGGAGACACAAAGTTTGGAGAAGATGTAGTTCCTCCTCTCACAGAGCACAGAGTTTAGTAAGGGAATAAGGCACATAGATAACAGGAACAGACAACTGGGGATTGTTTTATAACTTCCCAATTCCCCTTGATTCAACAATCCCTACCACACCTCGCTCTCCCACTTGCATGGGGTTCTGGTCTCTAAAGAATAAATGTGATTGACCTTTTGGCCAATCCTCTTTCCCTTCTTTTTGGTCTGAATTTCTTTATTTTCTATAAGAATTAAATGCAACAAAAACTGATCAAGGGCCTGCTGTGAACAGATTATAGTGTCCGGCAATAGGGAGGAAAATCAAATTTCAGATAAATCATGCTCTTGCCCTCTTGGAGTTTTATATAGCATGATCATCAATTTAGAGCTGGATGAGACCTCAGGACCCATCTAGTCCAACCCTTTCAGTTTACAGAAGAGGAAGCTGAGGCCCAGGGAGGGCAAGGGACTTGTTCAAGGTCACATAGGAAATGGTAGAGCTGAGATTTGAACCCATGAGCTCAATAATCTTTTTACTACATTATGTAGCAGATATAGTGCCCAATAATACATGATAAATGCATTAGAAAGGCACCACACATAAGTTGAAATCTGAGGTGAATGGTCATTATCTCCTGGGGGGTGGAAATCAGGGTAGACTTTCTGGAGGAGGGGGAGTTTGACTTGTGCTTTGAAGGTTGGGTAGGAATTTGATAGGAGAAAAGGGAAAGTTATAGGGAACTGAGTGAGAAAATGCAAGAAGATAGGAGGGTACAGATATGTTCTAGGGAGAATTAGGAATCTTTCCAATGACATTCTCTTCTTTCAGCTATCCGTCCACTCACTACACCCCTCCCCACCAAGCCAGTCGCAAGTTCACTTTCCATTAAGTTCCTAAACTGAGGACTTTTTGTAAACTCTGCAGATGCCAAATGACATCCATGTCTGTCAATGAGATTCAAAGTGGGACGGTAATTTTTCCCTTATGTTACTTCACTGAGTCTTTCCAGAGAAGGCCTACCTGCTTCCTGAGTAATTGAAATGAAGGACACTCCTTCCCAGACCTGATTTCCATAAGGCCACTGGTAATGCAAAGTCTCAAAAACAATGACTAAATACATCACAAGGAAGGATAATATTATCCCTGACCAATTAATCAAGTGAATGCAAACAAAAAAGAGTAATTGATTGAAGTTCTCTTGATTACTTCATTCTCTTGCTTTTATCAAACCTTTTCTCTATTATCTTCAGCTTCAGCTGTTTTGCCCTGAAATTATTACTTCATTTCATCTTCACATTTCCATGGAAACTAATTCAAAAGCACTTGATGATGTGTGGGATCATTTATCCTCATTTCATTGGAATCATTTTTATTGGTAAGATCTACTGTAAGCATGACCTTTCATCAAAATTCCAGGAGGAAAAGACAAATATGTGTCACGGCCTTGACATTTTTTAAATAAAACCCTTCATTTGTACAATGAGTCAAATCAGAGGACCTCAGGGAGTCTTCCTGATAGTCATGAACCCCGGATGAAGTCCATGAAAGGAGTGTATCAATGGGGCTATGCCTAAAATGCATGGGGGTGGAACTGAGCCTTCATTTATTACGTTCACCCCTACTACGTGCTGGGGGATCCAAAGACAAAAAAACCAAATGGCCCCTATTCTGAAAGAACTCACAATCACTTCTGGGAGATAAGACACAGATGCAAATAACTGGAATAGAATGCAGAAGTACCAAATGCCATGAGATGTCACAGAAAAGAATAATCATTTCTGACGTAGAGGAGACAAGAAAGACTTCATGGAGAAAGAAGTATTTGATTTGGATCTCAGAGGATGACTAGGGGAAATCTGGCAAAATGGGGAAAGGGAGCCAGTTCAAGTACAGAGGAGAGCTGGGGAAAGGAAATGAGGCAGGAAGTTGTGTATAATAGGTTTGGGAAACGGTGGGGTCCATTTTGGATAGAATGTGTTATACATTTTGTTTGAAAAACATCTATCTCATTAAACTGCTTACAGATTCATAGAATGTCAGAGCAGGCAGGGGTCTCAGAGATTATCTGGTCCAAATCTCTCATTTTACAGAGGAAGATACTGAGGCATACAGAGAGGAGAAGTAGGATCTCCAAAGTCATCTGGCTACTAAGTAGCTAGGATTTAATTAAATCTAGGTCCCTTGACTATAAATCATTAATAATTTTTTGAAAATAAATTTTGAATGATATTTTCTATATTTATCACCTGAATTTTTCCCTGGATCCTTCCTCCAATCTCTCCCAGAGAGCCATGCATTATAACACAGACTATTCCAATTTGATATTCAAAGGCATCATTATACTTTCTTTCTCCCTTATGCTCCCTAATCTCATTTCTTTCAAGGACTAGTTACTGAGACTAGGCCCTTCTTCACCACAAAATGGTCACTTTCCATCATTAGGAAAGTTGGGTGCTGTGTCCTCATAGGCAACCCTCCGTTCACATGTCAGCACTATGACCAAGCACAGCTATAAAGCTGAGAGATATAAGGTGGGTCAGCACTATGGCAGTGGATAGCACCAAGTGGCTTACTGCTGAGCTGCCATTATGGGTATATGGGACTAGTGTAGCATGGGGTATGGAAAAGGCATGTTAGCATCACTGAGATTCCCAGAAACTTTCCCTAACGTGTATTTTCTCTCTGTCTCTTTTTACCTGAACCTTTGGGAAGACATGCTTCTCTCCTCCATGGGTATCTTCTGTGCTATGGCTATACTTTGGACCTTGTCACTGTCTGGGGATTGGCCTTCTGATATGGGTAAAGTCGGCAAGAAGGGAACTCTCCAGAGACACCTTAGTTGAGATGTCTGAGGATGGCAGTTGTCTGGAACTACATTCCCTTAAAATGTTTGAGAACCCCAAACATTACAATAGGCCATTTAGTGTTGGAGAGACTTCTGTTATAAAAGGTAAATGTCCAGCAGTATAATGGTCTCTCAGGTTGAATTCAGATTAGTTAGGCAAGCCAGTCAGGTTTCACTTCTACCCCTGGAGTGAGAGGAAGGACGATAAGCGCACAGAAACAGTCTAAGTGACTGCTCCATAAATTGAGCCGCTGAGAATCTGCAGAGGCAGGGCACTAGAGTGGAAAGAACTCTGGACTTACTCAGAGTTAGGGCACCTGAGTTGGAGCACCGGCTCCTCCCCTCTCTGGGTAACCATGGGGAGTCACTCTGACTTTCTGGGGCTTCACTATCCTCACCTATAAAATAAAAAGGCTGAACTGGAGAGTCTTGCTGTTCATTCCAATTCAGAATCTACGGCCCTATGATCTTCTGAACGTCACCAGTTCTTATGTCCTTCTGTCCTTGATCTTTAATCACCCAGTCACCTGAGCTCTGCTTCTCTGCATTTGTAAAAGGGTGCCACCTCTCTGACCCCCTGAGTAGAAAATTATCTGTGTTTGTAAGGGAGTTGGCAGTCCTGGGAGAACTCACCAGCTCCTAGATAGACCTTAAGAGCTATGGCATGTCTCGGATCAGGACAAAAGGAACACTGGGTGGCTGTCACATAAAAAATTATAACTAGCTAAGTTCCCTGTGGGCTTAAGTTGTGCTTCTATTCCTTAAGCACAGGAAATGATGGGTATAGTTTGTAGACCAGTTGTAGGGGCTGAGATGGTTTATGCTTTTAGGTTTGGGGAAAAAAACAAAACAACCACAACCCTGAATTAGAAGTTAGAAGACCCAGATACAAGTCAACTTTATAAAAAAAAATTAACTATCATCTCTGTGCAAGACCCTGTACTCACTGCTGGGCTACTCTGCCTCTGCTATTCCCCAATCTGTGACCTGCAGACAAGATCCTTGACCTCTCCAGGCTTTACTTTCCTTTTCTGTCGTATGTAGAGATACATAAGTGGTACAACAGAAAGTACATTGACTCTAGACTCCAAAGAATCTGACTTCAGAATGTACCTCATGTGGCCTTGGGCAAATCACAACCTCTCCAGGCCTCAGTTTCCTCATTTACAAAACAAGAGGGTTGGACTAAGATGGCTTCCAGTTGTACATTTACAATTGTATGGCATTTACTTAGCTGTGTGACCTTAGGAAAGTCACTTCATTCCCAGTGGGTGTCAGTTTCCTTTTCTATAAAATAAGGGTATTAGACTAGGATACCTTCTGAGGTCTCTTCCAGTTCTAAATCTAGAACACCAAAAACTTAGTGGATCAGAACATTGGACTGGGAGCTAAAGACTTAAGTTTGAGCCTTAGCTCTGCCACATGCAAGCTCAGAGACTTTGGACAAGTCATTTTTCCTCCTCTGTGAATTGAAGGAGGTTTCTTGAATGTTTTCTGAGGTCCAATGCTGATCCCTGAAATTTCTCTTTCCAATACTCATTCTCCTCTATATCACAGCAATATGCCTTCATGTTGTAAATACCTCCATCCCCCACGCATTAGATAGTAAGATCTTTGAGGGAAGGAGAGGGCTGTTATATTTTGCTTTATTTCCTCCATGCTGGGCTGGTCCTTCATTACTGTTGGGACTGAACTGAACAGATCATCAGATTCCATGAGACCCAAGGACCTACTATGCCCATTTCACAGGTCTGTTGGGAGAACGAATAAATCCATACACATATAAAGTGCTTGAAAAAGGAGAGTGCTCAACTAATATGACATCTTACTATTATGAGTTTGCTTTCAAGGTTAGTAATTGGAAATAACATTGGTTCTTTTGAATTTCTGTTGAGAGACATAAAACCTTAGACTCAGCCTTCAAGTCAAAAAATCCCAGAAGAATGGGGAAGCCAAAGGCACACTTTCTTCAATTAATAAGTCAACAAGGATTTATTATGCACTTAATATGGGCCAAGCACGGTGCTAGGCACTAAGGAGAAACAGGAACAGATGGGAGGAGTGCCATTTATGTGAGGAATACAGCCATCAGTTTGGTTGGACTATAGAGTATGGGAAAGAGAGGTATATATAATGAGGCTAGAAAGACAGATTGAGGGTAGGTTGTAAAGGGCTTCCAAAGCCAAACAGAGATGTTTATATATGATCCTACAGGCAATAGGGAGTCACTGGAGTTTACTGGGTAGGAGAGTGACTTAGTCTTTGGGAAAATAAATTTGGCAGCCGTGTGAAGGATGGATTAGACTAGGGAAAGACTTGAGGGAGGCAGACCAATTAAGAAATCTTTGTAACAGTCTAGTCCAGGCTTCTTAAACTCTGGGTCATGACCCTATACGGATTTAAGAAGCACTGAAGGGACCCGGTGGAAAAAGTTTAAGAAGCCCTGGTCTAGGCAAGAGGTGATAAGGTCCTGAACTAAGATAGTGGCTGTGTGTGTAGAAGAAAGGGATCAAATATGAGAGATGTTGCAGAGGTAGAAATAGTAAGATTTGGCATCTGATTGGCTATGTGGGGTGATAGAGGGTAGTCAAGGAGAATACTGTGGTTATGAGCCTGGAAGACTGGCATGGTGGTACCCTTGACAGAAATAGGGAAGTTGAGAAGAGGAGAGGTTTGGGGGTGAGAAATAATGACCTCTGTTGTCCACATGCTGAATTTAACATGCCTACAAGATACCCAGTTTGAATTGTCTGATAGGCAGTTGGTCATGAAGGGCTGAAGTTCAGGGGAGAGACAAGGGATGGATGTATAGATCTGTGAGTCATCTACATGGAAATGAAAATTAAACATTGGATTCATTCAAAAGCCTCCTCTTTCATGTGGTTTAGGCAGTTATTGCAGTCAAACCAAAATGGTACTAAATAGCAGGTGAGTGGAAAATTGGACGACAAGTACTAATTGAGCCTAAATTTCCATTTACTGGAAATTACCTGGCATAATGAAGAATCCTCCAACTGAAGGCTTATTTTGGTGGGTGTGAGAGATCATGGGATCTATGATGTCTGCCAGAAGAGTATCTTGATGAACTTTCCAATGGAAGCCGAAGGAACCAGGGCAAGCAGCAAGAATTTGGCCAGATTAATAATGTGCCCAAGCTCAGACAGTGAGGAAGTGGCAGAGATGGAATCTGAACCCAGGTCCTCTAAGTCTAAATCGAGTATTCTTTCCCCTAAGCCATTTGTTCTGTGAAGTTTGGATTCGGTCAAAGGGCCATACCTAAGGACCTAGAAGGCCACATGTGGCCTTGAGGCTGCAGGCTCCCTACCCCTGCCCTAGGTTTTCTGACCTCCAATATGCTATAAAAGAGATAAGACACATAAAAAAATAGCCACAGTATGTGGTAATGTATGATAACTATCGCTGATGTCTATTTCTTAATTGGTACAGACAATATGTGATAAAGGAAAGAAGAAGGGAAAATTACTTCTGGTCAGGGTTATCAGGAAAGGCTCCATGAAGGAGGTATCATTTGCATTAGGCTTTGAAGTATGGGTAAGATTTTGATAGCCAAAGAGCTGAAGGAAGGCTTCCAGGAAAAGGTAATGGAATGAACAAAGGTGCCATAGGAAAGAGGGGTGGTTTTTTAAGACTGGTGAGATCAATACGGGACCTATCACACATGAAGGTGAACAGTAGGTGATAAGGCTGACAAGGTAGGTTAAAACAGGTGGCAGATGACCCAGAAGGTAAGGGAATGTCAGGTTTTGGGTGGATTTGATTCAGCAGGTAATAAGGAATTGTTCACAATTTTTTTTCCTATTTAAATATTATCTTCCACCATTTTTGAGGAGGGAAATACTATAAGATCATAGATTTTGAACTAGAATGGGCCGCAGATGTCATGTAGTGCAATCCTCTCACTGCACATTTGAGAAACCACATACCTGGATTACAAATGCCCACAGGTTCAAGTGAACTGTTTTGAATAATCCTTTCTTCCCCCAGAGTGAAGGAGAGGTGGGTTGAAGTTGTTGCCTATATTATCTGTAGCAGGCAAGGGTATTAGCATCTTCCTCTCTTCTGAATTCCAAAGCAATTTTGGATCTAAAATAATCTGAATTTTAGCTGGCCTTCTACTTACTTTGAATCAAAGCACTATTATGACTCATAAGCAGCCAGGGCCCTCCCAAGTCACCTCTGTGATAATATTCATAGCTCTGAAATGACAGCTCTGGTATGCTTCCCAACCACTAAACTATCAACTTTCTATTTAATAAACACTTGAAAACTGTGAGAATCTGGCAGGTTTCCATTTCCCAATCCCAAAGCTGCTTCTCTATGGTGATTGGTGCCAGGGAAAAGAGAGAGGCAGCAAAGCAAACCCAACCGGGTCAGCAGCTACCAGCTGATGTTTGAACTCACCCGTGCTGCTGATGGTGTCTTTACTGGCTAAACAAAGCCTCTAGAACAATGTGCCTAGTTCTCAGAAAGTCTTTTCTCCTGGATGACAGGCTAATAGATTTATAGTGATAAGGCAGATAAGGCAACTTCGAGGCCAAGAAGTCCAACTTCCTCATGTTACAGATAAGGAAACTGAGGCACAAAGAGACAAAGTGACTTGCCCAAGGTCATACTGCTAGTAAGTATCTGAGGTAGGATTTGCGCATGTGACATCCCAACTCCAAGTCCAGTGTCCTATTTACTACACCATGAGCAAATTCTACTGGAGGAACAAAGTGGAGTAGAAGGAGCACAGGCCATGAACCCAGAGATCTCCATGGAGGTTCTGGTTCTGGCTCTAACTTGCTATATGATTTGGATAAGTTACTTCCCCCTCTGAGTATCCCCCTCTGTAAAATGGAGGTGCTGGATTAGAACCTACAGTTTCCCCAAATATGTTTAATGGAACCCGGAGCAAAATGAATAGCATTTTTTATGTTGTTGTTGTTTTTTTCAGAAAATTTTGATGTGGGAACCATTTTCCCCACTAAGATATTAAATATGAAGACATGTCCAAAATATCTGGTTATGTGTGGCAATTTCAGCATAGCCTGATTTCCTTTATTTATTTGAAAGTTTCTGTGACTTTCTTGACTGTGGAGTTCCTTTCATGGTCCCTAGGTCCTAGACTGGCATTCATGATTGCATTAATATATTTCAAGTCCCAAAGGGTTTTCTGGCCACAAGAGCTTGGGAAAAGCTGGACTAGAACATCTGCCAAGTTCCTTCCAGCTCAAACATTTTAGGAGTCGAAGAAAAAGGGGTTGAAGCCCATCTTGCCCTAACCTTCCCTTAAGGTTGCTGACTCTCTAGAACTACCCAGTTTAGCCAGCTCTGGCTCCTTAGGGAAACCCTGCCCTTAAGACTGCAGATCCCAAGCTGGACACAAACATTGTCAACAATGAGATCTCTGAGTAATAATAGCTCAATTGTGTCTAGTACTTTCCATTTTTCAAAACGCTTTCCTCACAATCATGCTTCAAGATGGGTACTGGGATCAGAGGATACAGAGGTGGTAGGCAACTTAGAAATCAGAGTCTGATTTCCACATTTTATGAAAGAATGAACTATATCCCAGAAAGGAGAAGTGACTTATCTAAGGTCACACAAACAGCACACAAAAGTAGAGATTTGGAAGAAACCATTGTAACCAAACCACCCCCTCCCTAAAAAAAAAAGAATCTTCACTACAACATGTGCACAAGTGCTCACCAACCTATCTCTGCCTAAAGACCTCCAGGGAAGAGGAATCTATTACTTTCTGAGTCAGCCCATCCTACTTTGGGACAGCTCTAGTGGCCAAGAAATATTTTTCCCCCAACCCTATTTTCTGCCTAAATTTGTACTTTTTTTAAACTTATACCCACTGCTTCTGATTCTACCCTCTGAGGTCAAGTAAAATAAAGTTAATCCTTTTTTCACATGTCAATTAATAAAATACTTTGAGACAACTCTCATGTATTCCCTGAATCTTTCCTTCTCCAGGCTGAACAACCTTCAACAGATGTGATGTGAACTCAAGGTCCTTCATTATTCATTCTGCCCACCTCTGGAGAGTTTCCAATTTATCAACATACCTCCTAGACTATGGGCACCAGAATTGAATGCAATATCACAGATGTGGTCTGACCAGGGAAGAGCCCAACAGGGGTATCACCTCCCCAATCTTATGGCACTGACTACCATACTACACTGGTAGTCAGTCACAGATTTTCTTGTTATTAACGATTAGTTGCTTTTCACTCATGTCTGACTCTTCATGATTCCATTTGGGCTTTTTTTGGCAAAGACAATGGAATGGAATGGGTTGCCATTTCCTTCTCCAGCTCATTCTACAGATGAGGAAACTGAGGCAAACAAGGTGAAATGACTTGCCCAGGGGCATACTCTATCCATTACAGCTCCACCTAGCTGCAAATCACAGAGTAAACAGCAATGCTAGAACTGGAACCCCGGCCCTTGGACTCCAAATCTAGCTCTCTTTCAATTATATTATTACTGCCTCATATAGCTTCCTAATATACACAGATGTGTATGTTACACAGGCAGACACACAAACACAGCACAAATCTCCAAAGGGCCACTCTGTCACCCACCTTAGAGCACCACCAAGCCATTCCAAGTTTGTTCTTTTCTCATTTTCAGGTCAAAGCACAAAGTAAATCTTTCCCTTCTTCTGTCACATCTCACCTGAGACCTGAATGGGGACTGGCTGTTTCAAATAATGAGAGCAGAACAAAACCAGCTTTCAGACATGCCAAGGGACGAGTACAAATTGGAAGCTGGCTGAGACACATGCTGTAAAGGTTATTAGGATCAATAATTGTCACTTGTTAGCAGTGATTCTGCTGGAGGGATCAGGTTTAATTGGAAATTCCTTCCTTGATGACTTTATCCAGACTGCTCCAGTATGTAGGAAAAAGTCTGGTGGTAGTTTCTGCTGCTGGATCCTGCTTCTTCCTTTGCTAGAATTTTCTCAGTCCCTTCCTCACATGCAGTCAGAAATTAAGGGATAAGTTGCTTCCATGGGACAATATCATTTAGCAGGAGCCCCAGAACTGAAAGGATCTCTATATATTCACTAAACAAGCAAGTACGACACACTATGTGTGGGCATGATGCTGATTGTCGGGGATACAAAGAAAGGCAGGTGGCAAGTATCACACCCCTCTCTAGGACCTCGGCACCCTTTTTCCACATATACCCCTACCTTCTTCTACTCTTTTTTTCTGTCACTCTTACTATGTCCTAAGGAAGGTGTGCCTAGAGCCAATCAAGTCTTACTACAAAAGCACTCAATGAAACCTCAGAAGGTGGGAGAAGGAGCAATGGATTTGAATTCAGAAGACCTTGGTTCTAATCCCAGACCTTTTTGATTTTGACCCACTCCCCTACTCTGAGTCTCAGTTTCCTCCTCAGTAAAATGGAGGGGTTGGATTAGATGGTCATTAAGGTCCTTTCCAGCTCTAAATCCCATTATTATCTCTAAGATCTTTTCTTTGTTCAGTTATTTCAGACTCTTTGTGACCCTACTTGGGGTTTTCTTGGAAGAGACACTGGAATGGTTTGCCATTTCCTTTTCTAGCTTATTTTACAGATGAGGAAACTGAAGCAAGCATGGTGAAGTGACTTGGCCAGGATCACACAGCTAATAAATATCTGAGGTCAGATTTGAACTCAGGAAGATGAGTCTTCCTGATTCCAAGTCAGGTACTCTATCCACTACAGCACCACCTAGCTGCCCAAGGTCCTTTCTAGCTCTAATATTTTAATATCCCTAAGGTTCCTTTAAACTCTAAAACCTGATCATCCTATGATCTCTTTTAACATGATTCACATTCTTTCTTAGTTTTTTTTTATAAGTTTGTGTTTCAAGAACTGTTTGTTCATATCTTTTGACCACTTGTCTATTGAGGAATTGATTTTGGGGTGTGTGTGTGTGTGTGTGTGTGTGTGTGTGTGTGTGTGTGTGTACGTGTGTATGATCTATATATATTAGATATCAGAACCTGATCAGAAATATTTTATTCTAAGATTTCCACATCTAACTCCTCCAACCCCAGATAATAATTGCCTTTCTTATCCTAGTTGTATTACTTTTGTTTATGGAAAAGCTTTTCAATTTCATGTAATCAAAATTATTTATTTTATCTTTTGTAATCACCCCTCTCCCTTTTTCCATTATAATTTCATACAACCCTTTCCTCACTCACTCCCACCATCACCCAAAGCCATTAAAGGTATATAATTTGTTTCTGTTATAATTTTTTCATGATTTGATCTTTACCATTCAGACCATGTATCAATTTTGGTTGTAGAACATTGTGTAAGGTGCTGGTCTAAAGCTAATTTCTGCCAAAATGATTTCCAGTTTTCCCAGAAGTTCTTATCAACTATAGAGTTTTTTTTCAAGGTGATTTATAATTGTGCTCCATTATTTCTGATTCTTCCTTGTTTATTCTATTCAAATCACAAATTGCTATTTATTTCTTTAAGGGATATTTTGTAATTATATCTATATAGGTATTGAGTGTGCTCTGGTAAATCAGCTCCCAGATATTTTATGTATGTATTTTGTAGGTATTTTGAATGAGACTTCTTTTTCTAGTACTTCTTCCTAGATTTATTATTATATAGAGATACTGTTGATTTTTGTCAGCTTATATGTACACTTCAGAAAATACTTTATGGAGGGTTATTTTTGCACTGAGGCCATTTCTTAAAGAACTTTCTCCCTCTGAACTGAACTTTCCCATATGAAAATAAAAAAAACAATTAAGTGAACTCCTCCCTCAACCCCCACCCCCCAGGGATTCACTGACTATATCTGACAAAATATTCTGTCCTAGTAGTCCTCTACCTCTGTGCTAGGAAGAGAGAGCTATATCTCATTGACTATTCTTTTGGACCTTCAATAGTCTTTTCAGTTACTCATTTCTGCTTCCTTTTAGTGATTTTATCATTTTCATTATTGCAGCAATTGTGTATATTATTCTTTTGTTCAACTTATTTCACTCTTTCCATATTTTTCTTGAAGTACCACCAATCACACATTACCAATCTGGATTATTCCTATCATCGGCATCCTCCACTCCTCAGATGCTTTAAAGGGAGCTGGAAAAGTCACCAAACCAAGCTGACTAGGTCCACTACAAATTCACATTATCTTACCTCAATGAGTTTATTCTTATTGCAGCAAGGCAATCTTTCCACTCATCTTTCTTGACATTGCTCTCACATTTGGCATGTATGTTTTCTAGAGCTGAATACTCTTCCCTGGATGATGTCACCAAAATTGTTGGTTTTGTTTTTATGATTTATATTTGTTCTTTGATTAATAATTTTCTCCTTTTGTATGATAGTAAAAAGATACCTTGTTCATCTTCTTCTATTTTAACTGAAATGACCATTCATAAACAGTTCTCCAATCCCTTTTGAGCTCATCGTGGTATATATTGTTATAATCACAATTTCTGCCAAAGTGCTTCCAATTTTTCCATCAATTTTCCATCACTTAAGCAGAGAACTCCTCCTAGTCATTTATGTTCTTGAGTTTATCAGACACAAGGCTACAGTTTTTAATTGTTTTTGCTTCTTTTTTTTAATCTGGTTTAATTCCCTTGATTACTTTTTTGTTTTTCAGCCAGAACCAAAACTGTTTGATGACTACTATGATATAATATTGCTTGAGATCTGGTAAAGACATGCCTTTTTCATTGGTATCTTTTTTATAGATGTATAAAGTTCTATGTAAATCAATTTAGGCAGTATCATTTTATTACACAGGTACAGTCCAACCATGAACAATGAATCTCTCCAATTATTTGTCTATTTCTGTAAACAGTGTTTTGTATTTGAATTTAAATAAATCTTATATGTGATTTTGTAGGTTAGCTCTCAGATATTTTATATATTTCATAGTGATTTTGAATGGAATTTCTCCTACTGTCATTCCTCCCGAGGTTGCTGTTTTTTTGTACTGTATAGAAATTCAATGATTTCTATAAATTTTATATATTGCTACTTACTAAAGATATTAATCATCTTAATTACTTGCTTTGCTGATTCTCTAGGAGTTTTCTAAGTATACTGTCATATCATCTGAAAATTGGTATATTTTTTCCTAGTGTTTATATCTTTGATTTTATTATCTTGCCTTTTTTCTAAAGGTAGTATTTCCATGCCTATGACTTCTTCCTCCACCTTGCCAAAGCAGCCATCTCACCCTGGAAACTTCACTCCACCTCTGTAGACTTCTTACTCTGGAAGAGTAAGCACCCCTTACAGTCCCTCTTCTGATTGGTCAGTTCCTCCTGGAGCTTTGATTTTTTTTTTGGAGGGGGGAGGGCAGGACAATTGGGGTTAAGTGACTTGACCAAGGTCACACAGCTAGTAAGTGTTAAGTGTCTGAGGTTGGATTTGAACTCAGGGCCTCCTGACTCCAGGGCTGGTGCTCTATTCACTGTGCCACCTAGCTGCCCCTGGAGCTTTGATTTTAAGGAAAGTACTGGGCCAGTCCCATTTTTTCTTTCATTCCTCTCTTCATTCAGTTACTGACTCTCCAAACTCCTTTCTCCACCATGCCCTTCTCCTTTATAGCTTCCTTTTCATTTCTATCTTCCCCAATTAGAATATAAGCTCCTTGTGAGCAGAGACTGTCTTTCTTTTTTGCTTGTACTTCTATTCCCAGCACTGAGAGTGATGCCTGGCATATAGCAAGTACTTAATACATGCTTACTGACCAACTATGCCAAACCACCTTTCTAGCATCTCAGCACTTAAAGTATATTTTTGCAGGTCATTCTCGAATGTACTGAAATCCTTCTCTTCTTTCAAGATTAAATTCAGGTATCACCTCCTCTATGAAGCCTTGCCTGTCTCCAAGTTCAAAGTGGTTTCTCCCAAGGAGCAGCTAGGTGGTACAGTAGAAAGACCTCTGGACTTGGAGTCAGGAGGACCTGAGTTCAAATCCAGTCTCAGACCGTTACTATCTGGGTAACCCTGGGCAAACCACTTAACCTCAACTTCCACAAAACAAAACAAAACTGGTTTCTCCCTCTTGAAATTTTCCCAGAGCATGTGACCGTGGTCTCTCACCCTCTTCACACACCACCTTGTATTATATTTCTCTGCCTACTTGTCAGTTCCCTTCCTCCACTCCTAGTAGAATAAGAGCTCCTTGAGGGCAGGACTATGCCATTTTTCATCTTTGTATCTCTGGTACTCAGCACAGAACCTGGAACATAGGAAATACTTAATAAATATTTGCTGAAATTAATTCGTATTTCATAATTTGTTTATAATGATAAAGTATACAGAGGGCAGATGAAGAGGCTCCCTTTTAGAAGGTCCTAAAATGGCAAATGAAGAATCTAAAGAGAAGGTATAACTATAAAGTAATGTGACTGGTTGTTTCTTAAACCTATTTATCCTATTTGTCTATATGAATGACGTCCATGATTTGCACAGGCTGAATACGGATTCCCATGTCTGCCATTCTCATTGGGAATGGCCTTAATACAGCACACACCAAGACCAGTCTCATTCCTTCCTGGTTGTATGTTATTTTGGACCAAATTGAGTCTTTTCCAGCTCAATCACTCACCTCATTCACAACAATTGGCTCCGAGGGACTTTGCCCCATATCTAAAAATCAAATCTACCCCAAGAGAATCAAGATTTGCTACCAACAACGAGACTCAAAAGGACTCTAAGTACTGCCCTCAAAGAAGAGTCCTAACATCATGCAATGACTGAAGGGGAAAGCTTTGGAAGGGACGACACACGTGTGGTTGTGTAAACTCTGGTAGGCTGGGTAAAAAGTTAGTCATTATTTTACACGTTATAATGCTCTGACATTATTTCCCCATAGCCTCAGGATTATTCTCTGGAAATGAATCTCAGCTACTCCAGGGTAATGTTCCATTGCTTCACTTAGTGGGTAAATGGGAGAGAACCAGACGCCACACTGAACTGTCTTTTTTTTTAAAAAAACCTCCCAACATATGACCTCTCATTGATTTGTCTCATGGAAATAGCTTTGCTGACAGGTGAGGAAATAGATTCATATGTCAGTGTCTTCTCAGGTCCATTAAATGTTGTTATTTCAAAGCATATTAGACATCCTAACCAGTGTCAGGCAACAGCTTGGCCAATTCAATAGGCTGGAAGCTAATGCAGGCCATAGAATGCTCTCTGCATGTCAGAGAATTATAACCTGGATGCTTAGATACTTCGTGGATCAAGGCCACTGAGGATGGGGGTGAGGTTGAGGGGTGCGGGTTCGGGGGGGGGGGAGTTGTATGCTTTCCAAAGAAAGGGCTCTGGAGACATTGTGAGTTTCAGCTATTCATAAGGTTTCCATGAATAAGATCAAAGCAAAATGTTCACAGAATCATGAGATGGGAGAATGTCAAGAGGAAAGAGCCTTAAAGCACATTTACTCTGACATCCCATACTCAATGTACGGGGCAGCTAGGTGGTGCTGCATTGGAAACAGTGCTGGGCCTGGAGTCAGGAAGATCCATTTCCCCGAGTTCAAATCTGGCCTCAAACACTTACTAGCTGTGTGACCCCAGGCAAGTCACTTAACCTTGTCAACCTCAGTTTCCTCATCTGTAAAATAAACTGGAGAAGGAAGTGGCAAACTACTCCAGCATCTTTGCCAAGAAAACCCCCAATGGGATCATGAAGATTTGGATACTACTGAAATGAATGAACAACAATAATAACATCCAATGTAGAAATCCCCTCTATAGAATCTCTGACGGCAGCACTATGTTTAGAGTTATAAAATGTGGATTGTAGCACTGATTCAGTCACTAATTTCATGTGTGGCCACAGACAAATCACTAAATGATGCTGTACCTAAATTTAACTTTATATAAAAATGTAAATCATTCATTCATTCAACAACTATTTATTAAGAGGCTATGGTGTATAAAGATACATGTGTACATGAGCAAGGCCAGGCCCTGTTCTCAAAGGAGCTTACATTTTAATAGGAGGGGGAGGCAGAAGGTAAGAGAAGAACAAAGAATGAATAACAATGCTCCAAAGGACAGCAGGAGCATAGATCTTGAGTTAGAAGGAACCTTAGGTCCAACCTTGATATTTTATAGATGAAGAACTCAAAGACCAGGGTGGGGAAGTTATTTCCCAATGTCCCAAAGCAAGCCAATAGTGGGACAGAGATCTGAAACCAAGTCTTCTGTCTCCCAATCCATTGTCTTTTGGCACTTCAAAGCGTAAAGGAGGTCAGGAAAGTCTTTTGATAATTCTATTGGCCTTATCTATTATGTCCCAATGAACTCACAAGGGTATGGCTATGTAAAGTGTTAGTAGTAAAGTGTTTTGAAATTTTTTTAAAAGATATCTGTATGTAGAACATATTTATAATTTTTATTTTGAAAACTCAGATGATTATAGTGTTTCCTTATGGAAATGGACTCAGACCTACTGGGCAATTAAGTAGCTATTTATTTTGTCTGCTGCAATAAAAGTCTTTGGGTGGTATGTCAAGGGTATGGAATGTTCATTTTCTTTTAGACTGTCAGAGCCTGATTGCCTCAATCATTATTTCTCAACCTAACCTAGCACTTACATTAGGCCAAAGGAACCACCGTCATTCCTTTGGAGTTGAGTAAGTCCCTGTCCCAACTACCTGAAAAGGAGGAAGTGGATAGGGAAGAAATGTGTTTCTGGCATCCCAAGTTGGAACTTAGGATTCATTTTGTTACAGAAATAGTGTTTAGGATGAATATCCTTCGGCCCCTTCACTTCAGTATCAAGACCTAGGATTTCAGTAATATATATCCTCTCTCTACCAATACAATCAATCAATCAATGAGCATTTATCAAAAGCCTACTATGTGCCAAGTTCTGATGCAGATCACAACTCCTCCCCACTGTGCACACGTACTTCCTTAAGATAGACACTGATCAAAGAAGAAAATCAAAATCCAATTTCTAACATACTGCGTGACCCTGAGCAAGTCACAGACTCTTAGTGCCCCTAAGCAACTCTGTAAGATTATGAATTGCACGAAATTTATAGGGACCACAAGTTCCCTATGCCGATGAAATTACAGGTCCAGATGTTGCCCCCTTTCCCTAAATCCCAACTCTATAAACCTATGAGCTGTTCCTTTCTCTAAATAAACCAGAAACTACAAAAGTAGATATATGCATTGTCTATTACAATCACAATATCATGTAGTTTTGCTCAACCAGCTTTTTAAAAAATTTACGATTTATTATTTTTATTTACCCCCCCCCAATTGCATGTAAAAACAATCTTTAACATTTGATTTTTTAAATTTTTTGTGCTCAACTATTTAAAAGAAATCATGGGTACTATTGGGTAGGGAGTTGTTTACTGGAAAGTGCATTGATTAAAAAAAAAAGTTAAGATAGAGCAACTGCAGCATCATTAGAATGAGTGAATTCACTCCCAAGGTGACTATGTTGAAGTGACAGCCACTGATTAGATGTGTAAGTTCTAGATGGTTTGTTAAACAATTGGTCTTGTACTCTTCCAGCCGCGTCTTGTATAATGAGTGCTGCTAACCAATAAACAAATAGGGTGAACCTGAGGCAGTCTGGACATTCCTGCACCAGGAAGTATGCTCTTACTGTTATTGGATTGGGCAACAGCCAATGGATGGTGATGGCTGTTGAATCAATACTCATCTGAATGAATTTAACTGTAAGTGGCACTCCACTGGGGATAAAGGAGGCTATGGGAATCATTCAAGGTTACCAACTAAATGATAATTTCTAACAAACTCAGAATCCCAAACTTTTCAACAAACAAGATTCGATAGAAATGTAATTATAGGTGAGGCGTTTGGAATTTCAACCAGTAGTCCAAAAAGAAAATGCAGCAAGATCTGTGTTGTCTGGCAGAGGACCAAACCAGAAGAAAGCCTAAGAAATAAACCCTTGTGATTCCCAGACTCAGTCTTCAGTCTGATAACCAGACCCATTAGAGGGCAGAGCTGACATACTCTCAAAGAAGTTCCAACTTTAAGTTGCCCCTGATGCCTTTCACTAAGCAAGGCAAGATGGAAATTAAAAAAAAAATCAGTATTATAAGAAAGCAGGAAGGGCCCAGACATAAAAAGGATTTCAGCAATAAACTGATTAGAAATGCAGCAAGTTGGAAGTTGTTCTGAAAAACAATGAGACAAATATAAAATTCTTATCAAATATTTTTCTTAGACTGCAAAATGAAGAAAAACAAGGGAGGCAGCTATGTGCAGATTCTCACAAACCAGAAATGCTGTCCCCCAAAAGAAAAAAAAGAGGGCACCTAAAATAAAATTCCTGTCCAAAAGAGAAGGCTAACCAGGCTGGTGCAACCACAGTTGGGCTGGCTGTCTTGCTATTCCGGAATCCTGGGATCTGCGCTGATGCTCAACCTCTCTTCAGAGTCTACCTCATCACCAACCATGGCTACAACTCTAGACTCCGGCCAAGCACTCAGGATGCCAGATGCCCAAACATACAGGGCAAGGTTGACTTCTCACCAAAGTAACAAATTCCAATAGACACAAATCTAAAAGGTAATGTCAGCCATAGCTCTGGCTTCTCACTGTAGAGGAAGAGTTTAGCTTTGATCTCAAATCCAAAAGCTGCAAGATGCCTATATTCATAACTTATAACTCCTGCCTCTAAGGCTGAGCTCTCTGTAGCCATAGTTCCAGCTCATGCTTAGGATGTTTTCTGGCTCATCCCTTCAACCACTACCAGCCCAAACAGAAAATTAAAAATGTAGATTAATATGATACTGGTTCATAAAAATAATTCCACAATGTAAAGGATACAAGGATAAAATCCACAGATGGGATGGAAGAAATGCCAAACAATAAATTAAATTGAATAATGTATTAAAAATCACTTGAGGAAGAAACAATATTAAAAACAAACAACATGAGAAGAGATGAAGAAATAATTGGGAAAAATGCAAAGTAACATCTAAGAACCATGAATATCAATGGAACTGACAAATAACCAAATAAATTAATACAATAAAAGTAATATGGGAAAACTATCAGTGCTAAAATACTGATATTTCCCATCTGTATTGCAATAGGCAATACAGATGGGAAAAGAAAGAATAGATGACATCCTGAGAGATTTCCTCAAATATCTAAATGGCCCATTTCAAGAAATTAAACAAGCAGAACACTAGTAGGAAAAAAATCACAAGACCAAATAAAAGATGGGCTTGAAGAAATTATAAACCATTTAAAATCACAGAAGGAAGTCAAGCTAGAATTAAAAGATAGTAAAAAACTGATATAATGAAGAAAATGACCAATAAAGGAAAACATAACGGAAAGCTTCAACAATTCATAGACATAACCAATGACAGAATTACTTAAGTTTTAAAAAATGCACACAAAGCAGTGGAGGAAAGGGCAGAAAGGAGTTTGGAGAATACTAGAGACGACTGCATGTGCTATTGGAGCCACTGAAAAAAGCAGTCAACAGAGAGAGAAAGACTAGAGACGGAAGAGAGGGAATATAATGGAACAAGATCTGGGAACAGAGAGCAGGAGACAGGCTCAAAAGTCTCTGTCCTCAAGCAGCTTACATTCTAGTAGGAGGGGAAGGATACAACATGGACGTGGATACATAAATACAAAGCAATTTCAAGAAGGAAAAATGACTAACAACTGGGGAAGGGATTAGGACAGGCCATACATATGCTGCAAGGCGCAGCTGAGCTACGCTTTATAGGAATTTTCTAAGGGAGAACATTCCAAAAATAGGGGAACACCTGTGCAAAGGGACAGAGACAGGAGATAGGATGTCATGTGTGGGAAATATGATTATGTGATCTGTCTGAATTCCCCTCTTACAAGAAAAATTAAATTGCAGAATAGATTTTAAAATTTAACAATACTTTCCATACAGGAAACACATCTATGTTTTAAAAAAAACTAGAAAAAACTGAGTTTGACTTAATATATCATGTAACTAAGTTTAAAAAACTAGAAATGGTAGTAATATCAGCTAAAGTGTAATTTAAACTAGAAAACACTGAATGTGACAAAGGTGCTACATAATTGTAAAAAGGAAGAATTAATATTCAATATGTAACAAGTCACAATTCAAAGGCACTAAGGAATTCAACAGGTGAATTCATAAAATAAAGATTAACCCCAATAAAAGATATAGACAAAAAGATAAAAGAACAAGAGATTTCATTCCATTATTAGCATGTGAAAAAGCTAATAAAAAGTGTGACAATATAAAAATCACAGATTTAAACCACGTCTTACACGGTGCTAGAAACAGCAGATGTATGGAGAAAACTAATTGTGAGCAGCAGAGAATGCATATTCTTTTTAAGTATTCATGGGACGACATTGTCTATATAAATTCAAAAAGGCAGGAATTACATGTGGTACATTTTAAGCCACAACGCAAAATAACAATTTGAGTTAAACAACAGTAACAAATGAAAGATGGAAAATCTAAAACAAACAATTGAATTAAGGGGAAGAAAACAGGATAATTTAAGTATTAAAGGCTACTGTCTTTAAATTATTTTTTTGGAAGAGGAAAGGCAAAGCAATTGGGGTTAAGTGACTTGCCCAAGGTCACACAGCTAGTGTCAAGTGTCTGAGTCTGGATTTGAACTCAGGTCCTCCTGACTCCAGGGCCTGTGCTTTATTCACTGTACCACTTAGCTGCCCCTAAAGGCTATATTATTAACACAATGAGAATTATAACACCACGTATCCAAATCTATAGCATGTAGACAAGGCAGTTTTTAGAGACATTTATATCACTAAGTGATTCAATGAGAAAAAAGAAAAACAAATAAATGAAGTCTATTATCTATATCTTTAAAAAGTGGAAAAACAACAGTTCAAAGGAAAGTACAAAAGATTATAAAGTTAAGAACAAAAATATATAAAATAGAACATGAAAGTACACTTGAATTTTTAAATAAAACCAGAAACTTTTTAAAGAGACTAATAATATTGACAATCTAATCGTAAACTCGATCAAGAAAAAAGAGATTAAAAAAGACAAATAAAAAATTACAAGTGAAAAAGGAGAGATTACAACAAACAAAAAGGAAATGAAGAATTTAATTAGGGATATTATACATTGTCATAGGTTCACAAATTAAATATTTTAAATGAAATCAATGATTATCTACAAAATATAAATTTCCAAAGGTGACACAACTGGACATTAATAGGCTAAATATATTAATATCAGAAAAAAAAAGTAAGATAAATCATCACTAAGTTAATCCATCAAAACAAAAACAAACAAACAAAACCACCTGGCCCAATGGGTTAATTCACAAGTGAATTCTCTCAAGCCTTCCAAGGCAAATCATTCCTAAACTAAACTGATTCTTCATCAGTATAAGATGGATGGGATGATTCCCTAATATGTTTTATGAGGAAAATATGCCATTAATTTAAAAACCTGGAAAAAGATAGTACTACAAAATTATACACCAATTTCCCTATTGATGCAAAAATAATAAAAAGTATTAGCTAACAATACACTTAAAAATCCTTCATGATCAAGAAGGATTTATAATAGGTATGTATGACTTGTTCAACCTCAAAACAAACCTTGTTTGTTGTGATCTCTCCTCTTTCATTTGTAATTTTTTATTTGTCTTTTTTCCTCTCCTTTTTCTAGATCGAGTTTCTGATTAGATTGTCAATATTATTAGTCTCTTTAAAAAGTTTCTGGTTTTATTTAAAAATTCAAGTGTACTTTCATGTTCTATTTTATATATTTTTGTTCTTAACTTTATAATCTTTTGTTTTGTACTTTCCTTTGAACTGTTGTTTTTCCTTTTTTTAAAGATATATAAAATATATATCTATATTTTACAGCATCTATAAAAAGCTAAAGAATATTATTTTTCAATAGAAAAAGAAAGAAAGTTTTGATAAAATCCAAAATCTATTCATATTTATTTTGTGGAGAAAAGGAACAGAAAGAGAGAGATTTTTTTTCCTAGCCACAACTAAAAACATCTGTCTTAAACCAAAGACCAAACATAATATGCCACGGAGAAACATTAGAAGTATTCTCACTACAAGCAGGTACAAAACAAGGATGCCCACTTTCATCATTTCCAGTTGACCTAGTACGAGAAATTCTTGCAATTACAAGAAAAAAATATGAAGGATTAACTTTGGAAACAAAAAGGTCAAAATATCATCAACTGTAGATAATAGTATATCTAGAACATCAATCTACCTACCAAAAATTAAGATAAAAATGTTATTTAACAAGGTTGTAGGATACAATGTTAAACCCACCCTAAACAAGCTACATTCTTATTTACTAGCAATAAAGAGCAAGAAATCATTTAAAAATACTCTTTTTTTTTTGATATGAGATTCTTTATTAAATTTTTTTGAGTTACATCTTTTCTCCCCGTCTTTCCCCCGCCCACCACCCCAAAACAGCCATCCCAGTATTTCCCCCCTCCCCCAGTCTATTCTCTCCTATGTCGCTTTTTGGTAGGGCAGGATGGATCTCCCAACTGCAGTGCCTGTGTATCTCAAGTTCCAGTTGGATGTAGTCAATA
>CM053582.1:23872425-23902499 GCA_028627135.1 Pseudochirops cupreus
GCCATCTTGGCCAAAAATACTCTTTATAACAACCATCAAGTCATGAAATATTTTGGAATTAACTTTCCTAGAAATACATATAAATGCTATAAAAGTAACTTCAAAACTATAAATGGATAAGATAATGGAAAATCTAAATAATTAGAGGTGTGTTCCCTATTCATGCATAAACTCAATATGATAAAAATGGCAATAATCTAATTAATTTGAATATTTAAAGCTACAGTAATAAAAATATCAAGGAGTTTCTTTGCAGAAGAAATGTTTAAAATGCTTAAAATCATGATGAAATCTATATAGACAAAACAAATGGACAAGAAAAGAAAATAATATGGACTTTCATGGAATTCCAGACTTTAAAACTTATTATGAAGTGGCTGGTATGAAGTATTATGATACTTCATAAGTTATTGAGGACTAACAGGTTAAAAGGCCCAATATTTAATACTATGCCTTCACAATCCACTTCTCCTCATGTCCATCCTTAACTCTTCTATTCATGCACCAGACGCCAGCCAGGCTCCATTGCCCTTTCTCCCTAGCTAAGAGATCCAGTGGTTCCCTTACAATTTGCCTTTCTAGTATTATATGAGTCAGATTACTTAAATAAATCCTAACCAATAGGTGGCATTTTTAAAATATAGCAAATTAACTGAAAGTTTTGATTCAGTATTCTACCCAACTTTCCAACTCCCATGGAGTTTTTACTATATGAATTCTAATCTAAAGCATCATTTTGTGTTTCTAAACACACTCACACACACAGACACACACACAAACAACACAAAATGCTGACAACTCAATTGGTCAGGCTGATCAATACAAAATGTGTTATTAAACAGCATGGATCCTAAGAAGTGCTTGCTACTGATATGTGGAACAGTTCACTGTGAAGGACAAATGCTAAAAAATTTCTCCTAATCTCATTTGGAATTATCAACAGCTTAATATTGGATTTTAAAACATCTGACTATCTGACTGATCTGTGAAGAACACAATTTATGGTTTGAGTATAAGTAGAATATTCCATTCTTCTAATTTAATACTGAAAGGATGGTGAGTAAGAATAAAAGTCATTAAATTAAGTCATATTGAACCACTCTCCCAGAGTTGAAAATTTTCCCTGACTCGAAGTAGGACAAAAGTGGAAAAGTTAGACTTGGGGAAACGGGACTCCCTTGAAAGAAAGCTCTACATTCCAGTGACTATGACTTAGAATCCCCAAGTTAAAGGTAGCTTTGGACAACCACAGGTCCAAGGGTTCTTAACCTTTTCTATGCCTGGATCCTTGGTGAAGCCAAGAGACCTAATCTTAAAATATTTGAAAATGGATAAAATTAAATAGATAGGGTTACGAAGGAAACTCATTATATTGAAATACAGTATGAAATAATTTTTTTTTAAAGTTCACAGATTCCAGTTTAAGAAACCCTGCTCTGGGGGCAGCTAGGTGGTGCAGTGAATAGAGCACCAGCCCTGGAGTGAGGAGGATCTGAGTTCAAATCTAACCTCAGACACTTAACACAAAAGCAGCCATGTGACCTTGGGCAAGTCACTTAACCCCAATTGCCCTACCTTCCCCTCTCCAAAAAGCAAAAAAACAAACAAACAAAAAAAAATCAACCTTGTTCTAGTCAACCCTTCCTGGGAAACAGGAATCCCCTCTATGACATCTCAAAACATGAGCTCATCCGGCATCTGCTTTAACACCTCTAGTAACAGGGATTCATTGCCATACATTTTCAAACAGCTACAGACATCATTATCATCATCATTCCATATACTCTATTGAACTAAAAAGTGTGTACATTCTACCTGCTGATACAAGTTTTGCCCTCTAGAGAGGCACGAAATAAGTCTAGACCGAGAGGGAAAAGAAACATTATTTATAATGGTCTGAACATCAGACTGTGATTATCTTCCATTTCCCAGGACCTCGCCTCTTCCCTTTGCCTCCTCACCTTCTTGCCTTTCACAGAACTTTTAGAACATAACAAATGTTACAGTTTATTACTGACCTGGCATCTTCCATGGACTTCCCCTAGCATGCTTCCCAACACTTTAATGCATTTCTACTCAGCAGCAATTTTATTCAACACACAGAATATTTTAAAGTTCTTATTCACAAATCCCTTCAGAAGTGATAAAAAACCTAAGGTACTACTTTTACTGAGAAGATTGAGGCCCTTCATCATGGGCTCTCTCATCTTGCCTCTTTCCAGCCTGCCTCAGAGGATGAGGTCATTCTCTTCTTTGCCAAGGCCAACCACCTTCACTAGTGTCCTTGATCCCATTCTTCTGGCCCCTTCTCTAAGACTTTGTTCCTTTGGTTATTCTCTCTCCCTCATTGTCAATTTTTCCCTCTCTAGTACTCCTCCTCTCCCACAAAATGCTCACATCTCCCTTTGGCAGGGTCCCAGACAGCACACACACTAATCTCAAGCATTCTTTAAACTCTAGATCCAATGGTTCTGCCCTGGTCAACCAACCACCAAGTATTTAATGAGTATCTAATCTGTGCCAGACACTGCTACATGTTTGGGATACTAAGGTAAAATTAAAACAGGTCCTGACCTCATGGAGCTTACATTCTAATGGGGGAGAAAAAATTCATATCTATAGGTATAGTTATCCCTTCCACATCATGACTTTCCCCATCTCAGTTTTGACATATCACAAGTTGACATAAGAAATTAAATGGGTATTTGGGGGGAGTTTTGTGGAAACTGCAGAGAGCACATGAAGGTCAACAGACAGAAAAAGTTTAGAAACTGAGAAAGAAATACAATATGTGTGTATATAGTATTGTATAATACCAACATATTTTATCTTTTAACACAATAATCATTCAGACTTCTTCTCTGGTATTAAGGAAGGGCCAAAAAAAATTTATGCAGATTTTCCAGATCAAAGGGCAACATACTTCTAAACCCCATGATGTGGAAGGGATAATATACAAAAGAAATACAAGATGAAAATGTGATGGAATACTATTGTGCAATAAGAAATGTTGAACAGGACGATTTCAGAAAATCTTCGAAAGACTTGTACAAACTGATGCAAAGTGAAATGAGCAGAACCAAGAAAACATTATACACAGTATGGGCAACATTGTGTGATGATCAACTATGAATGACTCCTCTCTTCTCAGCAACACAATTATCCAAGACAAGTACAAAGGACTCATGAAGGAAAATGCTTTCCATATCCAGATAAAGAACTGATGGACTTTGAATGCAGATCAAAGCATAATTCTTCCACCTTATTCTTTCTCATGTTTTTCCCCTTTTAATCTGTTTCTTCTTTCACAAGTGTGATGAATATGGAAATATTATTTTACATGATAGCACATGTATAACCTATATCAAATTGCCTACCATTTTAGGAAGAGGGGAGGGGAATGATGGAGGGAGAAAAATTTGGAACTCAAAATCTTGCAAAAATTAATGCTAAAATTATTCTTGACATGTAACTGGGAGAAAAATAAAATACTATATAAAAACAGAAATACAAGGTGAGGTCTATTCCTTGGTTGGATAACACAGTCTAGTACATAACAAGTGTGTTCATTTAGGGTTCAGGATCACAGAATCTCAGAGTTGTAAGAGACCAGTTAGTCTGTATCTTAACAAATATCTTCTCTATAATACACCTGAGAAGTAATGATCCAGCCCTGGTTGAAGACCTCCAATAAGGGAAAACAGCTACTTTCTGATGCAGACCACCCCACACCTGGTTTTACTGTTGTCACTGTTGTTGTTTAACCATTTCAGTCGTGTCTGACTCTGTGATCTCATCTGGGGTTTTCTTGGCAGAGATCACTGGAGTGGTTGGTCATTGACTTTTCCAGCTCATTTAACAGATAAGAAAACTGAGGTAAACAGGGTAAAGTGATTTCCCTGATGTTATACAGTTAGTTAGTGTCTGAGGCTGGATTAGACCCTGATTCATCCTAAATTGTCTGGAGCCCAAATGTACACCTTTACAACTTCTATCCATTGCTCCAAGTTCCGGTCAACCAAACCAAGTCTCATATCTTCTACGTGATAGCTCTTCAAATACTTGAACCAAGCCTGCAAGGTCTCCCCTTCAGTCTTCTCTTCTCCAAGCTAAGCAGTTCCTAGTTCCTTCTGTAACATGGTGTTGAGGCTTTCACCATACTGGCTTCCCTTCTCTGGATGCTCCCAAGCTCATCAATGTCCATTGTAAATGAGACAGCAAGATCTGAACACCAGGGTAGACAGTGGAGTGAGCTTATAACCTCCTAGGCCTGACCATTACAGCTTTTTAAATGCTATTTAAGATTATATCGACTTTCCTGTCTGCCCTATCACAGCACTGAACTCATTTTTGAACTTGCAGTTCCACCAAACCCCCTGATCTTTTTCAGAAGAATGGCTATATAGTCATGCCCAGGTGAACTGAGCCCAAATCACTCTTCAGCTCTCTTAAAGGAATCCAACCTGCTCCTTAAAAGTTTGAAACCAATACTCTCTCCATCCCCTGCTAGTGGGCTGAAGAAACTCAATCATTTAAATAATACTGTAAAAATGATTATTAACAATATTTGAGCTCAATCCCATTACTGAAATTGCCATAAATGTCAATAACAAATTTTTATGAAAAAGAAAGTTCCCAGCACTGGGTACTGGGCCACTATATGGGGTGTAAATGAGGGACTAAGATAATCTGTCCAGAGGAAGCACTGTTGTAAGAACAAAAGACAGGTCCTAGTATTGCCTTGGTTCCACCAGTGTAATGAGGTGATCTTAGATGAGCCATTTTTTTCCCTAGGGTTCGGATGAGGAGGTGGGGCATTGTTCTAGATTATTTTTAAGTGTTACAGTGGAAAGTTCTGGAGTCTGAGGACCTGGATTGAAATCCTACCTCTGATGCTTAGTAAGAATGTCACCTCATCTCTCTGGGCCACAGTTTCCTCATCTATAAAGTGAAGGGGTTGGCTTCTAAGGGCCTTTGTAGTAGCCCTCTGTCTATGGTCCTATGATCCTGTCTGCCTCTAATTGTCTGCAATTTATGGGTGCGTATGTGGGTATACAATACATAATATATAGATAGAGAAGGAAGGGGGATGTAATTAACCATAAGACTGTGAGAATGCTAGCAAAGGGGGACAAGTCCTGTGGCCAAAGTTGAGGAGGGGGTCACATAGATCTCAGAGCTGCTAGTTACCCTCAGAATGATTCAGGATGTCTTAAGACAAGGCCTTCGTGTAGGGGTTAGAGGTACGGCAGAAGCTACCATCTTCCAGGTGTGTGGGGCAAGGGAACTTGAACAGTGAAGTGGTTCATGAGTGGTTACAGCACAGGAAAAGGGCACAGTGGGTAGGGTGCTGAACCTAAAGTCAGGAGGACTTGAGTTCAAATCTAGCCTTAGATGTTTCCTAGCTGTGTGCCCCTGGGCTAGTCACTTCAATCCTGTCTCAGTTCCCTCAACTATAAAATGGGGGTGATAATAACACCTACTTCCCAGGGTTGCTGTGAGAAGCAAATGAGATACTAATCGTAAAGTGTTTAGCACAGTGCTTGGAACAGAGTAGGAACCTAATAAAGGCTTGTTCCCTCCCTTCCTTTCTTCTTTTATTGGACAAAGAGAGAGAGATGGAGTAAAGGCGGGGGTGCCAGGGCAAATGGCACCTTACCTTCTAGCAAATCCCACTGCTGTACTGAGTCCTGAGCTGTGATGCGGGTAAGGGAAAGGTGTTGCCTCCACACAGAGATGCCTGTACTGGAGGGGAGGGGGGCGGTTTGGGATGAAAAAGCTGGGTCCAATTTTACTTTGCTTAGCCTCCCTGAATGGCAAGCTTTTGAGCTCTCTATAGTCTCCCTAAAAGAAATAGGGGCACCTGAGTGGGGGGGGGGTGGTGGGCAGAGGGTTCAAGTGGCCTAGAGCACAAGGTTTATGTGTATGTATGTATGTATGTGCATGTATGTATTCATGTGTGTGTATGTGTGTATGCTTACATGTGTATGTTCCTAAACAGTAATGCTGAGCTAGTATGCCAGTACAGAATATACCGACTTTCTACTTGTTTCTTCCTTATTCAAATTCAATTATAAATCACTTACAAAGAAACTTCTATGCGCAAGGCCCTGGTGGGCTTTCCCTAATTTATCTCTAATACTGTTCCACAATGCAGTTAAATGGGAGCGACAGGTGGCAACACCTGGGGAATGTGTTTGGCCTCATCCTAACAATTAAAGCTAGCCCAAAGCGGACTGGGCAGCGTCAGGTGCAGTGAGATCCCTGTGGCTGTAGGTCTTCAAGCAAAGGTTGGATGACTGACTGCTTGTTGAGGCTACTGTCAAAAGTCTTCTTCTGTTGACTGGTTAGGCTAGATGATCTCTGAGCTCCTTTTTAATGCCAACCCTCAGTTGTTGATGTTTGTCCTTTGTTCTTGAAGAGGACCATGACACCAGGGAACTGATGCCATGACATGCAAGTGAACTGAATTTAAGTGAGGGAGGGCTGTACAACGTCATCAGCCTCACTTTCTCCTCAGGAGCCATCTGTGTCCAGTGGCCATATATAGATCAGGATGACAAGAGATGGCCCAGGATGCAATGGAAGATGTTGGCCTTTTTAAGCTGGGGTCTTTTACAGGTCTCAGGGTCTCAGTTTGACTGAAGCAGCACCCATTCAGTGATTAAGGCAAGGTGAGAAGGAAGCCAACCCTCAGCAATGCCACTGAATATAAAGGCAGAGCCAAATCTGGACAGCCTCACAGCAGCTTTCTCCTTCCTAGAATGTAAATTCCCTGAGGGCAGGGATTGTCCTGGTTTTTGTATTCCTATCTTCAATGTTTAATGCATAGTAAGCACTTAATAAATGCCTTTGCATTTCTTCATGCTGGTCCTTTTTGCTCTGACATCAGAATCCATCAGAAGACCTCTGTTTGGGTTGAATGTGAAACCATCTGGGCTCCAATAGTTTTGGGCTGGGTATACATGGGTAAGTCATATCACCTCTCGGATCCTGACATTTTTTATCTGTAAAATGAAGGTAATGATACCTGTATCTCCTTCCTCCAGAGTTTTTGTGAGTAAAGTGCTTTGCCAATCATAAATCACCATGTAAATAAATGTGAGATGATATTATTAGCACTAGTCAAGCATTCTATGCCAAATTGCCTTGTTGCTGTGCATTCTCTGCCTAGACTGCCGCTATAGTTCTTTTAAATGAAACTGAAATCTCGATGACTATTCATTACACTTTTGGAAGGTCAAACACATTGCAGAGCTGGCCAAGAGAAAGTCAATACAACCTAAGTTTGTTGTGCATGACAACAGATCTTTACCCAATGTAGCAATCATGTGACCTTGACCTAGGAGGAGAGTACCAGGCCAATAAATGCATTTCCAACAAATAACAGAGCCCCAATTTTCCATGGCAAGCTCTCCAAGAGCTGGTGTTTCTCTCTCTCTCTCTCTTTCTTTCTTTCTTTCCCTCTCTCTCCTTCTCTCTCTCTCTCTCTCTCAATAAACTATTCATTTTGAACTCTGCCTACATAAGGTCATTGATTTGGAACTGGAAGGGATCTTGGATGTGTCTTCCAACCTCCTCTGAGTCCTGGAGTTTAAATGACTCGTCCAGGGTCACCCAGGTAGTAACTATCAGATCTAGGATTTGAATCTAAGTCCTCTGATTCCAAATCCAGTGCTCCTTCCAATGTTCCAAACTGCTTCATGGGAGTCATACATTGTAATATAGGCAACAGATTTATACAAATTATTATGATGCCAGAACATCAAGACAAGTATATTTCTTATCTGCATTTAGACTCCAGTAATATGACTCACTTTTTAATTAAGAATGTCTTCATTTTATGTCACTGCTCATGACAACCCCTCCACCCCACCCTCATTTTCTCAGTCTTGTCACTACCCTTCTTGAAGTGTTGGATTGTAGGCTTATCAAAGCCTAACTGGAAAGATTAACAAAAATTCTTTTACCTTGGGCCTGAATATATGATTGGGGTAAGGGGAGTGCTGAAGTCCACTTCTCTTTTTCCTCTCTGACCATGATTCTTCCTAAAGATGCAATATATTTCCTGCCCCTGAATCTTTTTTTAAAAATTTTCTAATATTTAAGTGTTCTTATACAGCAGCTAGGTGGTACAGTGGATAGAGCGCTGGGCCTGGAGTCAGGAAGACTCATCTTCATGAGTTCAAATCTGCTTTCAGACAATAGCTGTGGGACCCTGGGCAAGTCACTTCATCCTATTTCCCTTAGTTTCCCCATGTAAAATGGAGAAGAAAATGACAAACCACTTCAGTATCTTTGCCAAGAAAACCCCAAATGGGGTCACAGAGAGTCAGAGATGACTGAACAACAACATAGATCACAGAATTACAGTCGGAAGGAAACAGAGTTCATTCAATTCTACCCCCTTCATTTTACAGATAAGGAAACTGAGGCCTAGAGGTTAAATGACTTACCCAAGATCACACAGGAAAGTGACAAGCTAGCATTAGAACTCAGATTCTCTGATTTTCTATCCATCATTCTTCTATGAAATGATACTGCCTTGAAAGTTGGTATGGTTTAATGGAAACAACACTGAATATGAAGTCCAGAGATCTGGGTTCTACCTCCTGCTATGGCACAAAATGAGCTGGATGACAGTGGATGAGTCACATCACCTTTCTGGAGGCTTCATCCGTAAAATGATCATCTCTAATATTTACTGGATCATGGGACTTAGAGCTAGAAAGTTCTACCACATGGTTACTATTTCTAATGTTCTAGGATTCTATGGATTCAAGAATTAGTTCTCCAACCTACTCTACCCCACAGCAATCTCTCCTCTGAGACCGAATCACTTCTCATTTGTATCTTTTATTTACTAAAAATGCCCCTTTGCAAGACTGCCCTGCTATCTCATCCTGGGATATGAGTCATCTGGGGTTCTCAAAGGTAATGTTGGTAGAATATAAGCTCTGTCATGTTATACCAAGGTAAAGATACTTTAAATATGGTTCCCAAGCCAGATCAAGCTTACTATTCATGGATCAGCCCAGCTAAATTCAGAAAGGCTCATTATTATCAGGTTAGCTAATGGGTGATAAATTATTTGCCCACAAAATAACAGCCAAAAAAAGCCCCTCTACCCTTCTATGGCTGCAATGAAGCTGACAGAAAAGAGGAACTGAGGGTACTAAGGACAACCTATACCTCAAGAACTATAAGCATGTATTTAATTATTGGCATCATGAATGTCCCATCTTTGTTCACCAAGCAACATATTGATAAATTACAGGAGACTACGAACCACATACATATTGATGTGGATTCAGAAATTTCAAAGCTAAGCCAGCTCAAAGTTGGCTGAGGGAGTGCCTCCTGTACCCAAAGTCAATAGGAATCACCATTCCTTGGCACATTTGCTCATATTGCCTTGCAGTGTGTACTCTTAAGAAGCCTAAGTAAGAAGACCACTATGGAGATAATTGTAGCTTACATTACAATATCTGTTTCAGATGGAGAAGTTCTACAAGAAGCTAACCAATATCCTCCAAAACAAGTCAACACACATCCTGACACTTGGTATCTTCAGAACAAAAGTAGGCACAGGAAAAGACAGTAAAAAAAGGTTGGCAAGTCCTGCTGATGCTACCCTCACAGCATCTCTCCTATACCCTTCCTTCTGCCCTCTTACAGTGCTACCAACCTGGCATAGGCCCTCATCACCTCATGTCTGGAATTCAGCAATAGATTGGTTGCCTGTCTACCTCAGGTCTCTCCCCAGATCTCATAATCTAGCCCATCACCCACATGGCTTAGAAACTGTTGTTCTGAAAACAGATCTGACCATGTCTCTTCCTCTCCCTCTCTCCCTTCTTGCCTCTCTTCCTCTCCCCTGGTTCTCTCTCACACACACAACCATTCAATACATTCCCTATAGTGGCTCCCTCTTGCTTACAGGATCAAATACAAAATCCTCTGTTTGACATTAAAATCCCTTCATAACTTTGGAGCCTTCCTACGTTTTTATTCTGAAACTTTATAGTCCTCCATATACCCTACATTCCAGTGACATTGATCTTCTTACTGCTCTTCATATAAGAGAGGCATTTTTACTAGTTGTCCTTCATGTATGAAATTCTCTCATTCCTCATTTCTACCTTCTGGATTCTTTCAAGTCTCAGCTAAAATGTCACTTTCTATAAGAAGTTTTACCCAATCCCCCTTCCCTCTGAGATCATCTCTGATTTATCCTATATACAGCTTGTTTGTACATAATTGTTAGCATGTTGTCTCCGAAATTTGACTGTAAGCTCAAGGGCAGGGATCATCTTTTGCCTTTCTTTGTATCCTGACCGCTTAGCACAATGCCTGTTACATAGTCATTACTTAATAAATGTTGACTGACTTGATTTGAAAATAGATTAGAATACAGGGTTCATTAGATAAGAAAGAAAAGAGGCCAAGGGATCAGTAATTCTGTATCTATTTGTCATGAATGCTTTCTTCAATAAGAAAGACAGAAGAGACTAGACATGACAATCACTAAAAAAAAACATGAGGAGAAATAAAACTATTTCTAGCATGTAAGAATGTCATTTATGAATCAGCTGTCTACGTGTAGTCAGACTATGAACTAGTTAGGGCAAAGGTCAAAATCACTACCAATTTTGAAGAGAGGATAAAGATGAAATAAAGACACTGAATTCTGACAGCTCCTATCTGACCTATTTAAACAAGCCATTGAATCTGAAAACTGGGAAATGAATAAAGGTAAAGTCATAGACTTGGAGCATCACCATTTCTTGGAGAAACTTAATGAATGTAAAGCAGCTGGCACAATGAGGAGGTCAAAATAGCCTAGGAACCACCTCCAACAACAAGCACTGTATCCTCATCAAGTTGAAAGACTTGACAGCCAAGGTTAATATCAGTGTAAAGTACAAGTCTGTTCACAAGATATTATGGAGAAGGGTGGCAGAACATTATGAGCAATATCACCTCACAAAACAGCAAAAAGCAGTAGAATGTAAGATTGAAGATAGCTTGGCATGAAATTGAAGCCAAATCATCTGAAGAGTATTTATAGCTGAAAATAGAAGGAGGCCAAGAAATAGATGCAAAGCAGAACAAATATGTCAGCATTCTTACTACAATCTGGCCTCATCTCTAATGACAGTAGAACTACTGCCTTTGGCCTCTGACCCCTCAATGTCTTTCTTGTATGAGGAAGTATAAATGAATGTTAAGATGAAGGTGGGTATAAAGGTGCCTGACGGATCTTGGAGGTCATCAATGTGGCTACTCCCTGCAACAATGCAAACCCATCTACACTTTCTTGTCATGTGAGGCTTTCACCCCTGTCCTCTGGGAATTCTTCCCCCATGGATCCATCTGATGTGTTATATCACAGGCATTCCTCTAGCTCTGCTGATATTGTGTGGATTATCAGTGGGGCAATCATTAGCTTACTACTAGCCTACTCTCAACATATGATTGGCCCACCTTCCTTTGTGGTCCTACATCCCTCCCTGAAGACATCACTTATGTAGCTTCTCTTACACAATTCTTGGTTGGAAACATCTTTTCAATATGTTCAACATCTACTATGTGATCCTCCATTGCACTTGGGGTGACCCACAAATCTAATTCTTTGGAAATCATGGTACAGAATCACCAGAAGAATATTGCCATCAGTATTTGCCATCAGCTTTGGTTTCAGGAAGAAACTGAGAGTCATAAAAACATTCCATAATTTTCCAAGGTAATCCAGCCCACTCTCCTCATCCTATTCAATTCCGTCTCAGCTCAGTGTCTGTCTCTAAGATCTATCCAAGATGAGCTCTACTGATGGGTCAACTTCATGAGCTGCCCATCTAAATTTACAATATAATATGAATAAAAGGCATTCTGTTTGGAACTTCTTCATATCCTCAGCCCTTAGCACAGTGATGGACACAGAGTAGGCACTTAATAAATTCTTTTTGACTTGATTTCATCCTCTTGGTTTTTCTGTATGGCTAGCTAGGCCAAACTCCTTTGGGTTATTATGGATCTCATTCAGGAGGCTCTGCCAACATTCTGGCAATTGATGTGATCAGGAAAGTGTTATCTGTAACTGGGAACCTCTAAAGGGCTTCTCAGGGTCTCCGAAGGCCCTTGGAAATCCTTCTTCTGTTTGGACTTTGTGCTGGACTTTCTACAAGATGGTGGCAAACACCTTTGATGAGCATAACCACCCTGGTGGATATGTAACAGGACATCAACAATCTGAGCATTGTTGAACAAAATTATCTCTGTAATAATTATAATTATCTCCATAATAAGAAAGAATCTTCTATGACTTTGGTGTGCATGGGAGACAGCTTGTTGGAGGAGAATCTTTCAGGTGGCATTTGATCCTACTAAACCCAATGCTTTTTATTGTTAATAACAAACACAGTAGGGTCTTTTCTTATTTTCACGTTGCAATTAGTCGTGACTGTAGATGGGTTACATAATGTGGAATGAAGCTCAGAGATGTTAAGGCTTACTTGGCTTAGATGTTACTCCCTTCATGAAGCCCTTCTGATTCTTCCAGCTCAGAGTGTATTCTTCTTTCTTGAATTCTCCTTAAAGACTTGGATCAATCCTTCATTCACCACTAGACTGCAAATTCAGGGGAAAGGCCTATTTGGTTTTTACCTTTGTATCTCATTTAACAGATGAGGAAACTAAGGTCCCCAGAGATTAAATGACTTGGCCAGGATCCAAAGTTGGACCCTTGGATTCCAAGTTTGACACTCCTACTAATGCCACTTTGCTTTTACTCATGACCAATTAAGCAGATGAATCAGGACTTGAATTCTGTGCTTTTTACCATGCTGCCTCATGAATGTCTATTTATTTAGAGCTCTGTGTTCAGGGCACTAGGGTAATATAAAAGTGAGACAAGACAAGGTCTCTGCCATCCTGGAGTTTACAGTCTAGTAAAGGTATAAAACACAAGCAGAAATAATGATAAGGCACACCATTACAAACGTATTTATCAGAGAGGGACAAAAAAAGTGCCATACAAAGTCCAAGGTAGGAGGTCACTAAGATTTAGAGACAGAAGAGACCTTTGAAACTTTCCAGTCCAATTTACCCATTTTATGGTGGCCCAGAGAAGGGATGGGACTTGCCCAAGGTCCTAGAGCAGAGTGGGCATCTGAACTCAGGACTTCTGGCTTAAAATTCAAAGCTCTTTCTGCTACACTATTCTTTCTTCATTAGTTTCTCCCTCTTGGGCAGAGGGTACAGGTAAAAATTCCTGCTACAGAAATAGTAAAAAGATTACTGGGTATTTGGAAGGAACAATGCTCATAATAAGCTAAATTACTAGAGAAGACAAAGCAGGCACACAGAGATTAAGAACCATGCTGTGATAGTCCCAAGAAAATGGAAGGATTGCAGCAAAATGTGCCTCAGGCAGAATTACAAAATCTGCTTCTACAGCAACTTTTTAAATCACTACAGCCTCACTACACTAAAGGCCCACCAAAAAAAAAAAATCCACAGGCCACATTATTTTAGATCACAGCAAAAAGGCCTAAGTGGAAAGAACTGTGGAATGACTGGCAGCCAGGAGTCCAGGGGCCTTCCCAGATTTGGCATGTGTGAACAGTGTGTTCTCGGACCAATGCCACAACCTCTCTGAATTTCACCTTCTTCATCAATAACATGGGGTGACTACTCCTTGCACCTCTGATCTTGTAAGGCCATTGTGAGGACTGTGCTTTATAAAGCAAGTATTATATGATCTAGTATTACTGTTATTTGAATGAAGAAGTAGCATTCAGTTGTTATTACTCATCCTCTATTTTTTCCTTTATTCTACAACATGGAGTCAACATGGATATATTTCACAGGGTTGGGGAACTTGGATAGGAAAAGTATATCTTTATTTTTATTAGCCTTTGATTTCCTTTGTAATCCTCTGTATTTTATACATTTAAAAACATGATTCTGAAAAGGGGGTCCATAGGCTTCATGAGACTGCTGGAGGGGGCCAGGACACACAAAAAAGTTGAGCCACAGCACAGGAACTTCTCAAGAGCAGAGACAATTCTGTCTACATCTTTTTTTTATCAGCACTGCCTAGCAAATACCTAGAACCTAGTAGACACTTAATCAGGAACACCTGTGGGCACCTTTGAACTGTGTGTTCTTGGACAAATGCCACAACCTCTCTAAATAGCACCTTCTACACCAATAATATGAGGTTGCTACTCCTTGGTATCATTCATATGTAGAATTCAAGGGAAAATTGCAACTCTTTAAAGCAAAGACTCTATAGGTCTCCCAGGAAGAGCGAGCCTCAAAGCAATTCCCTTCAGCCTGGGTCACGCTAGTTATAGAGACAAGCAACTCCCTAGGATACTTGGAGTGTTTTCTGTTTACCAATACATTTTACTATTTGGATTTACAGCCCTAAAAAAGGTTAAAAAGATTGTTTTCTTGTTTGTTTGCAAAATTCTGATGATGTGATGCTGTGCTCAACTCAAGTACTTTTTGGTAGCAGCCTAATTCTTATAGGTAACAGATACCTGCACCCTAAACAGAAATGAGATGATGAAGCCTCCCATCTCACTCTCAAAAACCCATTTAGTCAATCCTTAACTTGGAGTCCCTGAGAAATAGAAAACTGAAACAGTTCTAATCTTTACTATTTATTATGAGTGACAGATGGGATCACTTTCTGTTAAAAAAAAAAGGGGGGGGTATAGGATCTGTCAGCCATGAGGAGAGTGGGATAAGCTTCTGCTTTCAATGCTAATACCTGGGGTTTTGAGCTGCTACCTCTCCTCCCCTTCACCTTCCACTGGGGTTACAACCCTTCCTCAAACCATTGTGCATGATGTTCTCCCAGTTCTGCTCATTTCACATAAGTTTTCCCAGGTTTTTCTGAAATTATCCTGCTTGTTATTTCTTATAGCAAAATAGTATTCCAGGTGCGGCTAGGTGGCAAAGTGAATAGAGCACCGGCCCTGGAGTCAGGAGGACCTATGTTCAAATCTGGCCTCAGACACTTAACACAAAAAAACACAGCCATGTGACCTTAGACAAATCACTTAACCCCAATTGCCCGGTCTTCCCCTCACCTCCAAAATTAAAAAAAAGCAAAAAAAAATAGTATTCCATCACACTCACATACCACAACTAGTTCAGTCATTCCCTAATTGATGAACACTTTCTCCATTTCTAATTCTTAGCCACCGCAAAAAGAGCTGCTATAAATATTTTTGTATATATAGGTCCCTTTACCTTTTCTTTGATCTCTTTGAGATAGAGATCTAGTAGCGGTATTTCTGGGTCAAAGGGTATGTATGCACAGTTTTATAGCCCTTTGGCCACAGCTTCAAATTATTCTCCAGAATGGTTGGACTACTAGTTCACAACTCCAACAGTGCATTAGTGTCCCAATTTTTCCACATCCCCTCCAGCATCTGTCATTTTCCTTTTCTGTCATGATAGCCAAGCTGATAGATGTGAGGTGGTATCTCAGAGTTGTTTTAATTTTCATTTATCTAATCAACAGTGATTTAGAGCTTTTTTATGACCATTAAAAACTGTTCATATCCTTTGACCATTTATCAACTGGGGAATTGCTCTTGTTTTTATAAATTTGGCTCAGTTCTCTATAGATTTGAGAAATGAGGCCTTAATCGGAGAAACTTATTGCAAATTTTTTCCATTTCCTGTTTTCCTTCTAATTTTGGCTGCATTAGTTTTGTTTGTACAAAAGCCTTTTAATTTCATGTAATCAAAATTATATATTTTACTTCCAGTAATCTCCTCTACCTTGTTTGGTTATAAACTCTTCCTTTATCCATAGCTCTGACGGGTACATTTTCGCATGCCCCCCTAATTTACTCATGATATCACCCTTTATGTCTAAATCATTTATCCATCTTGACCTTATCTTGGTATATGGGGGGAGATGTTGGCCTATGATTAGCTTCTGCCAAATTGCTTTCCAATTTTATCCAGCAATTCTTGTCAAATATTGAGTCCTTACCCCAAAAGCTTGGAACTTCGAATTTATCAAACACTAGATTACTATGGCCATTTATAGCTGTGTATTGTATACCTAATCTATTTCACTGATCTATTTTTTAATCAGTACCAGAATGTCTTGGTGATTATTGTTTTGCAATATAGTTTGAAATTTGGAATTGCTAGGCTTCCTTCCTTCACCTTTTTTTAAATTGACTTCCTTAATATTGTTCCTTGACCTTTTGTTCTTCCAGATGAATTCTGGTACTTTTTTCCTAGCTCTATAAAATACTTCTTTGGTAGTTTGATTGTTGTGGCATTAAATAAGTAAATTAACTTAGGTAGAAGTGTCATGTTCATTATACTGGTTCAGCCTACCCATGAGCAATTTCTCCGATTAAGTCTATCTTTATTTGTGTGAAAAGTGTTTTGTAATTGTGTTCATATAATCCCTGGGTTTGGGGTGTTGGCAGGTAGACTTCCAAGTATTTTATCTTGATCCAAGTCTGCATCATTTTAAATGGAATTTTTCTTTCTATCTCTTCCTGCTGGATTTTGTTAGTAGTGTATAGATATGCTGACAGTTTACTGGATTTATTTTATATGCTGCAATTTTACTGAAGTTGTGAATTGTTTCAATTACTTTTTTAGTTGATTGCCTAGGGTGCTCTAAGTATACTCTCTTATCATCTGTAAAGAGTGATGGTTTTGTTTTCTTATTGCCTATTTTTATTCCTTCAATTTCTTTTTCTTGTTTTATTGCTATAGTACAATTTAGTACAATATTGAATAATGGTGGTGATAATGGACATCCTTGTTTCACTCCTGATCTTACTGGGAAGACTTCAAGTTTATCATAATGCTAGATAGATAGATAGACAGACAGAGAGATATTTTTAGATAGATACTATTTATTTTAAGAGGGGCAGTTAGGTGGCATAGTGGGCTTGGAATCATGAAGATTCATCTTCCTGAGTTCAAATCCAGCTTCAGACACTCGATAGTGGTGTGATCCTTGTCAAGTCATTTAATCCTGTCTGCCTCAGTTTCCTCATCTATAAAATGAGCTGGAGAAGGAAATGACAAACCACTCTAGCATCTCTGCCAAGAAAACCTCAAATGGAACCAAAAAGATCTGGACAGAACTAAAATGACTGAACAACACTTATTTTAAGAAAGTTTCCATTGATTCCTGTGCTTCCTAATGTTGGTTTTTTAGTAGGAATGGGGGTTGCATTTTGTCAAAGACTTTTTCTGCATCTACTGATCTAATCATATGATTTTTTTATTGTTGTTCTTATTGGTATGGTCAATTATGCCAATAGTTTTCCTAATATTGAACCAGCCCTGCATTTCTGGTATAAATCCCACCCGGTCATAATGTATGATCTTGATGATACATTGCTGTGATCTCCCTGCTAGTATTTTGTTAAAATTTTTTTTGCATTGATTTTCATTGAGGAAAGTGGTCCATAGTTTTCTTTCTCTGTTTTTGCTCTCCCTGGTTTAGGTATCAAAACCATTATTTGTGTCACAAAAGGAATTTCATAGGACTCCTTCTTTACTTATTTTTTCAAATAGTTTATATAGTATTAGGATGAATTATTCTTTAAATGTTTGGTAGAATTCACTTGTGAATTGATCTGAATCCGGAGATTTTTTTCTCAGGGAGTTCAATTCTGGCTTATTCGATTTCTTTTTCTAAAATAGGGTTACTGAAGTATTTTCTTTCCTCTTCAGTTAATCAGTTTATACTTTTGTAACTATTCATCCATTTCATGTAGATTGTCAGTTTTGATGGCATATAATTGTGCAAAATAACTCCTAATTGCTTTAATTTCATCTTCAATGGTGCTGCATTTACCTTTTCATTTTTGATACTAGTAATTTGGCTTTCTTCTTACTTTTTTTTAAAAATCAAATTAACCAATGGTTTATCTATTTTATGGGTTTCTTTTTTTCATAAAACCAGTTCCTACTTTTACTTATTAGTTCAGTACATTTTTTACTTTAAATTTTATTAATTTCATCTTTGATTTTCAGGGTTTCCATTTTGGTGTTTAACTGGGGATTTTCAGTTTTTTCCTTTTCTAGTTTTTTCAGTTGAATGCCCAATTCATTGATCTGATCTTTTATAAATTGTCCCCCAAGTACTACTTTGGCTACATCCCACAAATTTTGAATGCTGTTTCATTGTTGTACTTCTTTTTAATGAAACTGATTGTTTCTATGATTTATTCTTTGACACACTCATTCTTTAGGATTAGATTATTTAGCTTCCACTTAGCTTTTAATATATGCTTCCACAGTCTTTTATTAAATGTAATTTTATTGCATTATAATCTGAGAAGGCTGCATTCAATATTTCTGCTTTTCTGTATTTGGTTGTCAGGTTTTTATTCCCTAATACATGGTCAATTTTTGTGAAGGTGTCATGTAAAATGGAGAAAAAGGTATTCTCCTTTTTGTTCCCATTCAGTTTTCTCCAGAGGTATTTTCTAAGATTTCTTGTAGCTATTCTAAGATTCTACTCATCTCCTTGACTTCTTTCTTGTTTATTTTATGGTTAGATTTATCTAGCTCTGAGAGCGGAAAGTTAAAGTCACCTGATAGTATGGTTTTTACCATGTATTTCCTCCTATAATTCATTTAACTTTTCCTTTAATAATTTGGATGCTATACCACTTGGCACATATACGTTTAGTACTGATATTATTTCATTGTCTAGGATTCTTTTTAGTAAGATGTAGTTTCCCTGCTTTTTAATTTTAATTAGTTCTATTTTTGCTTTTGCTTTGTCTGAGATCATGATTGCTACCCCTGCCTTCTTTACTTCAGGTAAAGCATAAGAAAATCTGCTCCAGCCTGTTAACTCTGTGTGTGCCTCTCTGCTTCAAATATGTTTCTTATAAACAACATATTGTTGGATTCTGATTTTTAATCCATTCTGCTATCCCCTTCCACTTTATGACTGAGTTTATCCCATTCACATTCATGATTGCTAACTGCATTTCCCTCCATCCTATTTTCTTCTGTTTATCTTTCTCTTTTTTTTCACCCTATCCTTCCTCTAAAATCTGTTTTGTTTCTGACCACTACCTTCTTTTATCTGCTCTCACAGTAATCACCCCCTTTTTCTCTTATCTCCTCCCCCTCCTACTTCTCTATTGGGTAAGATAGATGTCTATTACCAATAGAGTATGTGTGTGTGTCTGTGTGTATTTGTATACACACAGACACACACACATACATATATACATACACACATATATAGTTCCCTTTTTAACCAATTTTGATATGAATGAGATTTAAGCATGCCCATTTTCCCCTCCATTGTACAAGCTTTTCCCCACACACCTCTTTTATGTGAGATATAATTTTCCCCATTCTTCCTCTCCCTTTCCCCTTCTCCCAGGGCATTCTTCTTTTTCACCTATCCAATTTTTAAACATCATCCCAATATAATCAACTCACTCCTGCACCCTCTTTCCATGTGGAATCCTTCTGACTGCCCTAATATGATAAAGTTCTTAGAAGACACATCATCACCTTCCATTATAGAAATGCACACAATTTAGCCTTATTATGTTCCTTCTTATTTCTCTGTTAGATTAACCATTTTATACTTCTCTTAAGTCTTGTATTTGAAAGTCACATTTTCTATTCAGCTCTTGTTTTTTCATCAGGAATACCTGAAAGTCCTGTTTCATTAAATATCCATTTTTTTTCCCTTAAGGATCATACTCCGTTTTGCTCAGTAGGTTATCCTTGGTTGTAATCCCAGCTCTTTTGCCTTTCAGAAGATTATATTCCAAGCCCTCTACTCCTTTACCATGGTAGCTGTAAAATTTTGTGTGATTTACTGTGGTTCCATGATATCTGAATGGTTTCTTTCTGGCACCTTGTAGTATTTTCTCTTTAACCTGGGGGAAGGTCTCTGTCTCAAGCTTCAGGCTTTTTTACAGTGCTGTTTTCAGAGCTAGTTCTGAGGGTTTGGGAGTTTTCAGGGCTTCCAAGGTGGTATGATCTAGGGAGAGGTGTAGTCACTTCTTTCTTGGTCTGTACTCTGGTCTTTACCCAGAAAGGGCCCCCATTTCTCAGGAGTGCAATTGATACTGTTGCTCTGAGCTCCTCCTCCTGGCTTCCTCATGGCTTCCACTCCCTGTTGACTGAAAGTGCTTCTCTCTGCCCTTGAACCATGACCCTGAAGTGCTACCAAACAGCATCTGCTCCTGTGTCTAGTGCTAGCATAGAGGTACCCTATAGGGGTACCCTATAATCTCTTTCTGACCAGCTGCCAGGTCCTCCTTCCATCTCTAGCTTGAGAGCTCCTGATGCTGCTGCTGCTTCTGTCACTACCACCTAGACCCACCACTGGTGTCTCATCCACGCGGGCCTTGGGCTAGCCTCTACCCCCATGTCACAGATCTCTCTTTCCAACTTCCCATGTTGTCTTGGGCTAGAAGACTGTCTCATTCTGAGTTCTGGTTGGCTCTGCCACTCCAAAATTCGATTTGAGGTGTTATTTTAAAGTTGTTGGGAAGGGAATATTGGGAGAACTCAGATCAGTGTTTTCTTTGCTCCTCCATATTGCTTTCACCCCTGGAGCTAAAGAGCTTTTCAACAAAGTCAGCATATCAGAATCACAATCTTCATAGTACCCAGAGTACTCACAGGAACTCCTGGCTCAGAAGACCAGATGATGCTAGGGGAGGAAGACAATGGGAGTGCTAGCTGAGAGGACAGGCCACTGGCATCTCCCTCTCTTCTGATGCCCTTGCCAGCTAGAGATGTACCATCCCATTTCTAGAATAGGTCTGGTGGCAGCTAGGTGGCACAGTGGACAGAGCACCGGCCCTGGAGTTAGGAGGACCTGAGTTCAAATTTGGCCTCAGACTTAACACTTACTAGCTGTTTGACCTTGGGCAAGTCATTTAACCCCAATTGCCCTGCCTTACCCCCTCCAAAAAAAAAAAAAGAATAGGTCCAACACACTGGCCCCAAATGAACTACTTGTTCTCTCTCCACATCCTTTTCTGTTTCCTAGGCCTGTAATGCATGCCCTCTGGTCCCTTCTGAGCTTACTGGAGCTCAGTTCAAATGCTGCCCTCTTCAAGGTTGTTCTTTCTGGATTTCAGTGGCTGGTAACAAACTTTCCCCTTGGACCTCACATCATACTGTACTTTATTTTAGTCCTCTCTAATGCAATAAGGCAGTGGATAGAGAGAGAGCTGTCCTTGGCATTAGCAAGTTCTGGGTTCAAGTCCTGCCTTTGATACATCCTGGCTGTGTGACTGTGGGCAAGTCACAAGCTATCACTACCCCAGGCAGCTCACTAATGCTATATGTTTGAAGAGAAGGTGCTGACCTGCCTTGGGAGGGGGAGTTTCCCTACATCTGCTTTTTTTATACGAATGAAATGGCAAGCCCAGTTTTCACCCTATTCTAATGTCCTTATCAGAGCAAGTGAGATAAAATTCAGAAAGCATTTTTCAAACCTTAAAGAGCTATGAAAACGTCAGCTATTCTTATTATGAACAACAGGAGGCAGCACGGCATAACGAATAAAGGCAGAAAAGCCTGAGATGAGTTTTCTCTGATACTTCCTGGCTGTGTGACCACAGGCAAATCCCTTAACCTCTCAGTGCCCACAGGCAGCTCTCCAGGACTCAATTCCAGGAGAGTCACTCATCTGCATCAATGGAGGGAGCTCCTAGACCAATGAAATACCAGATCTAGACAAAAAAAAAATGACCTCATCATGTCATATTCTAAAGTATAGTTCCTTGCTTTGAGATTTTATTTCTTTCTACTAGACTCTAAGCTCCATGAGGGCAGAGACTGAATTTTCTCTGAATTTGTATCACTGTGGTCCAGACAGCAGGTGTTCAAGAAGTATTTGGTGAATGAATGAATGGCTAACATGACCACATGGTACACAGTGCAAAGTTCCCCTTTGCAGATACTCTGAGTGACGTCAGAAACATAAATGACTTCCCATTTGAATAACATGCTCCCTTCTCCCATTTGAATTGATTTTAACATTATTTCTTTCGTCAATTTTCTTCTGTTCTAAATGCAAATTGATTCCGTGGAGCTGATGTGATAAATGAGCATTCCACGGATACAGGGGATAGTCTCTTCTGGCATGTATATATTCTATTCTCTTTCACTTGGTCCTAAAAACTCAGGGGTTGTGTTGTAAGCTACTGTCATAAGATTTCTCAGCTCATGCTTGGATTATTTCTAACAAAACCCTTCTTCCTCAGCTTCCAATCATACTCCATTTAGAGGCATGCTCATAGAAATTTTCATCCATTTGCCTATGAGGAAAGAAACTGAGAGAACCCCAGAAAAAATAGGGAAACTGTGGCAGTTATTGATTACGCGGGAGTGCAATTGATACTGCTGCTCAGAGCCTTAAGGAGGGCTCCTTCCCAGTGCTTCCAATCCTACTGCCACATTTCCTCTTGTAAAAGCACCAAAAAGTGGTTTTCCCTAAGTACCTATAGAGGCCTCAGTTTCCTCAGCTATAAAATGCAGAGTGTGATGGAACGAGTGCTGGATTTGGAGTTAAAAAACCTGAGTTTGAATCACAGCTCTGCTATTTACTGGCTCTGGACCTTGGGGCAAGTTATTCCCCTCAGCCAAGAAGGAAGATTTCTTGGTCTATGAAAGGAGAAGAATGGTCTCTGAGGGCCCTGGCCCTTACTGATTGAAATCCAATGATCCTATGGCCTATGCTGCCAACACTCCACCCCTCTGTGTGGCATGTCTAACCCTTCCCAGGGTGGCTCCAGCCAGCCTTTCCAGGCTTAGAACATTATTCCTCTTCACATATTACACAGTCTAGTCAAATTGTCCTCCTTGCTGTTCTTCATGAGTCAAGTTCAATCTCTCATTTCAGTTCCTTTGCACATGTGGTCTTGAATGCTTCCAGTGCTCTCACCTCACTTTGTCTCCTAGGATATCTCGCCTCCTTCAAAGTTCAGCTCAGACACTCCCTAACTAGTATCTGGCCTTAACTGATCCTCCAGCTTCTGCTGCCTCTAGACAGGCCTCACTAGAAGGCCACTAGGTGGTGCTGCAGTAGATGGAGAGCTGGGCCTGGAGTCAGAAAGACCCAGGTTCAAATTTGACTTCAGATATTTACTGTGTGACCCTGGACAAGTCACTTGACTTCTGCCTCAGTTTGCTCAACTGTAAAATGGAGATAATCACAGCACCTGTCTGACAGGGTTGTTGTGAAGATAAAATAAGTTGTTATTTGTAAAGCTCTTAGTACAGTACCTGGCATATATAGTAGGTTCTTATTATTAATAAAGGTTCATCCCCTTTCTTCTTCATACCCCCCCATCATCCTGTATTTACTTTGCATCCATTTCATATTTTTACATGCTTATATATTATTTCCCCAATCAAATGTAAGCTCCTTGAGGGCAGGGAATGTTTGTTTCTTGCCTTTTTATCCCCAAGCTCCTAGGTCAGTGCCTGACACAGAACAGATACTTAATGACTTGTTTGCTTGATTTGTGACATAGGACAGGATGCTGGGTATGGTTATTGAGTAACAAGAGGGCTTTTGTTCCACTAGATATTATATTTCTAAAGAGTGTGTCCCCTACCAAAGTATACCCTGTACACCCTATACAGTGCTCCCAGTGATGCTTTTAGGGCTCAAATCGCATTGTACCACCCCCCAGTCTCCCTCCCTCCAAGCCGATTTCTGAGGCTCAGGAGGAAACTCAGTGTCACTGCCTGAAAGTCACACCTCACTTTGGCCCAAGAAAGGTCTTCCCCAGCTTGTTCACCGATATTAATCAGCAAATATGTTGCCAAGTGGTTTGGAGATCTTTCCAAAACTGAAACCTATACTTCAAGGCTGAAGATCTGTCATTGCTGAGAAATGCAACTGAAAGGAGGAGAAGCTTAGAGAGGCAAGGGTGCTGGCCTTGGAGTCACTGAAGCAAAGGGTGTCAGGACTGGAAAGCATCCAAGGGGCCTTAACCTAGGGCCCAGGGACAGATGCCAGGGGCTCTGTGAACTCGGATGGGGTTTAAAAAAAATCACATCTTTATTTTCATCAACCTCTAACTGAAATTTCCTAATCTCTTCAATTATTTGAAAACACTGTTGTGAAAAGGGGTCAGTCAGCTTTAGCACACTATTAAAGGAGCCCATGACCTCCCAAAAGGTTAAGAATTCCCGATCTAGTCTAACCCACCTGCTCTACTGAGACGAGGCCAGGGATACAGCCCAAGCTTTGGGACGTGATGAGCAGCACAGCACATATCTGAACCCAAATCATAAGATCATAAGAATTATAGGCACAAGGACCTCTGAGGTCACCTAGTCCATCTCGCTCATCTTATGGTAGAAGAAACTGAACTCCCAATGGTGAAGAGTCTAAATTTCTGACTCTAAATTCATCGCTTTTTGTTTTCAACCTGACAATATCTCCTCAAGACACCTGGGTTCAAATCCTGACCAGGATATTTATTAGCTGTAAGACCTTAATTAAATGATCTTACTTCTCTGACCCTTAGTTCTCCCATCAGTAAAACACCGGCAAAAGCTACCTCCTGAGAGCTGTTGTATAGAGTGTTATTTTGAAACCCTGAAGGAAGAGCTAAGCAAATGAATGTTATTCTTATAGAACCACTGGAAGGGACATTACAGACCAAGTTCAAGGCTGCCACCCTGTGAGCTACAGAGCCCTGGCCCCCTGCTGACACACACACAGAGGAGGCCGTGTCATTTTTTCATGGGGTCCATGAATCCACATGCAAATCCATTTTTAAAAACACATCCTTGAATAATGGCTTGCAAATAGCTGTACTATAATTTTTCCCCCTAATGCATGTCAATGCTGATGTGATTTTTAAAATTCCATTTCATTTCAAAGGTTCACTGAATGTACAGGGATATTCTGTTGCCATGTACATTCTCAATCAATGGATACTAACAACACAATTACCATCATAGAATGCTCTCTCTTCTCATCTCAGCCTCTTTGAACCCAATTCCGTTCCAGGAGCAATTCAGGTGCCCCCTCTTACAAGATGCCTTTTCCTAATGCCCCCCCCACATATTATTGCTACCCCTCAAATTTATTTCAATTGAGTGAAAGGGCTCAATGAGTGTCTTTATATGTCCCCATCTAATATATGCTTGTGAGTGTGGGGTCCCAACCCCAGCCCCAGTAATCTGTTGCACTAGAATCTGTGTACTCCATTACAACTGAGTGTCCAGGGTGGTTTAGGGCTTCCACCATCACCCAATATCCCATATGGACTCTCTATCACCAGACTCAGGACAGCTAGGCTCAGGAACTGGCACTGGCTTGGACCACTGACATTGGACATCAACAGACTACCACAGAAGTCTGGGCGGAAGTCTCCTCACAGATGCTATGTGCATCTACAACCCAGCCAATCTGCCTTTAGCCACATAGAGACCTTATGATCCTGCTAGCTCCAAGAATAATAGAGAAAACACCAGACAGAGAGACAGACTGACAGACAGACAATCCCTCTGCGATTTAATGTTCTTGCTATCTATAGAAAAAAACAAATGAGCTTCTGGTCTGGAACAATTAGTATTGCTGTTAATTATGCTTGTGTATAGAAAATAAGGCTAGACATCTGGGATGGCTTCCACTCTGATTGTTCTCTTCCTCCTTGGATCACGGAAATCTATTCAGACAGCAAAATTCTGCCTAATTCTGACAGGAATTTGTGTGCATAGCAGGCACTTTGGCAAATTGTTAATTACGAGGCAGAGCTAATCATAATCTTGTACATTTAGGAAATGGCATGTACAATGGGAATCGCCAAAGGGATCGTTATTCTATTTATTCCTTTGCTTGCATTAAAAAAAAATTACTGGTGGGATGTTCACTAGAGCAGCCGTGTAAAGAGTTAGCATGAATCATTCAGGCTACCACCAGCATCAGGTGGCATCTATAAAATTTACAGTGGGACCCTACACAGCCATGGGAAAAAGCCAGAGTTTTGTTAATGCCTTTTGTTTTCATTTACATCACAGTCATTGTTGGAAACAACTTCCCTATGTACATAAAAACTGAACCCTCCCTTGAATGAGAAAAACAGTTAAGTCAAACAAGCTTGATACCCTAACTGCAATGAGACACAGTATGCAGAGTTCCACCATAATAGTCTTCCACCTCTGTCCAACACCCCTCCTTGCTTCTACCTCATTATCTTCTTCCCCCCTCCCCAAATGAAGGTCAAGTCTATTTTCACAACAGAAACACCAAGAACTATTTCTCTGAGTATGACTTCTAGTTAAAGTGTTTACTACCATACAGGGGAAAAAAATCAACTCTGTTCCATTTAGTTCTCTGATGACTGAGCAAGCAAGCAGGCATTCATGAAATGCCTCCGGTGTTTCGGGCACTGTACTAGGCACTGGACCACATTCACATGTAAACAAGACAGTACTGAATAATTCCATATACACAGAGACATATACACTTTGATGGATCTGTTGGGAGCCTCCCTGCCCTGCTGCAGAAGCAGCTTTGATACACCTTTTCACCAAGCAATCAACAAACCTTTATTAACTGCCTACTATGGGATCAAAGGATAGAGAGCTGAGAGTTACTTTCAAATTCATCTAGTGTCAGTCTCTGATTCTAATGAGAAGGAAACTGAGGCCCAGGGAGGGAAAAGAATATGGCTATCACCAAGGTTGATGGTAGCAGAGCTAGGATTCAAGTCAGGGCCTATTAGTCTAAATATAACATGCTTTCCATTATACATACTAGGCTATCACTCTCTCTATTCAAGGAATCAAGTGAAAAAGGGGGCTCAGAGAAGTCTTAGAACCTTAAGTGTATCAAATTTTTTTTTCTAAATTCTGGAACCTAGGTCTGTTTGAAATGCTTGATTTCAAAGAGACAGTTTGATCAATTGGGTTTTGTTGCTCTTGAGTTGTTTCAGTCATGTCTGACTCTTTGGGACTCAATTTTGGGGTTTTCTTGGCAGAGATACTGAAGTGGTTTGCATTTCCTTCTCCAGCTCATTTTACAGATGAGGAAACAGAGGCAAACAGGGTGAAGTGTCTTGCCCAGGGTCACCCAGCTGGTATCTGGGGCCAGATTTGAACTCAGGAAGAAGAGTCTTCCTCACTTCAGACCCAGGGCTCTATTTATTACACCACCCACTGCAGAGTCACCAATCTGTTCGCCAACTAGCCCAGATGGTCTCTAAGAGTCTTCTCAGCTCCGGGATTATAGAATTTCTTATGGTAAATATTATGGGTCATGGCACTACTAAGATGAAAAGCAGCTCTCCACTAGGAGTCAAAGCTCCAAACCAATGCTCCAGCATTTGGCCTTACCATGAGGATCAAGTGGGGCACCAGAGCTGAACAAGCAATGTAGCTTTCTGTGGATGCTAATGGGTGACACTTGACCCCCAAGGTTCCTGTCAAATCTGAGATTCAATAATCTGACCATCACTCCCCTGCTCAAAAGTCTTCAGTTGGCTCCCTAAAGTGGAATGAATGAAGAAGGATCCAGACTCCTTCACCTTCTGGCATTGCTCCACTCTTTCCTCCTCATCTTCTTCCATAGATCTAGTTTAAGGACCAAGTGAGAGAATATATCAGAAAACTCTGGCTCTGTCTCTCTGCCTCTGTCTCTCTCTCTCTCTGCCTCTGTCTCTCTCTGTCCACATACACACACATATCAGAAAATACTCTGGAGCAAAAACTAGATAGTGTGCATCTTCTCACCTCCATACCTCCCACCCCCATACCAGAGGTAAGAGGACCATAAGATCCGACTTGGATCCCGTGAGATAGGTGCTAATCATCCCCATCTCATGGATGAGGGAACCAAGGCTGAGAAGATAGGTGACTTTCTCAGGGTCACACAGCTAGGAAGTGTCACATGAAATTCAAAGTCGGGTCTTCCTGGCCCAAGTCCAGTGCTCTATACACTATGCTACAAAGCTGACCTGTGATGAAAAAACTGAGGCCCAGGAAGATTCCCTGAGTTGCCCAAGACCACACAAGTAGTAATAGTCAGTGCTGGGATTAGAACCCAGGTCACCTGACTATAAACTTAGTTCTCCTTCCACTGTACCCCACGCTTTCCTGTTTCTGTGTTTCTGTTTACATTCTTCCCCATGTCTGGAAATGTCTTCCCTTTGTCTATTGGATCCCTCTAAAACAGCCTTCGAAGCCCACCTCAAATGTTGCCTCCCACTGATCCATGTGTTTGGCAGGTAACAACCATCCTCTTTAAGCCTGACATAGACCTTGGTTCATAACAAATACAAATCTTGTGACATGATGAACTAAAACTGTTGGTATCATATCCCTCATGTAGACTGAGAGCACCAGGATGGCAGAGACCATGTCTACCAGTGTCTAGCATGGTACTTGGCCCACTATCAAAACTTACTAGCTGTTCAATGACCAAAGGAATATTGGAACTGACTTCATTATAAAATCTGGTCTGAATACTATTTGCCACTTGTCCATCTAAATCCAACAGCAAGCTAAGGTAGAGCTTGTCCGTCAAGTTTATGTATGGCTGATGCTAACTGTCCCCTGGAAGTTGTTGTGAACATCACAACTTTGGTCTCTCCTGGTCTCAAGCCCTTGGTTAGGTCACTGGATCAGAAAATCAAAGGGTGTCTAAGTTAAGAGAGACCTTTGAGATCATTTCATTTGCTCCCTGCCCTCCTTTGTTAAGAGAAGGAAATTAAGGTCCAGAATGGGGAACAAACAGGCTTGTTCCTAATCACACAGTTACTAACACAGCCGGGACTAGAATTCAGGACATCTGACTCCAAATCCTTTTTTGGGTTAAAACTATATCTAAACTAGGGATGACTAGGTAGCACAGTGAATAGAGTACTGGCCCTGGAGTCAGGAGGACCTGAGTTCAAATCTGGCCTCAGACACTTAATACTCACTAGCCGTGTGACCTTGGGCAAGTCACTTAACCCCAATTGCCCTGTCTTCCTCCCCCTCCAAAAAGCAAAAAAAAAAAAACAAAACCCATATCTAAACTATCAGTATTAACAACCACTCCAAAATCCTTGCCAAGAAAACCCAAATGTGGTCATGAAGAGTCTGATATGACTGCTAAAAGCCTGCGGTCAGGAAGACCGGAGTTCAGATCTGACCTTAGACACTTAATAGCTGTGTTACTCCGGATAAGTTACTTTATCTCTGCTCAGTCATTTCAATTATGTCCTACTCTTCATGATCCCATCTGGGGTTTTCTTGGCAAAGATACTAGAGCAGTCGGTCATTGCCTTCTCCAGCCCTTTTTACAGATGAGGAAACTGAGGCAAACAGGGCTAAATGATCTGCCAGGGTCACACAGCTAGTAAGTGCCTGAGGCCAGATTTAAACCCAGGATAATGAGTCTTCCTGACTCCAAGCCTGGTGCTCTATCTACTGCAGTACCACCTAACAGTGAGGGCAAGGGCTGTTGTCCCTGATTACAATTACCATAGGGTGAAATGAAAGCCCAGAGGTGAAATAACCTCCCTAAAGTCACACCAACCATAAATCCCAGAGCTGGGATTTCTCCTGGATCGCCTGATTCTGTGGCAAGAGTTCTTTTCATCATGGCCTTACCAACTGTGCGATGCCTATAAAGACTGATAAACAATCTGTGCCAGGGAGCAGCTGTTGAAAAGGAGGCGGCAAAAAAGTAAAGAATCCTTTTAACTTTGTGGTATATTTAAATTTGGGGGGGGATGGTTTCTCTAAGCTGAGTATTCTTATAATGTTCTCAAATTCCCCAGTTTGTTGCATTTCAGATATGAAGATATGGTGTTCAGCATTTATGTAGGGCATTTTAAGCCTTGCCCATCCCCTGTATCTAGATCATTCAACCTTACCCTAATCCTGCCCCTAGCCCACTAGAGAGCCATGGTATAGGCCATGTATCGGCAAGCACCCTAGCATACCTAGGGCGGCTACTAGCACAGGTTCTTAGATCTGCTTTTCTAAAGGAAAGCAACTCAAAATGGGTTAACAATCTTACTTTAATTAATCAAATACCATTTACCTAGTTCAGGGGAAAA
>CM053582.1:23902999-23981022 GCA_028627135.1 Pseudochirops cupreus
CACAGGCTCCACATGACCACATTCAGCCTATTAGGGAACAGAGTATACTTTCAAATATCCAAGGGTCCTCAGTCACGTAGACACTTTAGCAAAGGGCCTAGGGGCAGGGAAGATCTTCAGATTCCCATAACAGGCCACCTCCCCACCCCTACCCCCATGCCAAGAATACACTCCTTAGCTTCCTTCAAGGCTCAGTTTGGATGATAACTCCTACAGAAACCTCTTCCAGATCTCTTCTTCCATCCCTGGATGCTACAGTTCTCTCTCTTCTTAATTTGCCTTGTATTTACTTATCTGGGCACATGTTATAGAACGTACGCCTCTTCGAGTTAGAAACTGTTTCATGTTTGCCTTTGTCTCCTCGGATTCTAGCACCATGATTGGTCCAGGTCAGGGACTTAATAAATTATCTGCCAAATGAACATAATAGCTTCATATCCATTGTCTCATTTGATCCTCACAAGAGCCCTGTGTCAATACCACTAGTCCACTTTACAGATGACAAAGCTGAGGCCCAAAGAGATGAAATGGCTTTCCCACAGTAACTCAGCTAGTAATTGGAGAAGGACAGGTCTAGGATTCAAGGCTAGATTTTCCCATGTGAGCTGTCTCAAAGTGCATGGGCTAGCCAGGGATGTAGGCACTTCTTAATCACTGTGTCTTCAAATGGAGGCTGAATGAATCCTCTGTTGTTGGAGATACTGTGGGATGGACTGCTGTTCCAGTAGAGTTTCCTGGAGAGCAAGGACTTTTTTGGCTATTTGGCTATGTATGGGCCATTTTCTGCAGTAACCATCCCTTTGGAATAGATTAAGCCAATGGTACTTCATGCTGCAAATAAAGTCCACTGGCTCCCAAAGTTTCAGGTGCCATGCTCACTGGCCCTTTCAGCAAGAATTTCAATGAAATACTACCATAATAATAAACACCCATAGGAGCCTTCTATCAGAATGAGGCACTTAGAACAGAACAGTTTGGGGCCATACTGGCCTAAAACTTCTTTTAAAAGTTTTTTTTTTAATTTTCAAAATTTATTTTTAGTTTTCAACATTCATTTCTACAAGATTTTGAGTCCCGAATTTTCTCCCCATCTCTCCTCTACTCCCACCCCAAGATGGTAAGCATACTGATTATCCCTTCCCCCAGTCTGCCCTCTCATATATTCCCCCATCCTTCCCCTTCCCCCTTACTTTCTTGTAGGACAAGATGGATTTCTATACCCCATTGCCTATATATCTTATTTCCTGGTTGCATGTAACAACAATTTTTTAACATTTATTTTAAAAGCTTTGAGTTCCAGATTCTCTCCCTTCTTCTGTACTCACCCACTCCTGGCCTAAAACTTCTTATCTTCTCTCTCATTGGTTTTCTCCCCTACCATCCCATCTGGTCTAATAAACACTTTGGGTTTGTATCGCCTCACACGCCCTAAAATGATAGAGGGAGAGACTTCCCCAAGCAGTACCTATAAATCTAAAGAGTTCAATCCTCCCCACTGAAGAGAATGCAGCATAGCAGGGGGCTTCTCAATGCATCTTGCTAAGCAGTGTGCAACTCAGCAGAGAGAAAGAGATTAAGAAAGTGGGAAGCAGTTCATTTAATCACCAGCTCCTGGAGTTCCTGGAAGTCTGGGGAGGATGATGACTGGGAAGTTAATTGCCAGGAGCCAGTGTGGTATTTTGTGCTAGATCAGGAATCAGCCATTCTGGGTAAAAATCTTGGCTTTGCTCTGAACTCATTGTGTGACCTTGGGTAAGTCCCTTTCTGGGTCTTGATTTCCTTCCCTGTAAAACTGATTAGACTGAAAGATTTTAAGGATTCTTCAAATTCTAAGTATCTAGGGTTCCTTAGCTACTTTCCAGACAATAACTGCAAATGTGTCCAAACTAGACCTCTCCAACACCTTTGTCAATCCTCACATCCCGCCCACCCCAGTTCATGGCCTGCTCTGCAGAGGGACACAAAGGAATATGGCCACCTTGGGGAGCAACAGGACAGAATGCAACAGAGAGATAATGACAACAAAAATCAGAATCATAGAGCTAGAATGGTAGGGTCCTTTATTTTTGTAGAGGAGCTGACTTGCCCAAAGGTCACACAGTGAGTTAGAAGTCGGAAAGGATTAGACCCTAGACCTCTCTAGTGCCCAGTTTCCCATTGATTCAGTGACACCCACCATTTAACCAGAATAAGCAGTTCTCAAAGTACAGTCTGGAGCCTTCTGAGGGTTTCCAAGACCTTTCTGAGGGGTCTACAAGGTCAAAATGATTTTCATAACAATACTAAAGTGTTTTTATTTCTAATATGATAAATAGTGATAGCTACAAGCTCTCTGAGCAGGGGTCCTCAATCATTTTTAAAATTATAAGGGGGTCTTGAGCCCAAAAAGTCTGAGAACTATTTTACTAGATAAGCTCTAAGCTTCCTTCCAGCTCTAAATCTATGACCCACAAACCTGCTAACTCCCACATTCATGTTCCTTTCCCATATACCATGCTTCCACAGACTCTTCCCCATCCCTTGCTAGGAACTATCAAATTTTCTCTTACCACAGCATTAGTGTAGGCGAGCAGTGGGGGCTCCAATGGTTTTGGCCCTTATCTTTAATCTGATTATGATTTCTCATCAAATTTCAGAGCTACCTAGAAATACTGACCATAACAGATATGCCCATTTAGACAGATGATGGCCAAGGATAGGGCTCACCAGGACAAATCGCTGCCACAGGAAGAAATTCTCTTTTAATTATACTATTTTAAGGTTATAAATTGTTTCCTGGCCCTTCTGCATAATTAAATATAGATGTTCTCAGTGCTTAATGTCACTTTAAATTTCAGCCCTTAGAAAGTAATTTGTTTGCATGTACAATGAACAAAAGATTTCTCATAGGCTTCAAAGAGCCAGGCTCATGCATCATGAATCAAGGTGGCCTTTATCAGCACTAAAAAGGTTGAGCAAAGGAGATTTGTGATGGCGAGTCAGTCTGTGCATAAGGAGAAAAGCAAGCTTAGGATTCTCCTTTGCCATAGGTGTTCAAGGGCATTCGTGCATTTAGCATAGTAAGTGTGCTTACAGGTGACCATATGAATGTTTCATTCCCCCACTTTACTCCCCAGTGCTTCAACATTACTGAATCCTGGCATTCAGATTAGACAGGTGAGGTGGCCTTGGGGAGGTCCTTTCCCTTCCCAGGGGCTCTGGTTCCTCATCTATAAAATAAACATGTTGATTGGAAGAGAGGACCTCTAAGGCCTCTTCTAGCTCTGGCACTCCTGAGAGCTGAATTTTGAATCAGAAGACCTGAATTCAAATTCTGACTCTGCCACTGCCTATATAACCCCTCTCGGCTTCAGTTTCCTCATCTGCAAGAAGAGGGTTGGGTTATGTGGCCTTTAGGGCAACTTACAGCTTTAAATCTGTGATCCTACAATATTTATTGCTCATAGTTGTAAACAGGCAATATGCTAGAGTGGATAAGACCTGTTTTGGAGTCACATCTCGGATACTTCCTAGCTGTGTGACTTTGGAAGAAATCACATTATTTCTCAGAGACTTTGTTCCTTCATCCATAAAGGGGGAAGCTAATCTTTGTACCGTGTATCTCCCAAGGCTATTGTGGGGAAAGTGGCTTGTAAACTTGAAAGTACCATGGAAATGATAGTTATAGTAATAATAGCTGGCATTTATACCATGCTTTAAGGTTTTCAAATCTCTTTACATAATTGTCTAAGTCAATCTTCAAAATCCCCCGGGGAAGTAGGTGCTATGGGTACCACCCCCACTTTACAGGTGAGAAAATTGAGGCTGAAAGCAGCTTAGTGACTTGGCCATGGTCACACTGGTCACACTGTAGACAAGCTTCCCAAGTCAGTGATCTTCACCACCATGCCATGCATCCTGTCTATATCTGTATCTCTCTCTCTCTCTCTCTCACACACACACATGCGCGCACGCGCGCGCACACACACACACACACACACACCTATTTAGTGGGGGTCTTTGATTTCAGCAGGGTGGGCAATCTCTCCATGGATACATATCCCAGGCCCTTTGTGCCTTTTCATCTTGTGAGATTCATATTCATGTTTTCTCATTAATCCTCCACATGGGAGCTACCCAACACACTTGACAGCTAAGTGGTATAGTAGATAGAGGGTCAGGAAAATGAGTTCAAATCCTGCCTCTTATGAGCTGTGCAAGCCTGGCCAAATCATCTAACCCCTGCTTTCCTCAGTTTATCCATCTGTAAATGCCATAATAACATATTTTGGTGTGTGAGGATAATATATGTAAGTGTTCTGTAAACTTTAAAGCATAATATCAGTTGTTATTTTAGGGGCCTACTTTGGGGTCTTTAGGATCTCAGGGCTACAGATGCAGTACTTAGGCTATCCATTGGTTGACTTTCCTCCTTACAATATGACAGGCTCTCCAGCTTTTTGGATTGTAAATATCATCTGTGTACGACCTCTTCTACCAAGTTGTCATTGGTATTCTGTAGCCTGCTTACACCTACCACACATCTTTACAGTACCCTTTGGATTTTTTAGCAATTGAATTCTCCTGTGATCCAAGATCATGGTGAACAGCCATATCTCATCACTGCAAGAACATGGGTGTTAAGAGACCCTCAATCTGTTCCTACTGGAATTTAAAGATAACAGAACCTTATCTGAAAATGGGCAGATTTCTGCATATTCATTTCAGTGCAACTCAACTGAGCAAGTATTTGCTGAGCACTTACAAGGTACCCAGTGTACAGATGGGCCCTTCCAGTTCTAAATTCATGATGTTATGATCAGGATTAAGATACAGTCCCTCCCCTGTGCAGAGAGACAAGATATGCCCAACTGACAATGCAAGATGACATTGTAGTTCCTTAGCTGTACAGGATCTCAGGGGATATCACCTCGGGCAGATAATTCCCCTTTCCTAGGCTTCACTTTCCTACCCATAAATGAAATTATTAGATTAGAAGTTCTGTACGGTTTCTTACTTTTCTAAGTCTCATAATACTTTAATGACGAAATGAAGCAAGACTTCTCCATAATATTTCAGTCACGGATCATCTAACCTCACCTGAAGACCAGACAAGCTACTCACTACCTTACGAAGCAACCCATTCTATTATTAGACAGATCTAATTGGTAAAAGGTTTTCCTTTATTTGGGGATGAAGTATTCTTCCTTGTAATTTCCACAATTAGTGTCTGTTCTGCCACAGAACCAAGATGTTTTGAAGAAAGCCCAAGATGACTTGGTGAATAATCATTTATGGAAATGAAAGAAGAAAGCAAACATGACTCTAGGCTTTCAAGCCTAGGGGCCCAATGGTAGAATGGTGCTGCCACCAGCAGAAAACAGTCAAGTTCGAGGGTGAAAGGGGTTGGGGCAAATCATAAGTTCAATTTTTGACACTGTGAATTTAAGGCAGTGGATAGGTGATCAAAGTAGAAATATCCAGTTGGAGACATAGCAACTGAAGTTCATGTCGAGGCAACAGATAAAGTATCCAGAACCACTGCTAATCAGTAGACGAGAAAGAGCAGAGTATAGTGGACTGAGGGGTGGACGTGGAATCAAAAAGGTCTGGGTTCAAATCCTGACTCAGACACTTGATAGCTCTGTAACCCTGGCCCAGTCAAAACCTCTCTGAGCCTCAGTTTCTCATATGAAAAAAGTAGATGATAATCACATCAACTATGCAGATTTCTTATGAAGCTTTTCTGAAAAAAAATGGACATAAAGCAGTTCACAAATCTGAAATCACCCGTAAATGTGAACAATTATCTGAGTTAACAGAAAGGGAAGAGAGAACAGAATGGAAGACTGTTCCTTGGGACCTTTGACAGAGGGATGGAGGAAGAAGGGGTATCAGCAAAGGAGAAAGAAAACTAATCATTGGGAAGTTAGGAAAAACAACGCAAAGTCAGACAGCACAGAAATAAATGTTTAAGGAAGCAAAGGTTGGTCAACAGTTGGGGACACGAAGGGGAGAAACTAATCAGACTGAACTGTGTAGTAATCAAGAAGTCACAGAAAATCAGAGCTGAAAGGAGCCTAGGCAATCACCAGGTCAAATGCCCTCCTGGTAGGAAGAGGATGAGGGTTTTACTTTTAAGCAAAGGTCAGGAACCTTTGCTTAAATGCAAGCTCCTTAAAGGTGGGGTATGGGTCTTTTGTTTTTGTATTCCTTTTTGTAGGAAATGTTAAGGTGCTCCATAAATATTTACTGAATTCAACTGACTGACCCAATCGTGAGAGGAAGGCGCAGTTTAAAGGCCAAGTCCTATCTGGATGCCTAGGGCACTCCACATAGGGCCACATTAGTCCCTTCAGCTAAGCCTCCAAAACTTGGCGTCACCATTATCCATGTCATCTATGAACATGAACGCTAGTGAGAAAGAGCCAGAGCAAGGGAGAAAAGGCACATGCAAAGAAGATGGAGTCTTAACAGAGAGACTGGTCGAACTCCAGAGGGGCTAAAAATGAAAAAGACAAAGAACTACTTCACCATTATTTAAATTGTAGGGGGCCAAAACGGTGTTGTTTTCAGTTGGATTTTTCCCCAAATATATTTGGAAGATGCAAACGTGAATGCAAAAATATATCTTTTAGCTATCCAGTATCAGTTATCCAGTAAGCACATTTATATGCCTTATGCACAGCTGCTTTTTGATGCTCCTGCATCAAGTATGTGAAGATAGGAAATCCGGGACGAGGAGACACAGAATCACATAGTCTGAGAGCTGGAAGGAATCTCAGTAACCACCAAGTCTGATATATACCTGACAAAGAATCTTCTCGATAACATCACACATTCTTTCAGTTAAAAAGCACTTATGAAGTGCCTACTGAATACTAAGCACTATGCTAGACCCTGCCGATGCAAACACAAAAGTAAAAACAGTCCCTATCCTCAAAAAGCATATATCCAGCAGAAAAGATAGACAGACAGGGTAATAGAAAAGAGAGGCACATAGTCACACAGCTAGTGTCTGAGGTCACATTTGAACTCAGGTCTTCTTGACTCCAGGCCTGAAATGTATCCTGATTCTACCCACTGCAGTGCTACCTAATTGCTGGTCTTCAGATGACTGAATTCAACTAGCACTTATGAGAGAGCAACTAGATGGGCCAATAGAAAGAGCACCCAGCCTGGAGTCAAGAGGAAATGAGGTCAAATCTGGCCTCAGACACTTACTAGCTGTGTGACCTTGGATAAGTCACTTTACCCTGTTTGCCTCAGTTTCCTCATCTGTCAAATGAGCTGCAGAAGGAAATGGCAAATCGCTCCAGTGTCTTTGCCAAGAAAATCCAAAATGGGGTCACAAACAGTTGCACGTGACTGAAAAACAACTGAACAACAACAAAATCTTATTAATATAGGATGGTATTCTATTTCACCTCCTACTTTTAACTGTTCTGTTCTTTTAAGAGAAGTTGCACCAGACATGCTGCAGTAATGGGCCCTATCCAATCAAGAATCAGTGATATACATACAATATACCCAGGATGTCTTAAACTTTTTCCACTTGCCACCCCTCATGTTTGTGCAGCATTCTTAAGCATGCATGGCCTGAGGGCATTTGCAGTGCAAAGTGCACATGCTTTGTGTCCAGAACCAAGGCTGCAGTGAAGTTGCCCGATGCAACACAGGCAAGTGCTGCCAGAAACACCTCGGATTCATTATGCATATGACTTTGAATTCATTTTTAGTCACTGCGCATTCAGAAACCGTTTACTGCTGTCAAATTTTTCTGGATCCCATATGGGGTCATGACCCACAGTTTAAGAAATGTTGCTTACCATCAAATTTGCCTCCTTTAATTAGGATCTCAAATTGACCTCGTTACCTATACTTCGTACATTTTTCTAGAAACATGTGTGAAAAAGATTTGGTTGTTGTCTCCTTTTTAAAATTTTGTCTCCTCTGAATTTCTAGGCATCTCTAACTATTCTTTTTCCTACGTTATAGTTGCTCTCTTTGGTAATCTAGCTTGGTGGAGATGCTTAATCATTTTTCTCCCTCCCTCCTTCCTTTTCAGTTTAATGTCCTTTCCTAGAGTTTTCAAGATTTCTGGCAAATCCATCTCTCCTAGGCTTCCTTAGGTGTACCCTTTCCTTTGCTAAGAGACCATCCTTCCCAGATTTTAAACTGTGGCAAAGAAATCCAAATCCTGTTCTCAGACACCATCTTCTTAGCCACCTGTTGAGTTCTCAAATCTGCCTTTTCTTCTAAAGCCCTTGTTCCAGATTGCCAGCAGGGAAGAAAATACCACATCTATCTAAATTTCTTGTCTAATACTTCATAATATTTAGCAATGCTTTCCATTTTCCTTCTGGCAGTATCATTTGTTTCCCCCATGAATAAGTAGACATTGGACATAGTTATTGGGTGATAGTCACATTACCACCCAGGAACTAGTTTTCGCTCTCAGTTATAATCACATTGGGCCATAGGCAAGAGCAGGGCAGTGGGGATAAAACAAAACCTGAGATGTGGAGGGTCAAGGCAAGGCTTCAGCAGTATCCAGAGGTTAGAAACAGACTGAAAGTCACAAATGCTATCAACATAGAGGCTGCAAAGTAGGCAGTCGCCAGACATCAGAGAAATAAAGCATCTCAGGGATGCTGAGAACCAAGAACAGGAGATCAAGAATAGTTAGAGATGTGGAGACTGGATAGTGAGCTGTTGTTTGTCCTTCCTTTTCAAAGAGGACCAATGACATCACGGGTAATGTCTTGACTCATACGTGCATTGGATTTAAGTGAGGCAGAATTGCACAAAGTCACCTGCCTCACTCTGTTTTCCAGAGTCATCAAAATTCAATAGTAAGACAAAAGTCAGGATGAATGGTGATAGCTCAGGATGTAGGAGATGGATGACCTTGGTGTCTTTGACATCGGACCAAGTTCTAAGTGCTCTCATGTGCCCATTCCCCAGAGGGACATCTTCACATGCTTGGGTCAGATACCCCTACCAACTCTCACTGATGGGTTTGAGGCCCACTGGTTACCCTCCACCTGATTTAGCCTGTCTATAGAGAGGGTGTGGCTGCTGCACATGCTAGAGCTCTTTGGAGCCACAGGTGAGAGCTGGGTGAACCAAGTGGACACCAAAGGTGGCTTAACAGCCTTCACACCAGAGTTAGTCACAGAACATTTGACTGTCAGAGTTAGAAGTAACTTTAAAATCCATCTAGGGGGCAGCTAGGTGGCACAGTGAATAGAGCACCAGCCCTGGAGTCAGGAGAACCTGAGTTCAAATCCAGCTTCAGACACTTAATACTTACTAGTTGTGTGACCTTGGGCAAGTCACTTAACCCCAACTACCCTGTTCTTCCCCCTCCAAAAAGCAAAAAAAACCCAAACAAATCCATCTAGCCCAACCTCCTCATTTACAAATGGAGAAACGGGGTCCAAAAGAGTAGAACAGGTGTTTCCAAGGTTACCTGGGCATTAAGTGCAGAGCCAGGACTGGAATCCAGGCTCTCTAGGGTTCCCAGTCTATAGTTCTTTTTATCATGCCATACCACCTCCCTATTCTTCTTCTCTTGATCTTAATATTAAACTTTCTTATCTACCCTCAAATCCTCTTCTGAAAATACTCTCATATATGTAATCTTTCTCTCTGTATTCTATCTGGTCCCTGTAACCTGCCTTTTCTTTGTTCCTTTCTCAATGGCAGACCCTAATACGAAGACCTCTTTTTCAGTCAGGGCAGAACAGCACCCATGTTTATGTAAGTCAGCGGTTCTCAATCTGTGGGTTATGTTCAATTTGTAACAATGAAAACACATCCTGCATATCAGATAGATTCATAACAGTAGCAAAATGACAGTTATGAAGTAGCAATGAAAATAATTTTATGGTTGGGGGTCACCACAACATGAGGAACCATATTAAAGGGTCATGACATTAGGAAGGTTGAGAACCACTGATTGTAAGTCATCATAATCAGACTTGTCACCTGCAACTCTCCTTCCATCTGTGGTTCACACAGGATTTATTTAGTTCCTGTTGTGTGCACAGAACTGTGGCAGGGGTAGCTTTATCCATGATAAAGCCTCAGTTACACTCAGGAACATTATACACTACTATACAAATAGTAGAAGACAAATTTACCCCTGGCCTTCTTGCCATTTGGGATCTATCCTCTGGCCTTCCCAGAATATCATAGGTTCCTATATTTAGAGTAAAATGTGACCTCAAGAGGCCAAATCTTCATTTTTGAGATGAGGAAACTGAGGTAAGTAAGAGTTAAGTGAATTGTCCAATGTCACGCAGCTGTGTGGTAGAGCCAGGAATCAAATGCAGATTTTCCAACTACAAACTCACAACTCTTTCCACCATACCACTAGCCCTCCTAAGTCATTTATGAAAGGCTATACATTTCAGTGAAAAGGAGAGATTCCCAGGAAGTAACATTTGTTTAAACTCATACTGCTTCTCAGAAGCTTGGGTTCCAGAGGTGGCAAATCAGAACCCCACATCATCCCAGGTTGCCCTTGGTCTTCTGCTGATATAGCTCCCCCCCATCCCCCCATCAAATCCCAGTCCCATCTAAATTTCACCTCCCCAGTTCAACAAATATTAAGTGTCTACTGCAGGCAGGGCAGTGTCCAAGGTGCTAAAGAGGACATATAGCTTAGCTAAAACATGGCCCCTGCCTTCACAGAGCTTATAGTCTAGCAGCAGAACTAAAATGACTCCAAGCCACCTTTTTTAAAAGTTCATTCTCCTGGTTAGAGTGTTCCATTCATTGTCTCCCACAGCAAGACAACATCTCTATATCTCACTCAGCAATTAAAGCACCATTAGCCTATCAGGACTCCACAATTAGGACCCTACGTAGTGGTTGTAAAACAAAAAAGAATCAGGCTTTCCCAACTACAGATTAAAGAATTCTACATTCCATGAGTCACAGAGACAAGACTGGGACATGCCTAAGTGCCCCTTATCTTCCCAGAGCCCTTGTAGTCAGGCCCCACTGCTAAATATGACCAGTGCATCACCCCCAAATTATCACTGCTGTTAGCATGTAACATTATCTCCCAAATAAAACATGTCCCAAGACACAATTCTCTTTCATTAAGGGGAAATGAATTCTGTGACCTAAAATAGCTTGCTGCCCTATGTTGAGATGGGATGAAGGTCCATGCAGTAACCAACCAAGGCACAGAGTAGGTGAACTGGGACACAACTCCCTTAAGGAAAAGCTTATGTAAAACAAATGAATGTTAGTTTAATTCTAAACATTCCTTCCTAATCCAAAGACATGATACAATATCAAGAAACCAATATTGTCATGGTAAATGAATCCAGGAGACAGTGAAGTTGAAGCTAAAAGGAAGGATCCCGCATAGGCCCTCCCTAGAGATGCAAATCAAGGAGTCAGAAGGGTTGGTTTTATCATGTGCCCAGAGGCAATAGGAAATACCATTTCATGGGCTACTTGGTTACCTTGCCTTACAGTGGTCATAATGAGGATCATAAAAGGAACTATGGTTTATGAGACAACATCTGTTGCAGAGGATGCAAAGGTACAGACCTTTTGTAAAGAAAGAAGCTCTTCCAAACCAAATCAACATACACCCTCACACTTGATGACGTTAATGCAAAAGTGGATTGTTATCATTGCTAAAAGGAAAACCACTGAATGTCCAAGCTGGAAGAAACCTTAAAAAGAATTCAGGGGAACAGTCATCTTACAGAGGGAGAAACTGAGGCCCAGAGAATGGAAGTGGGTTTTTATGGTCCTACAGTATGTGATAGGTCCCAGACTAGATCCCAAGGGCCTCTGACTCCCAATCTAGGGCTACCACTCATTAAATCACAGAATCTAAAGGAAAGAAAAGTGACCACATGGCTCATTCAGGCCATGCCCCTGAGTCAAGAACCCAACTTTAAAGACACCATTCTCCAGATATAAAGAAGCTTGAAACCACTTCTAGGGGAAAAATAACTCCCATTTTTCTAGCATTTTATAACACACCTTTCCCATGGAAGCCTTGTGAGTCACGCAGGGCAAAAAAATTATCCTCCTTATTTTACAGATGAGGAAATCAAGTCCCATAGAGATAAAGTGACATGATTGATTGAACACACTACTTTACCTGTTCCATGGCATTAGCTGTTCCAAGACTCAGTTAGAGACATAACAGGCTCTGACGTCAGAGACTTGTCTGCAATTTGGGGAGGAGGGCTGCACTTGTTGCTGTACAATTTGGAATATATTTTATCTGGGAAGAGTTTCAATGCTGCTCCAATACCAGGATGTGCCTGCTGTTGTCACCACAGTTGCCTGGCACATAGTAGGGACCCAGTAAACATCTGCTGAACTGAATAGAAAGCAACTCACAGCCAGAAGGGATATGCCACATTTTGATGCCAGTAGTTAATCTACTGTGTCACATTTCTTAGAAAAATAAGTGGAATGCAATAGCGACTATGAAATTGAGGCTGTGTTGCAAAAATGATTTTGTTGAGCAAATAACAATCTTACACTAGCTATTTTATGCCTTATTGAACAACCAGCCGTTTATGAAAACAATGTTTCATAAATCCAGTACCAGGTGCCCCAGTAGAAACTTCCTATGCTGGCAACAGCAAAAGCCACAATCTTTATGCGCTGTTAGCTTAGACCAGGGCTTGGGTTTGTGTGCGACCCTCCTAAGTACTTTGGGGAAAAGGGCTTTTTGTAGACTGCAGACCATAGCTGGAGCCTTGTCTGTGGGTCTTGTGGTTTGAGGACTGTTCTGTGGTTTGCCAAGGCTGGAGAATCCATCACTTTACGAGCCTGGTGAGGGGCAGCTGCCAACTGAAGCTACGCTGCTCCCTACACAGCAGGCAGAGTTTGTGCTGGACAGTGCTCAAAGCCTCTCTGGCTCAGTAGGACCTGCTAAGAGCTTGTGTACTGCTGGTGTCAAAGGAAAAGTATTTCAATAGTCAGATGTAGAGGGAATGCATTACAGGCATAGAGAGGGGCCTCTGAAAAAGCATGGCCTTATAGCATCAGTCCCCAGTCAGTTTAAGTTTGATGTTGGGGAAAAAAAAGGCACCCACAAGTCACTGAACATTTAATAAAGGAGATTTACTTTGCCCTAACACAGCAAAAATATGCAGCAAGGACACAGGGGCGCCAAGCTTCTTTGGACACGGTCTCCCTCGTCTCCATCTGGAAATGTGTCTGCTTAGTCTATCATCAAGGTTTAGTGACTCACGTGATCTTAGGCACCCACCAAGTCTGACAAACCCAGACTCCATGTGGCTGGGGAATTTTTATGGCCCTAGATGATCATGATTCCACGTCTGGGAAGCCGAGGACAATTAGGTCCTAGGAGAAGCTTTGTCCTATCACTCATGGGGTTGGGACAGAACGAGATGAATTTTAGGAACTTCCAATAAGTTTAACTGCAACAATGGAGTGTGTAAAGGGAATTAATGTGCAAATAAGGCGAGCAGGGAAGACAGGAAGGCCTTAAATGCCAGAAAAAGATTATGTTTTAACTTAGAGGCAACAGAGAGCTCCTGACAATTTTTAAGCACAGGAGTGACATGGTCAGATCTCTCTTTTGCAAAGATTAATTTTATAGTAAGGAAAGAAAAGATACAAGAGGGGACAGACTAGGAGCATTTTGTACCTCCCCCCTTATTATTTCTGCATTTTTTTCAATGTACTATAGTAGATTTCTAGAAATCTTTACTAGACATCAGAAGACTTAGAGGTCAGTTAGACTTAAAGTCTCTGCACCAACACTTAACATCTATGGGATTTAGGGCCATCACTGGCCCCTTTCTGCTTAGTCCTGGGCACTTTGCACCCCAAGATCACAATGGTTTTTAACTGCTGGATGTGCTAATGACTTAATGTTGAGCTTTCAGTTCACTAAGGCTCCAGAACTTTTCTGACGTAAATTTACTATCTAGTTATTTTCTTAACCTAAGTATAACATTTTACATGTTTCCCTGTTCAATGTCATCTCATTTGATTTGGTCCATCATTTTAGACTATCAAAATCTTTTGGGACCCCTGGTTCTGTCATCCAACTTGTTAGATACTTTTCCTAGATTTGTCATCTACAAATTTAAGAAACATGTATCTTTTAAGGCCATCACCCATGTTATTGATAAAAAAATTTCAAATCCAAGCACAGATCACTGAGACATTTCACTGGGAACCTTCTAATTTAACATTTAAATAAGAATGTTCTTTGGATGGCCATTTGAGCAGTTGAACAAATTTTCCGAATTGTACTAGTGTTCAGACAACATCTCATCTACAAGAATAGCATGAGAGATATTGTCAAATGTTTTGATAAAAACTGAGGTAAACTATATCTATAGCATTCCTCTTGCCTACCAGTTTAATAATCCTATCCAAAAAGGAAATAATATTAGTTTTATACATGGCCTATTCCGCATGAAGTCAAGAAGGTTCTTGGTGATTACTGCTTCCTTTTCTAGACATTCGCTAACCATCCCTTTAATAATGTATTTTTCAATTTTGCCACAAAGCACAGTCTAGCTCACTGATGGACCCTATGCTCTTTCCTTTTCTGAAAACTGGGAAACCATTTGCTTGGCATAAATTCTTGTCCTTGTCCACACTGGTTTGATGACCAAGAGAAAGTTGTGTCACATCTCAGAGCCACAGTTTCATCATCCGTAAAACAGGGATGATAATGCCTACAATGGATCCCTCTTAGAGTCATTTTAAGCACAAGAGAAATGTGAATTGTTGGTGTTCTGTTATTCATGTTGTTATTATTATTATAGTGCAGTCCACTAGACCAGGGCAGGACCCTTTCATCCTCAATAATCCCAGTCTGACTGAACTCTGCCTTTCCATCCATCCTTCAGCTGAATTCTCCTTCATGTGTTGCTTCCCCCTTAAAGAATGAAGACAGTCTGACTCTTCTGTTAGCATTCCCAGTACTTAGCACATAGTAAACCATAAATGCCTTCCCACTGGTGGCTAGGCACTGGACAGGAAGACCTAAGGGGGAGAGCACATTTCAGGCAGGAGGGCCAGCATGAAAAACCATTCTTGAAGGGAAGAAAGCTCAGGGCCAGTTTGGGGAGCAGTGATGGAGGGCTGTGTGGCTAGAGTATGTGTGAGCACGCTCTGGCTCAATAAGTACTGGCTGATTGATTGACAGCCCAGGCACTGTGCACTCTGGGGATATGTAATGTTCCCTGCATGGGGGGTGGCGGTAATAGCGGTGAATCAGAAAAAAGGGAGACTATGGCAGCCCAGATACATTTATACTGAATTGGGTGATTCACTCGCATAAAAGCAAATTGGAAACCCTGGCAGATTTATTCAACAACATCAAAGATCTATATTCACTGCAACCCATTGGCTGTACAAGTGTCGCTAGGTGCTTGGCTGTAAATAAAATATCTCTGGGAACGAAGCATTTTAATTTGAAGCGGATTTCTTATAGCAGGAGCAGCTGCCAAACCTTTAAAGGCAGGAGGCAATGCTACCGGAAGCCTCTTTTCTAATAGCAAAGAAGCTTTAAAAAGGGAGCTAATAAAAGTTTTACTAAGCAGCCTGAGATATTAGCTAGGCCCAATTTGGATACAAATATGCTTTCCCTCCTTCACCATCACCGCCAAGAGGAGGGCCTAGGACCACATTAAGAAAGGGAAATGATGAAAACACAGGCCCATGAAAACTTGGTCTAATGGAAAGGGCAGGACCTAAAAGTGAAGGACCTATGTTCAAGCTCCAGCCATATCATTCATAGTTTCTGTGTCTGGACCATGTGATCTTGGACAAATCACCTTCCCTCCCTAGGCCTCAGTTCCCTCATCTGGAAAATGAGGGACTAGGCTATGTTTCTCTGGTTCCTTCCAACTCTGCCTATTTGATGCCATGATGCTAAGATCCCTTCTTCCTGTGCCTCAGTGTCTTTATCAGTAAAAGGAGGGGGTTGGACTAGAACGTCCCGGGGTATCCCTTGCATCTCTGCCAGCCTATGATTTTTTGAGCTCCTAAATCAAGTAAATGGAATTCATGTCCTTTCCCAAGAAAGGCTGATTAGAAAGCCCAGGGTTTAGAAACTCTGAGCACACAATGCGTGTGCTCCTTCAGCAGCAAACCATTCCTAGGAATCACAAAGGGAAATTAACTGCAAAAGAGGAACCCTGTGGAGAAGTAAAGTCTGGATAGAGAGAGTCTGCCTGCATGCTCTGTCCAAACAGGATGGATGCCAACAGGGAAAAAGCAAAACATGAGTGAGGATTGCCCCAGCGATCTATTTTCAAGATTCTAACAAGAATGTAGAATCCATGGCAAATTTCAAGGTCTTTTTTCTGAGTCACCAAATCAGAAGACTGTAGAGAGGGAAGCAATGGACCTCTGAAAGCAGGTAGTCTATGACGATTCACACCATCTGGGATGTCAAAGGGCCTCCAGATCATACAATGTGATGTTAGGTTGGAGAGGAACTTGGTAAAGTGGAAAAAAGGCTGGAGCTAGGGGACTGGGGCCCTCAGCTGAGCTCTGTTACTTACTAGCTGTGTAAGTAAAGGCAATTCACTTCACCTCTTGGAGTGTCAGTTTCCTCGTCTCTAAAATGAGACTGGATTGCATCAGAGGTGTCTAACACACTGTCATGTTCCAGTGCAGCCAGAACTAGATCCAAATATGTAACAGAATAAACTAAAATACAATAAAACATGGATAATATCACATTTTAAAATTAAGTCAATATGTGGCCAGTGGGGATTCTCATTAGTGACCCCTCTCTCTAGCTGAATTTGACCTGACCTACCTAGATAACCTTTAAGATTAGACTTCCCTAGGCTAGAGTTCCAGCTCTGAACCTGTAGTCCCATGATTCCAGGAACTGGGAACGTCTTGCTGGGGAAAGGAGACTCAGGAAGGACTGGAGAGCAGTCTTCAAATGCTTAAGGTGCTCCTACCACTCAAAGAGAGATGGGACTGGTACTCTCAAAAGACAGAATTCAGAACAATGGGTTGCAGAGACACAGCTTTTAGCTCCACAAAAGAAAAAAATGCAACTTCTTAACAACTAGAGCTACTGAAAAGTGGAACAGGTCTTCTCAGGAGACGGTGGGTGCCCTGTACTGGAAGACTGAAAATAACAAAAATTAGATGCCCACTAGTCATGTATGTTCTATGGAGAGGCTTCATGATCAGGGTCAGAGGAGACCTGATAGTCACAGACATCCCTTCAAATTCCATGATTCTGCAACTCTCAACAGGAAACGGAGATAGATGGGAGCGATGAACTCTGCTCATTCATCTCAGCTATGCCACGCATAAAGAAATGATGCTAAGAAATGGGCAAGACAGCAGGGTATGGTAGAAGGATTGTTGGATTTGGAGTCAGGATCTGGGTTTGAATCCTGGCTCTGCTCCTTGGAAAATCATTTAACCTCTCTGGGCCTCAGCTGTAGAAAAGACTGTTCAGGGCAATCTGGGTCCCCTCCAGCTTTAAAAAAAGCAGAGTACAGGCCATCCAGGAGTCACTGGCAATGCCATTCCCTTTTGAAACTAAAACTGTTCTCTAGGCTTACCTGTCAATCACCAGAGAGTGTGTCTCTAATGCAGTTTCTACCAAGCAGTTTATAGAAGAACAAAGATATCCCCAGTATTTTGTCAGTGTAGTATAGGCTAAGAAAGGATCAGGATGAAAGGTATGTGGTAGGATCCGAGGATGCAATTCACTTCAACAAAAAACAACAATGAACAACAAGCACTTTCCTGACAACCTTGGAAAGTTAGTATTAAACATTTATAAGGCCCCTGGTTGTATGAAAAGCCCTATGCAGAGCACTGGAGAAACTGGAAGCTTAGTTAGGGCCTGGTCCCTGTTCTCATGGGGTTTACAGTCTAGCAATGGGATAAAAGGCCAATGCTATAGAAAAGAATACCTAATAATTCATAGTAAACACAAAAAGAGAAATCTCAAGCACTGTGTAAAGTCCTTCTTGCCAGTGAGTCAGCTGGGCCAGGGTAGAAATCAGGGCCATTAGAGCAGCCTGCTTTCCCCATTCGATGCCTGTTATAGTTCTGGGTCAGAAGCCCTGGGTTAAGCTGTGTCTTGTCTTAGAAAAAATCAAAAGTTGTTTTTTAAATGTATGCCTGGGTCAAACCAAGATACAGTGTGTCTGGAACCTTTGACTCTATGCTAAATACAATTTTATAGATGCCTGTAACTATATTTCTGATTTAATCACACCTACTCCACATTTTGATATAACAGACAATCTATTTTGTACCCAGATTGCAATAGGAATATTACTAAACCCTCTTATCAGAAGAACAGAAAGAATGAACTAATTTTTTCAAATTAGCTTTGAATCAACTACCTCATGAACTTCTTAGGAGAAAAATCTATTCTCCCTTTATATATATATATATATATATATATATATATATAGAGAGAGAGAGAGAGAGAGAGAGAGAGAGAGAGAGAGAGAGAGAAAGAGAAAGAGAGAAGAGATAGCACTTTACCTGAGCAAGAAGACTTCAGAGTTTTTTGGTTGTTACTAACCCAGAAATATGAGAGTTACAACATTCCTGTAGTTGAAATTAAACTCTAAGTTTTAACAAAAAAAATGCTGCCCCAGAATTTCACCTTCAATTGCAAACCTGCTCTGATACTCTACCCTCTAGGAATCTTGTAAGAAAAGAATGATTTGGATTTCATCCTTCCTCTTAGAAGCTCATCACTTCTCAAAGGTGATGCTTCCTGGCAATTCTGAGCAGAAGGAAAATGAGGGGGAAACAGGAGACAACTATAAATAGAAGAATGCAACACTTTTCAAAAGTGATAGAATTTTAAAACCCAGCCCCCTCACCTTGCAGACAACAGGGACATCTATTGAAAATAGTAAAAACATAGTAAAAATGTAAAAGCTGGAAATAGCTTTAAGGCCCATGATATTCTGAGAGTACTAGGGAGATGTACTGTTGTTAAAAATTCATAGCATTTGACCACCTAACTTCACTTCTAAGTAGATACCTTGGGCACTGAGAAGGGTTCCCACTTGGAGAAAAAAGTCTTCCCTCCTTACTTACTGGTGCCTGAAATACCTAACAGAGTCAAAGTTTTTCCCTCTAGCAAGTAGAATAAGGCTTAAAATAGAAATAATACTAGAAAAGGTGGGACTGTGATAAATTCACATGGAGGTATGAATGATTAACTGTAATTTCTTTTCTGAACACAGATTACATGTATGTGTTACAGGGAATAAAGAGAAGGGAGGGAGAATCGGATGATCCCTTGGTGCTAAACCTCTTCACATTTATTGAGGTTGGTCTTTGGACCACAGACCATTCTCTAAAGGTCAATTCCCAAAGCCTTTGCAATTTGATAGGAGATGCTATATCATGCATTCCACTAGCAGAACTTTCAAGAACCTAAGGTTGTCTTCTAGCAAAGGCAGGCTTGTCTGGAGACGATAACATATGGATAATCAAAATAGTCTCATCAATCCCTCTTACAGTACTTGTTTTAAAAGCAGAATCATTTAACAGGTCTACTATCAGTGATTTTCCTAACTGTCAGGCAATATTTATTAAGTCAGCATTTATTAAGTGCCTACTATGTGTCAGGCACTGTGCCAAATACTAGGGATACCAAGAAAGATAAATGTTCCCTCTCATGATGCAGGCTGTAATACCTCTATACCTTAGTAACCGTGGTTAAGACTGAATGAATTCTCTTTAGCCAAACTTCTAGTGATGAAAACTGTTGCATCTTGCTAGGTTTAAATTCAAGCAACCATTAAACACTTACTGCGTGCAAGGCACTGTATTAGATGCTGCAGAGATCAACATGAAGTACTTGTTCAGAAAGAACTTATATACTACTGGGGGCCTACAAGCTATACACAGATAACTCAATGCAGAGGGACTGGAGGGCAAGGGTGAGGAGTGGGGAGATAGCAATAGTGTTTCAGGGAGAAAGAAAAATAAGAAAAGACATAAAAGTATCACTGAAGCATCTCCAAAAACACAGAAGGAAAAAGAGAATTCAGATTGACAAGCAGGTTAGCTTTGAAAGCAGCATAGTGAATTGATTTTATACTTTTAAAAAGCAAGACATATACAACAGAGACCACAGCAACATGTTAGTACCAGCAGCAGGCAGGTTGTGGAGATCGACAAAATCAAAGAGAGATACTTTGGGGAAAGAAGGTGAGAGCTGCCAAGTATCTATCCACCTGGTGCTCCGTATATTTCGGCTTCCTTATCTCTTAGTTTGTCTTGATTCAAAATCCTTGGAACTGTAACTAGAATACTTACTCACCTTAGTTGAGTAGTCCAAAAACATCCAGGTAACCAAGCAGGCCTGGATTTGGGGTTTATACCTGCTCTCCTCCCAATGTGAATCTCACCTTCTCTGCCTCAGGAAAGTTTATCCATTCCTTGATCTTGCTGTTTTCCTAATCGTGGTTAGCTCTCCCAAAGGTTGGGGTTGGGGTAGGGAAAAGGGATAGTGTGCTCCTGATGTCAGGAAGAAGTGCTCTCATTCAAAATGTCTTCTCTTCCTACAAGCCTCACTACTTTTAGGAGGCCGCGCTGACCACTCCAGGCCACAATGATCTCTCCATCCACTGACCTCCTTATGGATAAGCTACTTTTAGGGGAATTCAGTGAGAATTAATAATGACCATTAATAATGGCCAATATGTAAAATTGACTGCTTTCTATGTGTGAGTTCTGCCTTTCCAATGGCATTATATACATTTTGAGGTCAGGTACCATGTCTTGATTTCCATTCAACCAATACTTATTATACACCTTTGATTAAGCATCAGCACACATAATATGAGTCCATCTTTGAACTGCTGGTCCTGAGCACAAAGATGAAAAACAGTAGCCCCTGCCCTCAGTTTACCTACAATTTAATACTGAGGAAATGACATATGCAAACAAGAATGATATGAGGCAGAATGTGGTAGAGGTCAATCTAGGCAAGTGCTGGGTAAACTATGAGCAGTCTCCCTTTCACTTTTAGCTGGGACTTAGAATCTGTTCTTTCTGTGCCAAAAGCAAAGCAATTGGGAAATCTATGATTTACTTTAATGCTGATTTTATTCTTCGAGAGCAAAAAGCTGAGGAAGCATACAAGGGAATTATAGGATACCCAATCTGGAGCTGGAAGGGAACTTAGAAGACATCACATAAGTGAGGAAACTGAGGCACAGTCAGGTTAAAGGACTTGCCCAGGGGTCTTCATCACTCCAAGTCCAGCACTCCATCCACAATGAGAGAGGGGAAGAAGTGGAATCAGGAAAGTGGAGAGCCAATTCAAGACAAACATCTGAGGAGCATTTCATCTCCACCAGTTCAGAGACATCTACTGGCTACAAATAATATCTTTTAGTAAATCTCATTAGGATTCAAAAATTTTAGACATTTGTGGCCTGTTTTTTCCTCCCATGAAAGTGGAGTGTTAATTTTTCACAAAATCACTCATTTAGAGGGCAATTGCTGCTAAATGTAGGAAGAAAGGTGAATAGGAAGATCAGATCAATCCTCCTTTCCGAATATTTCCTTTGAATCCCAAGAGTAACCCTGACTCATCTGGAACAAGAGAAGCAGAGCACTAAAACAAGCTACAACCTAGCATACACGAAGAGGAATAACATACGTCTCAGCAGGTATAGGTGGAAGCCATGTAGTAGAGAGCCTCAGGTGGTGGGGTCAAGAGTTTACACCTTATTTAGTGGGCAGTGGGGAGCCATTGAAGGTTTCCGAACAGTAAAGTGAGGGATCATAAAAGTACATTATTTCTTTGTATTCCTCTCTCCTCAAAGCTGGCGACTAGCATGGCACAAAGTATATTGCAAATGCCTGATAAATAGGTGCTGAAATAAATCATGCTACTGAATGGAGAAATAGCTTGAGTTGTTCTACATAATGCTACAATCGGCTACCTGCTAAAGAGTCTTATTTTCCAGAACTTTATGATTCAAAAACATGTGTTATTTGAGTGCCTGATATATACAAAGTGCTTAGTGGGCCCAGAGATATGTACAATCTGCTCTCTGTTCTTAAGGAGCTTATAGTCTATAGGAGTATGGGGGAAAATTAAGCCACGTATACAAAAAAAAGACACGTGATAACAGAACGTAGTGAAAAGACATTGCACCTGTAGTCTAGAGACCTGGCTTCACGTGGCACCTTTGATACCTGGCTATATGACCATGGTCAAATCACTTTAGACAGTTAAGTCTCAACTTCTTCATCTCTAAATTGAGAATAATAAAACTAGCAATGCCCACTCCACAGGGTTATTGTTGGAAAAGAACTTTGCAGATCCTGAGCGCTATGGGAATATAACATTTTTCTTTACAAATTAGGATATGATAAGCAGCCTAGAAGAAGTAGGAGGAAGGACAAGCTGAGGTCAGGTACCCCTGGAGGAAGGAAGGAAAGGAAGGAAAGGTTGCTTTCATTTGGGAGGGAGACATGGAATCAAGGAAAGCTTCTTGGAAGAGATGCTATTTCAGTTGGGTGTTGAAGGACAGATGGGATTTTAACATATAGAAATGTAGGGAAAGGACATTCCAGGAGAATCAAGGTCCTAAGTTGACAAATCTCAGTGGTATGTATGAAGACTAGTGCAAAAGCCTGAAGATGTCCCATCTACCTTTTTTTAGAAGCTATACTTTCCACTTGAAGGTTAGTGGTTTTATATTTTAAGCTTGTGCGGTTAATTCACCAATCTGTTTTAATTTTCCTAATGCTGGAAATCATCAGCTTTTCAAGAATGGCACCATTGACAGTATCAGTCACTACATTTGTAATCAAAGAATAAATGAGAAACTAAAAGGAGGAGGGCAAAGAGAGAGAAATGAACATGGATAAAGCCGTTTCAGTAGCTACTGTCTGTGACAAAGGCAGAAAATGGAACCTGGGAAGTCAAGGTTTCCTGAGCCTCCAGGCTAGCTGGAGGCTATGTGACCTAGAGGGAGGCACTTTCGGAGCTTATGTTGCCCATTTGACATATGCAAAATAAAAATGGCATGTGATCTATGTAGGTGAGGCACCAGGCGGTAAAAAAGAGCATGGGCAAAATATGGGTTCCAGAACTGACGAGACATCTGAGCAGCTGTCCTTAATTGAATGAGCTAGAGTGAAGAGGGGTCTTAGGGACCATCTATTATAAGCCTCTCTTTTGAAAGGGAAGGGAACTGAGGCATAGAGAAGGAAAAGTCACTGGCATGTTCTTTCTATGCCAAAAGAAGAGGAGCTGATATATTTGTGAGTTACCTCGATGATGATTTTAATCTTCAAAAGAAAGAAGTTGAGAAAACACTTAGGGAACTATTTGTCTGAACCTTGTTCTGACCAACAAGGATGAACTAGCCCAGGGGTGGGGAACCTACGGCCTCAAGACCACATGTGGCCCTCTAGGTCCTCAAGTGCAGCCCTTTGACTGAATCCAAACTTCAACTTCAAACTTGAGCTAGATGCTAAAGTAGAAAAGATAGGAATCTGAGGGACAAGTGACAACTCCGCCAGAGAGTCCATGACAGTAAAAAATAAAGTCATAGTGAGTTGGACATATATTGGTGAGAAAAGATTGACAGGTTTAACTTACATAAGATGACATTCAATAGGGTTGGGTTGAAAGGATCAATTTCACAAATACAGGCTGGGGGAGATGTGGCCAGATCACTCTTCCTGGGAAAATAATCTGAGAGTTTTAATGAACTGCAAATTCAATGAGTCAACAGTGTGACATGACAGTCAAAAACCAAAAAGAACAAAAAAGCTAATGCCACCCTAGGCTACACTAAGCGAGGCAGAGTCCAGAATCAGGGAAGAATAGCCCATCACACTCTACCCTGGCCACGTCAAATCTGGAATGACATGGTTAGGTATAAGCCCCACATTTTAGAAAAGACAGACAATACAAGCCCAGAAGGAACTATCTCAAAGGGTGAAAAAATTAGAAAACATGACAGAAAAGGATCAGTCCAAGAAGCCAGGTATGTTTAGCTTAGAAAAGGAAACACTTAGAGGTTGTGCTCTAGTATTTAAACAGCTGTCATGGGGAAGAGGGATTGCCTTCGTTTTATTTTTCCTCAAAAGGCAGAAGAAGGAGCAAAGTGTAGAAGCTACAGAGAAACAGATTTTGGCTTTATGATAAGGAAAAAAACATCCTAACAATTTGAGCTATGCAAAAATGGAATGAGCTCACTTTGACTTCTAGGCTGTACTGGGCTCCTTATCATTGAAGATCTTACAGCAAGGTTGAATGGTCACTTATTGGGGGCATTGAGGAAGCAAACACTGGTTGGGCATGGGTTGGACTAGATGTCCTACAAAGTGCCTTTACATTCTGTGTGATCCATTAAATAGGGAACATTATTTTTCACCTCTGGAGATCTTTAAGAACAGAATGGGTTCTCCTCTCATCTCCTGGGAGATATTCATCATGATCATCCTTGAAAGTAAGGGGATGCACTAACACTAGATGAAGACTTAAGAGTTCCTTCAACTCTGTGACTATATAAATCATTTTATGAATACTTTGTGAGTCCTTCATGGGCAAAAACTAGCCTATGAAACACTGGAGAAGGCAATCAAGAGGGGAAGGGCCACATTGCTAGTGAAATTGGAGCAGATAGCAAAAATGTAAGAAGAGCCTGGAACACTTCGGGGTATTTTTAAGCTCAGAGCTTTATTCCTGTGGAGTGACCAGTTGCAGCTGTTGAAATCATTTCTTTGTATAATGTGTATAACATGAGAAAGGGGGGGGGGGAAACCTTAGCCCTGGAGTTCTTTCCTAAATGAAGAAGCTGAATCTTGGGCATGAAGGCAGAAAGATCTCTGTGGGAAAAGAAGCCCAGATCAAAAAGGGTCATCTAGGTTCTTTATTTGCCTCTAGAAACACTCCTCAGACAGGAAATCTTTGGCTTAACAACCTGGGGGGGAAATACTCAGAAATTCGATCAACTTTGAAATAACTTCCCCAAAGAGGCTCCAATGTTTTGTATCTGGGGGATGAATTAGTGGGTTAATGGTTGAGGAAAGCCTTTGGCATGGGGGATTGTCAAATGCCATTCATCGGATTTTCCATGCCCCTACTCCCTTCAGCCAGCACTGTTGAACAGAGCCCTTTATTTTCTGAACCGTGATGAGCATGACAAGTGACTTCTGGCATCCTAAAGTATGTGCTCTATAAATGGTGAACAGCCGTAAAGACCCTAGGATGAAAGTGACACATTGGGAACATTCCAGTGATTAGCACAAAGAGGGTGGCCTGGTCATGGTTTCAAATCACATTCAAAAGCATAAAATCCAGGTTCCCTTCCTTCCCCAGTAAGTGTAATTCCCAACATACCACAGCAGTGCCAATGCCATTTGTCTCCAGTTGTTGGGAAATGGCATTCAAGAATTTTCCATGTGCTTTGACACACAAAGGGAAATAAAGTAGGGTGTTTCATTAGACTCATGGTACCTTGAAGCTACAAAAAGGTTTCAGTGATTAAGTGTTAGAATCTTGCTTTTATTAGTTCACAAATAAGGCATAGTGGAAAAAACAAGGGGATTTGGAATCAAAGGATCTGGGTTTGAATCCCAACTGTGCTCACCACTCACTATGTTATCTATGTAACTTCTGGAAAGTCTCTGGCCTTCTCTGGGTCACACTACTTTATCAGTATAATAAGGGCCTTAGGCCAGATGATCTCTATATCTATCCTTTCCATGCATGTTATATTCATTTAGGATAAAATGATTTTAGCCTTAAAGGACATCTAGTTCATAGGTGACCTTATTTTACAGATGAGGAAACTAAGGCCCAGAATGAGCAAGTGGTTTGTCCAAGGTCACACAGGTACCAAATAAAAGAGGCAAAATTTGAACTCAGTTCCTCTGACTCCAAATGCAATCCTCTTTCTACCACACTACATTTCCTCTTCCTCATTGCCTGCCTAAAATACTCCCCCTCCTCACAGCCATTCTCAGGAACTGCTCAAGTTCCCACTAATTCATAAAGCCTCCTGCAACGGAAGTCAATTCTAATAAAAGTTCACATTTCTTGACTGCTTCAAGGTTTAAAAATGCTTTCTTCATGGTAGCTCCATGAGGTTAGTAGTATGAATATCAAAAGGATCATCTTCCAGATGAAGAAATTGATTCATAGAGGGACTGGCCTAAGGTCACAGAGTGGGAGAAGAAGCAGGCCTCTAACTAAGGCCTTCTGACTCAAGACTTGGTGCTTCACTACACAAAGACCAGACAGCTTTAACATGTCCATAGGGTTCATAACGATTGTCTCATTTCATTTGCCAAACTATGAAGTCTGGTGACCGTGTCAAGTGCTTCTCTTGCACCTCCCACAAAGCCTAGCATAGATAGGTACTTCACATATACCCAATGTCTGCCCGATTCATTGCAGAGGTTGGTGTTCCATTTCTTGTGTATCAAGTGATTGGCATGTGGTAGCACAAGCACTTAATTAATGCTTATTGATTGATCAAAGATCTAAAAACAACTTGCTGTATAGTGAGAGAAGAGACTCAGTCCACTCAGCTGGCCCCAACAGAAATTCCCATCTCAAATACACATAGGCAGGAGTGTGACCCTAACTAGCTACCTTATCAGCAATTCTGGTGAGTCCATGAACCTGCTTATTCATCTGACATACTTCCAACTCTTAAGAAAAATGTGGCAACAGAAGAGATCAATGAGTGACAGGTTTCATCTTCCAATTAAAACACAGTAGCTCAGTGTCATCTTTGGCTTCCTAAACAAACAGAATTCTGAGATAGGTAAGATACTAATCCCAGAACTTTAGGCCAAGATCTCCGGTTCTGACGTGGTTGCTAAGAGCGCTGGCCATGGCATCAGAAAATTGACATTCCAGTCCTGACTGTAAGGCTGAATGGCCTAGGGCAAGTTCCAGAGACTCTTCTTCATCTGTAAAATGGGCTTAACAAAGCATGCATTGTCCATCTCACAGGGCTGTTTTAAGGATCAAATCAAGTGGGGCATACAAGCTGTGTGGTCAGGAGTCACTTCACCTATGGGAACCTCAGTGCCCGGCTGCTGGTTGGGAGGCTCAAGTGAGCTGTCTGCAAAGTACTTTGCAAACTTAGAAGCATTTTAAAAACGCCAGTTATTATTACATGAAGATTAAAGGCTGCAGAAGGACTTTGTAACCATACAATAAAGAGCTGTCTACAGTGGCCTCAGATTATAAGGAGTGGGTCCTCCTTCATTGGACATCTTCAAGTGATAGCTGATATCCTCAAGTTGGGAAAGTTGTAAAGAGAGATTCTTGCTCAGGTACGAGTCAGTAAATTAAGTCAGGTGAAGAAGTTTTGATTAAGCAGGAAGGAAGGAAATAAGCATTTATTAAATGTCTTCTATGGAAGAAAGAAACAAGCATTTTTAAAATTCAATTATATTTTTAGCTTCAAAATCTCTCCTTCCCACCTCTTCCCCACACCGAGAAAGCAAGAAAAACAAAATCCATTACAAACATGCGTAGTTAAGCAAAATAAATTCTATCACTACCCAAGTCCAAAAAGAAATACACCTTAATCTGAACTCTTGAGTCCACTGCCTCTCTATCTGAAGGTGGGGATATTCAAGATGTTCCATTGAGAATCCTCTGGATTTCTGATTAGTCATTACACTGACCAGAATTCCTAAGTCTTTCAAAGTTGTTGGTCTTTACGATATTTTTATTTTTTATATAAGTTGTTCTTCTGGTTCTGCTCATTCTACTCTGTATCAGTTCACACAAGTCTTCCCAGACTTCTTTGAAACCATCCCTTTCATCATTTCTTATGATACAACAGTATTCTATCACATTCATATACCATAACTTGTTCAGTCATTCCCCAATTGATGGACATCACCTCAGCTTCCAATTCTTTGCCACTACAGAAAGCTGCTATATTTTTGCATATGTGGGCCCATTTCTTCTTTCTAGATCTAGTAGTGGTATTTGTTGGGTCAAAGGGCATGCATAGTTTGTACCAGTGGAAATATGCATATATTAAGAGCCTACAATGGAAGGAAGGAAATAAGCATTTATTAAGTGCCTACAATGTGCTGGCCACTGTGCTAAGTGCTGGGAGTATGCAGAAAGCCAAAAACAGTCCCTGACCTTAAGAAGCTCACAGACAAATGAAGGAGACAACCTGCAAACAACTATGTACAAACATGCTACAGAAAAGATAAACTGGAGCTAATTTCAGAGGGAAGGTACTAACATTAACAGGTATAAGGTAGACTTGATATCCTCCAAGGTCCCTTTTGGTTGAGATTCTGTGATTCCTTGAAATACAGAAGCTCAAGTCTTTGATCAAGGTTCAAACTTTTATCCTAGAACTTAGGGCTGGAAGGACCCTTGGAGATCACCCAAATGAAACACCTCATTTTATAAAAGTGGAAACTCTAGACTTCATAAGATCACAGAGCTATATTAGAAGGGGCTTTGGGATCATCTAGTCTAATCTCTTTTTAAAGGAGGGAAAAAAAGTCAATGTAGGGGAAGTGATTCACAGTCACACATAAGATTAGAGAACCAGAGCTAGAAGGAATACCAGAGGCTGCCTAAGTTCATCATTTACAGAAAAGGAAACTGAAGCCAAAGGAATCACTTGCCCAATATCACACAATGAGTAAGGAGCAGGGGCAAGATTCAGATTCATTTGGATCCTCTTGCTTCAGATCTACTTCACTAGCAAAGTATACTATCCCTGCTCCCACTCTCCTTAACTTTAAAGACTGGGACTGTAGGTCTATTAGGACCTACTAAAGGTTTTCCAGGAACAAGTAATGGATGTCCTCTCACTGATGTCACTTAAATTCTGCTAGTCATAGAATGGTCTACTTTCTCATCCACTGTCACATAGTGACAGGCCCAAAGTAAGGCCCACATATTACTGTATAATGTTGTTGTCTTAAACTAAGGCATCCTCTATCAGTTCAAGCACTTAAGTTATGTTAGAACCTATAATCTCCAATCAAAAGTTCAAGGCTGTAGCACTGTAGCACACTACCCTTATATTGGGACAGTTAACTTGCTTTTGGAGGGGGAGCTTGGGAGGAGTAGACTGCTTCTGCAACTTCTACTCTTAGATAGTTGCTTGAAGCACTGAAAGGTGAAGTGACTACTGTGGGTTTCCATAACTAGTATGTGCCAGAGGTGACTCAAACCTAGGTCCGCCTAAGTACAACCAGCCTTCTTGTCACTATGCCATAGTGCTTCTGAAAACAACTGACTTGTACCTAACATGCTAACGTTTGCAAAGTACTTAATGTTGTTGAAGCACTTCAGTTACGTCCCACTCTTCATGACCCATTTAGAGTTTTCTTGGCAAAGATACTAGAGTGGCTTGCTATTCCTTCTCCAGCTCGTTTTACAGATGAGGAAACTGAGGCAGAGTGAAGTGACTTGCCCAAGGTCACACAGCTAGTAAGTGTCTGAGGCCACATTTGAATGCCACCTAGTGGCCCTGCAAAGCACTTAGCCTATGTTATTTCACTCGGGCCTCACAATGTAAGGTAGGTTCTAAAAGTTACAAATGAAGAAACTGAGCCTCGGAGTTGCTAATCTGTCTCACTGAAGAGTATCTCAGAACTGGGAGCTCTCCAAATTGATGAAATCTCAGGAAAACTTCACCATCCCGAAAAGTTAATTATCATGATAAGGGGGAGGGAGTCATGCGACATAATGGGCAAAGCCTTGGACTTCTAATCAAGAGTGACTTGCCCATGGTCACGTGTCTAGCCAAACTGAGAGATAAGATTTGAATCCAGGTCTTTCCAGCTCCAAGTCCAACAGTATACCACAAAAGGCGCCACATAGCAACTCAATTACCAGATAGCAGAACAACTTGTGAAAACTCAATTTCTCCTCTATGCAAATATCATCTTCCCTATCTTCATAGCTCTTATAGGCTCAGTTTTCGATTTGAGCAAAACCTCTATTGTCATTTTTAAAACTCATGCAAATCAGAGCTGCAGAATCAACAGGAGAAGAAACTCTTTAATTAAAGGGGACAAAGCCAATATTTGCTGAGGTAGAGGGATAGAAGGTGTACTTGGCCACTGGATAAAGGTTCTGCAAGTGCCTTCACCTAGAGTTTCCTTTTCCCCCCAAGGCCAAGGCTCTCTTTGGAAAGACTCAGTGGCTCCATTCCATCCTTTACACCAGGGCTTTGAGATCTCTTTCATGCTTGCTTTCAGGAATTTGGGGCACCATTTAGATAGGAGATCTTTACTGGCCGAAAGAGTTCTTCCCACACCAGTCACTCAGGAGAGATGGAAGAGGGGAGGTACTGATTGTACCAACATTGCCAGTGAGGAATTCAGGGTGCCATGAGTAATACAACAAAGGACATTTCCATGGCTCTTTAAAGTCTGAAATACACTAGTTTATTCCATAATAATAATATTATTATGCCTACCCTAGGAAGGCATGCTTATATGGCTACAGTTACTTTATATATGTGTGTGTATACACACACACACACACACACACACACACACACACACACACACACACACACACATATATACATAAAATATATCATCATCTGAAATGCTACAGATAGTATTATGATGGAATAATTTATAGAAAGAGCTATCCTTAGAGACAGGAAACCCTTAGTTTGAGTCCTGCTTCTGACACATAGGAGCTGGATGACCCTGGAAAAGTCATTAATCCCTCATTTCTCTAGGCAAGTTTCTAAGATGATACAAGCCTGTAAAATCAGAGATAGTATTTTCATCCTAGAGTTCCTTATGTAAGTGAAATCAAAGGTCTAGCCCTGCCTCCTTATAGTTTAGGAAACTAAGGTCCAGAGTGGTTAAGTGACATTTCTATGGTCACACAGCCAGTAAGGGTCAGAGACAAGCTTTTAACCCATGTTCATCTAATTCCAAATCTACTACTCTATTCACTCTATCATCTACTTGTGTCAGAGTGAATGGTAGAAGCAGAGACTATGGGGGTGGCTAGGTGGCGCAGTGGATAGAGCACTAGCCCTGGAGTCAGGAGGACCTGAGTTCAAATGTGGCCACAGACACTTGACACTACTAGCTGTGTGACCTTGAGCAGGTCACTTAACCCCAATTGCCTTGCCTTCCCCCTCCAAAAAAAAAAGAAGCTGAGACCAGCCATGATTTGATGTACATGAGCAAAAGTATGATATTTAGTCCATCAGAGGGTGGAGCTAGAGAAAATTTTGTAGGGAGACCAGACAAGGCTGAGTGACTTGGAGCTAGAGCACAGGCCCCATTTGGCCTTGAAGAGCTCCTTCTCTTGTGTTGTTACCATGGTTTTTGGCCTGGTTTGGGCCCCTAGTTGGTACTAAGCTATCCCAGACAACTCTCAAACATAAACCTATGCACATGCACAAAGTGCACCCTACTCATAAGGACAATCTAACACAACAGCCATGATATCCATATGGATCTATGATGTCAGATTCAATCTAGTTCCACCAGACTACAGTATACTAGCTGATCTTGTTCCAGTTCTCTTCCTTAGAGCATGAAGAATGAGGTTGTTGAGGTATGCTGGAACTTAGATTCTAACAAAGATAAGAACCAAGAGTGAGGAGATATTTAAGAACAGCAACTTATAGAACTTTACCAGGGATGGTGCTGCCCATTTTTCTCCCCTTAAATGGGCTGCTGTGGCCAAAAAATGCATCATTCAGCCGCCAACTTTCTGATGATGAGCCTCTTGGCACTTGGCTTGGCTGATCCTCAGACAACAGATACATTCTGTCACTGGGACTGGATTCAAAACCTTTTCAGGTTGGTGAAGACCTGCCAGGTTTGTGCTCTATTGGGATAATTTTGAAAGCCCAGTTTCCCCCTCCACACCATGATGAGGACTAGAAGGAATGACATGATCACAGAAGAATCAAAACTGCAGGTGACTCAAAAGGCAATGGAAAGATACATCGAGGGAGTAAGCAAATGGCAGACTGTTAGCAACGATGGCTTGCTTTTGAGAAATCATATGAAGGATAATCAAGAACGCATATGCCTTATAAAAGTCAGTCATGAAGTGAGAGCAAAAGATAACAGGGAATAGCCCAAGGATGGCCCTAGCATCCATGAAATATTAAAAGACCTAGAAGAAAGTCTCCAGTGGTTTGTGTAGATGTTCTATAGAGAATTTACAGAAAGATGTGGAAAAGAATTATAGAGAATGATAAGGCACCAGGCAATGGTAGGAAGGAGGGTGAGGGAGATGTCTGAAATCTGGACCAGGAGAGAGAATGCCTACACATTCACGAAGGCATGGGTCTACTAAAGAAAATATTTACCATGATTAAGTGGGGGGGAGGGGAGCAAACAGGGAAGGGGAAAGATCCAATAAGAAAGGAAAGAGAAATGGGTATAACATCAAGAAGGTACTGACAAGAAGGAGGTAACATCCGATGTCACTGCTTTCCACTAAAAGGAAACCATGGACCTAAGAAGAGTAACACCCAAGAAAGGTCATCCATGACTAGCTGGAGCTGAGTCTTGTACTGTTTTCCAGGAGCTAAAGGTCAGGGGGCACCCAGCTACATTTACTGTGCCAAAGGGTCACCACTGGTACTATAACCAGTTATGGTATGGGCTGAGGGTGGCGGAGTCAGTGTAAAAGGTTGATGATGTTACAGGATGCAGTTATTTTTCTTAATATCCATACTGTGTTTAAATGAGTTTTGAATGATAACAGTTATAAAGATGCTAGCCAGGTCGAAATTAGAGGAAAGCTACATGGTATCATGGGAAGAGGGTTGATTTTGTTTTTGTTGTTCAGTCATTTCAGTCATGTCCAATTCTTCATGATCCTTTTTGGGTTTTCTTGGTGAAGAGACTAGAGTGCTTTGCCATTTCCTTCTCCAGCTCATTTTACAGATGAAAAAACTGAGGCAAATAGGGTGAAGTGACTTGCCCAGGGTCACACAGCTAGTAAGTGTCTGAAGCCAGGTTTGAACTCAGAAAGATGAGTCTTCTTGACTCCAGGTCCAGCACTCTATCTACTGTGCCACCTAGCTGCTCCAAAAGTGTCCCATTGCCCAAAGAGTGCTAAACCTGGAGTCAAAGACCCAAGTTCAACATCTGGTTATACCATTTACTATTTGTATAACCTTGGACAAACCACTTAATCTCAGTTGACCTCAATTTAAATTAGTGGGTTAGACTTGATAGCCTCTGAGGTCCCTCCTAGCTATTTAAATCTATGATCTTATAATGCTAATAAAACATTTTTAAAAGCTTACTGAAGAATATGCTTCAAATTCTTTTAACAATTGCAAATTTACAATTTCAAAGAAGCATAAGACATGGTTCCTGCTCTAACAGAGATTACAGTCTAGTTGGGAAAAAAAAGATCTGTCCATAAAAGTAACACCAAGGACCAAAGGAGAACTAACGGAGTAGAGAGAAAGGAGCAATGGCTACAGATGAGAGTGTGACAAGGAGGGGAACGCCACAGGACCATCTTGGTCACACTCTACTGTTACCTGGAAGAACTGTGGCACAGTGGAAAGAAGACTAGATTTGAATTTACATAACTTGGTTTCTAATCCTAACTCTGCCACTTACTAGCTATGTGACTAAGGGCAAGTCCCCTAAGCAGTCTGAGGCCTCAGTTTCCTCCTCTGTAAAATGGAGAGGATGGTCCTTACATTTCTCCCTCGAAGGTCTGTTGTGAGGAAGGTACTCTGTATACCCTTCAGGTTCTCCAGAAATGGGAATTGTGACTATTCTTTACCAAAGAGCAGTGACTCACCCAGAGCTGGGCAGCAAGTGGCAAAGTAATTGGATGCTAGACTTCCTAACATTGCTCCCTCCTGTCAGCAATTCCCCCCAGTCCTGACAAGTGCTGGTTATCCTAAAGACTACTTTTCTCACAGCCTGTGCCAACTGCCTGTATCTGACAGGAGGCTGGGGGGGGAGGGAGAAGGAGAAGGAATTACACAGAATGCCAAGACTTAAATTCTATTTGCATCCTAAATAGAAAACAATGAAATTCGTTACAACTTTTAACAAAAGCCTCATCCCCTTAAAAGCCACTGCTGCCTTTTAACTCACTCTCTTAAATCAAAGTGTTTCCTACTGAAATTAACTTTAAAAGTTTTTGAGCTCAAAGGGTTTGTTTTTGTTTTCTTTTAGGCTTTTCTTTTTCTGTTCATTTTTGAATAAGCTCTAAATCAAACTTTTCTTTGCACTTGGATAATACTACATCCCATGGCTCTAGGGCTGTACATACAAAGTACTTTTTCTCACAAAAGCCCTGTAAGTCAATGTTGAAGGGCTATGGGAAGACAGGAACACCAATCTGCTCTTGGCAGAGCTGAGTGGGTTCAATCAGTCCGGAAGACAAATTCAAAGTATGCTAGAAAAGTGACAAAATTGTTCATGCCCTTTGACATAGAGATGCCATTAATGTCAGGTACCCCCAAAGAGGTTCAAGACCAGCAAAATGATACTATATGTAACAAAATATTCAAAACAGCACTTTTTTTGTAGTAGCAACCAACTGGGAACAAAATGTGTGGCCATCAACTGGGGAATGGCTAAACAAACTGTGGCAAATGAATATATTCGAATACTAATTATTGTGCATTGAAAAATGACAAGTATGAAGAATCCAGAGAAACACGGGGAAGACTTGTATGAACTGATTCAGAGTGAAATAAGTGGAACCAAGTGAATGATTTGCACAGTAACCACAGTGCTGTAAAGGAAATCAATACCAAAGGACATCAGAACCAAGATTGTGCAATAAATGACTGGTCTTAACTTCTGAAGATGGACTATGAAATATCCCAGCTGCCTCTTAGGTGGATTGCTGCAGAATGAAGTGTTCATCATCAGACATAATCAATATATAGATTTGTTTTGCTCATTTGTACTTCTTTGTGATAAAGGAGGCTTCCGTGTAGGAAGGGAAGGGGATGTTTTAAAAAAACAAATGTAAAAATGTTGCAAAAAGATGCAATAAGGCTTTTGTAAAAAAAAAAAAAAGTAAAGTAAAAAATGGGGTCAGAGACAGTAATTTGTACAAGGTGACAAAGTCCTACAATGACTCACCAATGACTTTGGAGTCGGAGGAGTATCTGGAATCATTTCCTGCCTCTTTCACTTCCTACCCACATGGTTCAGTTACTTGCCCAAGGTCAGCCCAATACAGATTCAAACTATTTTTGGTATGCAGCCAGACCCCTTCCTTTGCAGATTACTAAGGACTGCTGTTCCACCAAAGATGTATACCCTGACCAGTGTTTCCCAGTGAAGTATCAGACATTTCTACAAGCAGACACCCATCTAATGCTTCAAGGCTCCGGCATATCAGGGGATACCAGTTGACTAGGTAGACAGGAGTCAGTATGCCTACTTCAATGATACAGCCATCAGCACCTCCTCCTTCTATGTATATCTCAGCCCTTTTGGGACCTAGGATCTGACACTATTCTTGAATTGTGGTGGCCAGAAAAATTCATCACTTGAAGGCTGACATTGTCATGAAAGGAGCCTTCACACTAAGGTCCTCCTATGAAAGACACAATAGCCAGACCTAGACACAAAGGACTTCCCAGCTGCCAGACATTACCCAGAATCACCTCCATACCCCAAATGTTCAATTTCTAGCTGGAAAAAGAAAGGATCTCTCTTCTCTCTAGAAGCAGCCCATTCCATTGCTAGAGTACTTCATGATGTCAGGCCTCTGGAACTCCCACCCCTTATTCCTAGTATTGTACTCTAGAGTCCAACGGAAGAAATCAAATTGTGTTTTCATGAGACAGTCCTTTAAATGCCTGAACACAATAGCCATACCCTCCCTACCTCCACTAATCTTCTCCAAGCTAAGCATCTCTGCTTTCCTCAAACTAACCTTCATATGGCAGAAATTCAAGGCCCTTCTCCATTCTGGTTGTCTTTCCCTAGATGATCCACAATTTATAAAGGTATTACTAAAACATGGCATCTCGAACTGAGCACAGTGCTCCAGAGGCAGTCTGACCAAAGGAGAGGATGGTGGGAAAATAGCCACTCTACTTCCAGAAGCTATTCTACAGCTCTTGATGCAGCCCCAAGATCTCATTGGGTTTCTGAGATTCCATGTTACACAAGTGGCTCATAGTGAGCTTGCAAAGTCACAGGCAAAGAGTGGGAAGAAGGCAACCCAATATCAAGAAGTAGGTAAGCAAAGTTATGGAGATGGGAAGAGGTGAGCTGAAAGTGGGGGGAGTAGCAAGCAGACTGGTTGGAATGGAGATAAAGCAGTTAAGGGGCAGCTCATAAAAGGCTTTGAATTGCATGCTGAGGAGTTTGCTGTTCTCCTTCATGCCGAGCCAAAATCGGGTTTTTGCCACTTCTACCTGCTGGGCCTAGTTCTGGCCTCCTCCATATGACAGTCTTTCAAATACTTAGACAGCCATCATTTTCCACCCCCACCCCCCAGCCTTCTCTTCTCTAGGGTAAACATTCCTAGTTCCTGCAACTAATCCTCGTATGGCACAATTTCCATTCCCAGTTCCCCTCCTCTGGCCATACTCCAGCTTGTCAATTAGAATGCTGGAATCGTGTTAGATTTCTTTTTGACAAGACCATATGGGCCTGTGTTGCTGGAGTCTTGTGAAAGAGGCATTTGGTGCCACATTTCACCTCACTGCCATTTTTTTAAATTAGCAATTTCAGGAAAACAAATGGCAAGTTGCTGTTTTGCTAGCTCAGCACCTCCTTCCATAGGCCTGTGTGTGTTGGAAGGGGAATTAAAGAACCATACAGTCTTGTCCCGGGATACATTTGAATGCAAAACAGATGCAAAGCTTGTGTCTTGAGAGATAGGACTCATTGAAAATCTGAAACCAGCTCTCTTATCAGGAAAAGCTGGGCCTGGGCTTGGTGGAAGACACCTTATCTAGAAGGATGTTTTGAGGACAAAGGACTAGGTACCTGGAGATGGTCCCTGACATCGCTCTTCTCTCACACAGGGTACACTGTCAGTTGAGAGACATCCATTATTTAAACTTCTGACAATCCCAGACGTACATATAATGATTTATAATTTGCAAAGTATATCCACATACAGGCCACTTGCCTCTCGCTGCGCCTCCAGTTTATCTTCTATAAACTGGGGGACTGGCATAGATAAGCCTTAAAGACAGGAAAAACAGAAATATACACAAGACAGCTCTGACTCTGCTAGCTTGGATGTTCTGTGATTCTCTGTCTATGATTCTGTTTCATCGGGTCCTCATGATGGTTCTATAGGACAGGAAGGGCATATGTTATCACCTTCACTTGGTAAATGAGGAAACTAAGGCTTAAAGAGTACAAGTGACTTACCCAAGGTCACATGGCTTGGGTCTAAAAGCCCACACTAGAGCTCTTTATGCTACACCACATCTGTATGGTTTTAAGGGTCTTTGGTGGCAAAGGACAACTTAGAATTGCTGAAAACACATGCTATCTCCCAAGTCGCATCTCTCCTACTATCCTCTGGTTCAGCTCAGACCCATCTCAGCGTTCAGCTAGAGCTACTACCCAATATATGTGTGCAGAAGGTCCATCTCTGTGCCATTTCCAGGAGACTGTTTATCCAGCAGTATGATCTGCAAGTCCAAGGACCATGATACCCCACCAACCTTCCTCAAGTCATTGCCTGATTGACTGGTAACCTGGTGAAGGGATCAAGGGCTGTGGAGGCCAGAAACTTACAGAAACAACAGGTCCATTTCTAGATAAGCATCTGTGAATTGCCAAGTTCTAGTTCCACAGTCCCAGAAAAGTGCTCAACAGTGGCATCACCAGCCAGGTAGCTAGGAATAGGGGTGCTGTACCAGAAGGAAGGTAGATGCCCATGACTCATCACTGCTCCCAAATGTGACCTGGAAATTCCATTCGGTTTCCACTGTAGCCTAGGAGGCCTTTCATTTGCACTGAATTCACCCCAAAGCCCAGAGGAAAGAGGCTGACTTGAACAAGTATTTCATGCCACATAAAGGTCATAGGATCATGGGGAGAAAAGCTCTTGGGAAACCCTAAAGAGCTAAAGGAATCGAAATGATTGGGAATTCAATTCAAGCACCTACTATATGCACAGCAGAGCGTAACAGTAATAATAATAATAATAATAATAAATAATAATAATGACTAGAGCAGGGAGTCTTAACCTGCAGTCTACAATTTCACTGTCTACTAACTGAAATTAAGCATGTGCCATAATTATTCTGAACAAGGATCCAGAGGCTTCACTAGATTGCCAAAGGGGTCTATCACATACACACAGAGGTTAAGAACTCCTGAAATTAAGATTCAGAGAAGCAGTCAGTTGTGGGGTAGTAGAAAAGAACCCTAGATCTAGAATCAGAAGCTTGTTTTCAAATCCTGGCCCTTTCACATCTGTCAGTTAGCCTGCCTGAGCTTCATTTTTTCCATTTAGAAAATGGGGATAATATCTTTACTACATTATTCCTGCCACTGTTGGCAGGGCCAAATGCGAGAATATTAATCTTATAGGATCATGGATCTGGAGTTGGAAGGGACCTTGGAGGACATCTAGGTCAACTCTCTCATCTTAAAGATGAAGAAACCGAGGGCAAATGAGAAGAAGTGACTAGTCCTAAGTCACACAGGTAGTAAGTATCAAAGCTAGGATATGAACCCAGGTCCTCGGTCTGCCACCAGAGCCATCTGCACTATCCCACCACTGACTTGCAGGCTTGATTCATATATGACTCTTGACTCTCTTGGGTGTTTCTTACATTCTACTCTGCTCCAAGCAACCCTTCTGGAGCTATGGATTCAGTAGGGGAAGGTGACTTAGGGCATTTTGAAAAGATACCTGAAAAACAACACTGAAAATCTTTAGAATACCAATTGACTCAGTGATCAGCTGAGACTTTAGAGGACCAAGAGGAAAGCATGATTCCCACCTCTTGGTAGACAGGAGAAAAACGACAGGTGTGGAGTGAGGCATTTATTGTCACATCTAACCAGAGGGTTGGTTCGTTTGGCTTGACTACATATATGTACTACTAAAAGGGATTCATTGAGAGGAAGAGGAAAGATTTGCTGGGAAATAATTGATCTAGAAGGGACAGCTAGGGGGCACTATAGTGGATAGAGCACCAGGCCTGAAGTCAGGAAGATTCCTCTTACTGAGTTCAAATGTGGCTTCAGATAAGTACTAGCTGTGTGGCCCTGAACAAGTTACTTAAGACTGTTTGTCTCAGGTTCTCATCTAAAAAAAATAAGCAGGAGATGGAAATGGCAAACCACGTTAGTATTTTCGCCAAGGAAACTCCAAATGGGGTCGGGAAGAGTTGAATACGACTGAAACAGCTCAACAACAACAAAATTGACGTAGAAAGAAAGTCGCATTAAGAAGACAGTGTTTTAAAGAGAAAGGGTTCTGGAGAGAAAGCCAAGAGATCTATGCCCTGCTATTTCATACCATTTGTACTTGGCCAACTCCCCTCATGCCCCTCTCTGAGGTTCAGCCTCTTCCTCTGTAAAATGAAATGATAGAACCTGGTGGCTTCTAAAGCTCCTGGCTACTCTGAACCTATACTTTACTTCTAGAGACTCCCAAACAACCCATTTGGCTGCCATTTCCATTTCATCACTCTAGGGGTAGGATGGGATGAAGGCAGAAGAAGGTCCTAGGGAGAATTGGGCCAGGGTATGATGGTAGAGCTCTTAGAATTGGCTACATGACCTAGTACCAAATGATGAACACAAAGATGACTCCCAATTCTATAGTGCTGCAGCAGGGTTTTCAATACACTTTCTTTTTAACAGTCCTGGGAGGCAAGCAGTGAGAGCGTGATTATACCCATTTTATAGATAAGGAAATGAACTAAGAGAGGTAAGAAATTTACCCAAGGTCACACAGCTAGTGAATTTGGGAGTCGGGATTTAAATCCAGGCCTCCTACACTTTCTTCACACTGCCTCCAATTTTTTATTGTTCTCCTTACAAGAGGTCTTCAATAAGCAATTTTGCTTATTCTACCTACTACAATCCTTTTGGATACCGTTTTATTTTTCTCTTTGTAATTCTTGCTGTACTTGATGGCACGACGAGGGAGTCTGGCCCAGGGTCTGTTCCAAGTACCTGCCTGATATTTTCAACAAAAAAGAAAATGGATGAGACTTGAATGCTTTCAAAGTGGCAATCACACACAGCCTGGTCAAAAGCATAGTTACCTCCAAACCTCTTTCAGAAGGACGTTTATTTGTGCTCCCAGTACCATCAGAGAAAATTCGATAGTGAGGTCACCCCAGCAGGGTGGCTCTTAAATCCACAATGGCCTCCTCACCAAACAAGCCCTAAGTAAGACATCTTCTAGGGCTCTGGGCCAAATGGCCACCATTAACATCAAGGGGCCTCCTACAGCAACTTAGAGCAGTGCTCCAAACACTGACCCCTGCTTGAGTCACTGCATCTACAAATGCCAGTCTGCGATGCACACAATAAAGCTTCTTGGATCTGGGAGGAGGGCTAGTAGTTACAGAGAGTGGGTGAAAGTTACATGCAAGATGATTTCAGCTCAATGTGTATATAAGAGAGACGGAAGAAAGGAAGGGAAAGAGAGGAAGGAAGGAAGAAAGGAAGGAAAGAAGGAAGGAAGGAAGGAAGGAAGGGAAGAGAGAGAGCAAGCAAGAGAGTGAGAGAGAGAGAGAGAGTGAGAGAGAGAGAGAAGGGGAGAGAGGACATGAGAGAGACAGGGAGAAAGAGAGAGAGACATGGAGAAGGAGAGACAGAGAGACAGAGATAGGGAAGAAGAGAGAGACTGGGCAAGTAGGGAAGGGAGATAAGAGGAAAATAGGAAAGTGAAGAGCCACAAGTAAGCGAGAGAGAAAGGCAGATACAGACATAGGGAGAGAGGGAGAGAGAGAGAGGGAAAGAGAGAGAATGGCATGGGCTGGCTTAGGAGGTAGTGAGCTGCTACTCGTGAGAAAATGTTTGCTTCAGCTAAGGGTTGGATTAGATGCTCTTTGAGGTTCCTTCCAATTTTGAGATTCTAACAGACCCTTTTGAGCCAAATGCCTAATACTTCGTTAGGATGAAGACGTTTCTCTCGCCCTGGGTTTCCTCAAGTTTAAGGCGGAGGGAGAAGAGGTCAAGCACTGTGATTTCATTGATATAGGATGGTTACCTGGTATCTTGTATGAAAGACATCCCTCCCCTGCCACAGAGCAGTAACTCCTCAGCCATACAGAGGGACCTGGGGACACTGAGAGGTAAACTATTTCACAAAATCATGTATATACAGCTGGAAGAGTCATTGGAGACCATCTAGTCCAACCGCCAAATTTTAGAGGGGGAAATTGAGTTCCAGGGAGGTTGAATAACTCCCCCAAGGACATACAGAGAGTAAGTGGCAGAGACAACATCTGAACTCTGGTCCTCTGATTCCAGAGCCAGAACTTTTCACACTACCATACTCGCCATAGTCATATAGCTATTGGGTGTCAGAAACAGAATCTGGATGCAGGTCTTCATGACTACAAGGCCCACCTTCTACTCATTTACCCTCTACCCATTCACCCTCTATCCATTCAGGCTTTCTTTTCAGCTAACATTAAGGAACTAAAATTGCATGCAAATATAAGGTGCTAAAAGCCTGGGAAAGAAGGAAGAAGACTCGAACTAGGCAGATGTTCTTTCTACATGGGCATGTTGGCCCAGACATGCTCTGGGGGCAATATGGCTTCCAGAATCTGCTTCTCCAAGCTTCACCCCTGAATCTCTTAACTCCAAGACTCAATACACTCAATAATTTCAGTGACATGGATACTCCCTCCACCTGGGCAACATACCACCCCCTCCCTCCCATTCTCCTGGTTCTCTTCTTTTATGTGGTGGATACTCGGGTCAGTGGAGCTGACAATTAGAAAAGTCTGATCAATTCCAAAATTCTCATTATCCCAGGCAGAAGCATAGGAAAGTAACCATTAAAAAAATCACCTCTCTCCCTTTGCTCATTCTGTTCCCTGGGCCTATAATTCCTATTCTTGTCCTGCCTCTGTCCTAACCTTAACCACTCTTCAAGGACCAGCTCAAATCCTGTCTTTACTGGGTAGGGATTTACACCATTGCACAGTCCACATCACTAAGATCACAAATCCACCAAAGAATCAGAAATACTGAAATAAGAATGTGGTTTAATATCAGTGACCACAGAAAAACAAAGCCAAGGCCACCATATCCCTCAATGTACAACATATCTAGTTTCCTTATATTGACCCCCAAATTCCCTGGGGTAGGGATTGTCATGCTGACTTTATCTCTCCTGGCATCTGAGTGGTGATGTGAATAGAACACTAGCCCTGGAGTTTGGAATACCTGAGTTCAAATTAGATACTTACCAGTTGTGTGACCATGGGCAAGTCCCTTGATGTCTCTCTGCCTGAAATCAGTTTCTGTAAAATAGAGTTAATAGCAGCACCTACCTCCCAGGCTTGTTATGAGGACAAAATGAAGCAATATTTGCCAAGCCTTTTGCAAGCCTTATAAGGTTATGAAAATCCCAGTCATTATTATGATTGTTATTTTTATTACTTCTACTACTACAGTATACTTTATACTCAAATAAAACAACCTGAGGAAGATCAGAAAGAAGGAGGGGAGTCCACTTTCACAATAAAACTTTCTTTGAGTTTTCCTAGGCAGAAAATCCCCCCCCCACACACACACACACACTCCCTGGCTCTCAAACTACACAGCCTAGCCCTATCTTATGTATGAATCATAGTCTATTTCAGTTTATGCTCATTTCTCTGTCCATTTCACCCCTCCCAGATAACAAGTCCCTTGAGGATAGGGAGTGGGTCTTATTTACTCTTTGATCTCTTCCAATGTCTGGAACAGTGTTTTTCACAAAGTAGAGAAACGCAGACATTCTGTTATTGGTGGTGGCCGTGGTGGCCATAGTGATGGTGGTGGCAGTAGTGGTGAATGTGGGTAAGCACTATTTGGCTTGTAGTCAACCACTCCTGATGTTTTTCCCTAAGAATTGCTCTTGACCCAGCCCTCTCTTTTCTATCTCTGTACTTACATAGATCTGGGGAATCTGGAGAATTTCAGAGAGACTTTGCATTTACTTCTGTCACATTTCATTTCCCTGATTTTGGCCCATCATTCCAGATTGTCAAGATATCAAGATAATTTTGGATCCCAATTCTGCCATCTAAGTGTATCAGCTATTCCTCCAAATTTTATGTCGCCCACAAATCAGACACCCATATCTGCAGTGAAGTTATTGTTTTTAAAAAAAAGAAGAAAAGGCTCTTTTTGTGCTAAATCCAAGTCATTACCACCAGCTGCATGAACTTCTAGCAGTCCCTGCCCATCTCTGGGCCTCAGTTTCCTCAATGTAAAATGAAGGGTTGGATTGGAGTATCTCTAAGATACTAGCTCTAAAATGTCCTAGGATTTAATGAGATCTCACATGCATCTCACATCTCATTGTATAGTGGAAGGAAAGAAAATATTAAATTTGGTATCTTCCCGAAGGACTGGAAACCTCCCTGAAGGGATGTTTACAGGATGCTTTGTAGGGCTACTGTGGCAAGTTGAGATTCCCACTAGACTAAAAAACCCCTATACTTTGGGAATTCAACTATGTATAAGAGTTTTCTATTTATTGATAAGAGAAAAATAAAGCATTAGACAATACAGCAAAGCCAGCCTTTTTTCTCTTCTCCAGAGAAAATTGTTGATATCAGACTATGATGTGGAAGGCACGGCCTTTTTGGAAGCTTCATACCCAAAATGAAATTCTCTACCATATTTCTCTGCCATGTAATGAAATACGAGAGAGGGGGGAGAAGGTTCGGGACTGACAAAAATAACCACATGGTAGGCAATTAAGAACATTAGGAACGAATGACCCAAAGGACCAAGAGAGAAACCAGGGCCCTGGTATCAGGAGTGTGAGCTGTAAAAGGAAAGTGACCTCTTTAAAATAGGGAAGGATTGGTAGAACAGAGCCAGGAGACCAAAGCTAAAGGTCTTCCTCCCCCCCCAATGACTACCTCTGTAACCTTGGGTAAGTTGCTTCATCTCTCTGGGCCCTGGGGTCTTCATCTCAAAGCTGAGATCACCGGATTAGATAACTTTCAAGATCCCTCCAGTTCCAAAGATGAGGACATTAGGAAGAGCACTTGTTCCAACCTGGCTTTGAATTTCCACTCTACCACTTTTACATCAACTGGGTGACGCTAGATGGGATTATATGGGAGGGTTTCATCTTTGGAAGTTGGAGAGGGGAGTATATAAATCAAGAAATTATTAAAGGCATCAATGAAATGTATTTTTTTAATATGAATTAAAGGTCATCTCACCCAAAGAGGGCTTCCTTTGATATGGACTAGATTGGTTCCTATAATTATTCCTCCTTTTAACACAAAGAAAATTGGTTGTATGGAAATAATTGGCTCACTACCCATCTCTATTAAGCATCCTCACTGTCAAAGATTCCTTTTTCCTCTTTGCTGTCATTTTGTCAGGGAAACTACACAAAAACCTCTAATATTTTTGCCATGTGTGTGATGGGGTTGGTGGTGCTCTCATGGGGATAACTGCATGAACCCACAGCATAGTTCAACAGCTAGGAGTCATACTGGAGTGGAAGGAGGGGGCTTAATATCAAATTATTAGCCAAGAGGGGCTTCTCAACAGAAGCTGTGCAATTTACAAACCAGACAAGCATGGCAGGGAGAGGGGGAAGGAGTCCCCAGGATCAAGGACCAAGCATCTGTCAGCATCCAGATGAGTCAGAGAGAAGGTTCAGCAACAGATTGGTACATGTAGTAGCAGACAGTTTTTTTCCATGCTTAAAGAAGGAAAAATCTGATGTCACTTTTACTTTCTGGGCCTCAGTTTCCTCATCTGTAAAATGACAGTGTGTCAAACTGAAACGACCTCTCCTGTCCCTTCTAACTCTAAATATCTGATCCTTTGATCCTATGAATATGTTGGCCCCACTTCCTTCTGGCTTATTAAAGGTCCTATTAGTGAGGATTATAGACACGCATATTGATAGAAAAAAGCTACTGTTTCTCACTCTTGAATGGGGCTATATATAGCCTGAAATGTGAAGTCCTCATTGGCAACACTTTTATTCCCAAATAAAGTCAATACAATTCGACAAAAACAAAACCAGCAGCACAGTATTGTAGAAGGAACTCTGTATGGGGAATCAGAGGACCTGGGTTCAACCCCAGTTCTGCCGTTTACTATCTTTGAGCCTCTATGAGACTCAGTTTCCTCTTCTGTAAAAAGTGGGAGTTGTATTAAATTGTCTCCAAGGTCTCTTGCTCCCAGAGCTGAATCATATGCACAGATGTGTTAGGGGCAGGAATGAGGTAGCCATGATTTAATTATATTCTGAAGGAGAGAGCCACATGAAAGAATGCCACCATACTCCCCTTTCCTGGGGCCATTTCAAATGGTGGGTGCTTTGACTAGTTGCTTGAGATATTAACTGCTCACATTTCCATAAGGCTTGGAAGTTTTACAAAGCAAAAGTTTGACTATGTCCAGGCTAGACATAGGTCATCATGCTAGATTCAGTACTTTAAGTGATGGGATTTTCTGATACTTTTTTTAAAAAATCAGCCAATAAATCACTTGTATGGATTTAGAAAAGTTGCTTGTGATATGGATTATTCTTCTAATGCCTGACCTTGTGATAAATATTTATGTTACCTATTTGTTGTCACTGTTCAGTTGTGTCCGACTGTATGTGACCCCATGGACAATGCCCATGGGTTTTTCTTGGCAAAGGCATAGGAATGGTTTGCCATTTCCTTCTCCAGTGTGTCCCATTTTACAGATGAGAAACTGAGACAAACAGGGATTAAGTGACCTGCCCAGGGTCACACAGCTAGTAAGAGTCTGAAGTTGGATTTGAATTCAGATCTTCCTGACTCCAGGCCCTATGCTCTATCAACTGCACCACCTAGCTGCCCGTGTTATCTAGTAGTTTTGCCCAATTTGCATTGTAGCCTGGTATAGATAGCACAGATAACATACCAGCCTCTCTGCCTGTGGGACTAATTATTTGTTTTCCCACATCCCACTCCCAACAACTTCAGTCATATCGTAAGACTCAGAACTTTAGAACATCAGAAGGGGCCTCAAACATCAACCTTCTAGTCTAGCTGCCTAATTTTACAGAGGGGGAAAATGAGGTTTTGAATAGAAAGTCACTTGCCCAGGGTCACCCAGCTACTACGCGGCAGAGTTTAGGATTGGAGCCCAGTTGGATGCTGAATCCAAACCAATACTCTTTCTACTATGCCTTATGGGAAGGGACAGCTGTCAGATACACCAGAGGAATCTGTTTGGATGTGACTGCTGCTCACCAGCTGTGTGACCTTCGACAATTCCCTTTTTCCTCTCTGGGCCTTGATGGCTTCATATCTTAAAGAAGTTCACTAGTATAGCTGGTCTGTTCCAGGGTAAAAAAAATCTTAAGGGTAAGAGGAAGTCTGTTCTAGTCGTTCTAAGGCACGAATATCAGTCTATTGATATGCACCTAGAGTAACTAGCAAAGCCTTGCTAGTTGAAATTCTGAACCCCAAGCAAACATCTGTTACTGAAAGAGTACCTTGTCCTTTGTTAATTGCTAAATGTGTGATTCCCTCAATTGGGGAGGTGAAGGGGAAGGAGTAGCAGGGGGAAACATGAAACGGGTGCTCCTCTGGAGGTATTTACATCTCTTGCAAGGCTCCATGGAATAAGGAGTAAATTCTCCCTTCTGCAGGAAGACTTCACTTTACTCCAGAGATTTGGAACTTCAAATAACAGCAAATGTGTGTGCAAACAGAATTTCTGCCATCAAAATCTGACCTTTGCATTGTCTTGGATGGTTCAGAGCCCCTGTTTTTCTAGTGCTTTTGGGTTTTCAAGGAAGGTTTGTTTCTGACAATGACCCTATGAGGGAATTGGTGTAAGGATTTCTACCCACATTTCTATAGAGGAGAAAACCTTTAAGAAAGGACAGGAAGTGATTTACCCAAGATCATGTACCCAGTAGGTATCAGCAGGGAAAGCTGACCCCAGAAAGTGAATTCCAAGTCATCTAATACTTCCTCCCTATGGAATGTTGCATGGTATTATCATTTCATCGATGTTTTATCTTCATTTTTAAAGGTAGTAGGTTATCTGTCATTGAAGGTCTTCAAGTATAGGCTAAATGATCCCTTGTTAGGATGAGTGTATGTGTGGGGGAGAATTCCCTTTTGGATATGGACTGGACTATATGATCACCAAGGTCCCTTCCAAAGCTACATCCTGGGACTCAGCACTTTATTTCAATTGGTGGTGAGGGGACTGGCAATAAAGGCAGGTGAGAATTTGTTGAAGGAACTCAGACTATGTAGACTGGAGAAAATCATATTTTGAAGAGACATGACAATGGAAAAAATAACCTGGATAAAAAAAAGGGCACTAGATTAGGCCTGAGAATACCTAGATTTAAATCCTAGCTCAACAGAATAGCAGAAAAATTTCCCAATAATCATATCTGTCCAAAGGTACAAAGTAATGGGCTCCCAAACCCTAAGTGCCTGCGGATAGGACCACTTAGCATGTAGATTGAAGAGATGATTCAGGTATAGTCTGGACATGATACCCTTCTGAGGTTATAGGACTCTGGCAGTGGCCCAAGAATACTTGACCTTGATCTCATCAGTGCCAATGATTTCTTTCAATTAATGCCTTACTTAGATGATTCCCAGCTCTATATATCCAGCCCTAGCCTCTCTCCTGAGCTTCAGTTTCATGTTCCCAATTGCCTTTTACTATGGAGGGCACTGCCATTCGCCCAGGCTCCTACATTCATAATCTCAGCATCCTTCCTGATTCAGTACTTTTACACACCCCATATATTCAAGCAGTTGCCAAATTGACTTACATCTGCTTTCATAACATCTCTCATATATGCTCCCTTCTCTCTACTCATGTATCTACCCAAGTTCAAGTTCTCTCATTATCTTTCTCCTGGGTTATTGCAATAGCCTTCTAACAGATCTCTCTCTGCCTCAAGTCTCTTCCCTCCCTAATCTAGCCTCCACACAGCTACCAAGTGATTCTTCTAAGACATAGATCTGACATAGGTCTGATCCCCACCATTTGCCACCCTCTTCTCCTATATACTGCTGTTGAATGAAGGTAGACAAAACCATGTAACCATTCTGATGGATCCCCTCCAAATTCATATCATACAACCTTAACTGGGCCCTCACTGCTGCTAGGAAGGCTTTCTCTACCTCCCCTATCAACACATTATCCCACTCTACAAAGTGGCTCTTCCCTCCTCAAGCCTCCCATGGCCCCATCCTCTTACCCTTTCAGTTGAGAACCTTGCCTAATATTTTACAGATAAAATTAGGACCTTTGCTGCTCCCTCCCTCTCTCTGTTCTGCCATGAACTCTCTTTCCTCACTCTTCCTCGTCTCATTATCACTCAGATGTCTTTTGTCATTCTCTCCTTCACCCTTGTCTCATGCTGAAATGGCCTTACCCCTCACATTGGCCAGCCCCTCTACCTGCTCAAGTCATCTCATTCCTTCTCATATCCTCCCCACTCTATCACTTATTTTCCATCTCTCCCTATCTCCTGGCTCCTTCTCTACTGCCGACAAACATGCCCATGTCTTCCTCATCTTGAAAAAGACCTCACCTGTTCCTTCCATTCCTATTAACTATTGCCCTGCATTCCTTCTGCCCTTTATAGCTCAACTACAGCTTGAAAAGACTATCTACAATAGCTGCCTCCACTCCTCGTCTCTGCCTACTGGCTTCCCTGGCTCCCTTCAAGGCCCAACTAAAATCCCATCTGCTACAGAAAGCCTTTCCCAATCCTTATTTCTAATGCCTTCTCTCCATTAATTATTTCTGACTTATTATATATATGATAAACTAAACATAATATAATATAATATAGTACAATAACAACTATATACAAAATAGATTAATAGGATAGATATCTTGTTTATATATACTTATCATCCTCCCCTTAGAATGTGACACTATTGACATCAGGGTCTGCATTTTGTCTTTTTTTGTGTGTCTCCAGCACTCAGCACAGTGCCTGGCACATAGAGTGTGCTTAATAAAGGTTTACTGCTTGATTGACTATGTCATTCCCCTGCTCAGTAAATTGCAGTGGCCAGATACAGATCAGGATAACTGGAGATGGTCCTGGATGCAGTGGGAACCTTGGCCTTTTTAAACTAAGGTCTTTTACAGGTCTCAGTTTGAGGGAGGCAACACTCATTCAGTGATTAAGGCTAGGTAAGAAATGAAGCAAAATAAAAGAATCAATCTGGGAAGGGAAGACCCTCTGGGTTTCTGGCCAAAACAAAAACAACTGCCATTTACATTCACTGTCAGGTCCCAAGCAGTGAGCAAGTGGGCTTGGCCTGGGACCTATTGTTGGCCAATATGAGAGCCAGAGTGATTTGGGTTTAAAGCAAGGTCCTGAAAGAAAGAAATATAGCTGATAAACTCCAAGATATCTGGGGAGGTTTTAGTGATTTACATTTACTTTCCTTTGGGCAGAGCCTTCTTTCTTACCTAGCCTTAATCACTAAATGAGTATTGTTTCAGTCAAATTGAGACCTGTTAAAGATCTTAGCTTAAAAAGACCAAGGTTTCCCACTGCATCCAGGGTCATCTTCAGTTGTCCTGATCTTTAAATGGCCACTGGACCCAGATGGCTCCAGAGGAGACAATGAGACTGGTAACTCTGCACTGCCCTCCCCGTAAACCCAATTCCCTTGAATATCAAGATATCATCTCCCCGATTTCAGGGACCTCTTCAGGAACAAAGGATAAACAACAACAAAAAATTGCAGTGGTTCCCTATTACCTCAAGGATCCGATATAGAATACTTTGGTACTTAAAGTTCCTCAGAACCTAGTCTCTTTCTATTTTCCCAGGCTCCTTACAACTAACTCCCCTCCATGCACTCTATGATTTAATCATACTTTCCATCTTGTTGTTCCTTACCCACGACACTTCATCTACCATCACCGTGCCTTTGCATTAGCTGCTCCATCCCACACCTATACTGCTTCTCTCCTCACTTCCATCTCTCAGAATCCCTGTCTTCCTTCAAAACTTAGCTCAAGCACTACCTTATATTGATGACTTTACCCCCTAAAACTGCCTTCCATCAACTCTGTATATATCTTGCATGTATTTGTATATGTATATGTTATCTCTTCCATTAGATTATAAGCTCTTTGAGGGTAGGGTCTCTCTTTTCTTTGTACCCAGATTACTTAGCACTGGCACTGGCACTTAGAGAGCACTTACTGTGAAATTGCTCCTTGCAGGCTATATACTCTAGATGGAGACCTTGAATTCAATTCAAAAGAGGCCACTTTTGTGATATCAGCCATAGTACCAAGTGACAAGTGCTTCCCAAACAGTGATTCTCCTTGCTGCTCCCTCCCTCCCTCTCTCTGCTCTAATAATTGTCTCCTTCTGTGGACTGCTATTCTAAGAAAGGTCTCTTCCAGGCAGGAGCCCCAACTTTATGATCCTATCACATGCCCCATAAAGCACCTTGATATCTCATTTCCATTAGCAGCAGCTTCTGAAGAAGGACAGAAATATATATTATAACTAGGAAGGGACACAAAACAAACCAAAAGAGCCTTTTTGACCTCACAGAGAAGCAGCATTTCACCACCATAATCTAATTTGAAATATTCTGCAAAGAGTTCATGATGCTGTGGGAGTTATTTAGAAAGCAGAGTCATCAGGGTGTCAGTGTGGGAGGATCAGGTCCCTGGATGGGGGAGTCAGGGCTCCCTCACCCCGCACATAGACTCCCTGAGGAGCCCCAAATTAGCCTAGGAAAAGTTGCCCTACTATCCAAGACAGTTCAGGTGGGAGAAAGGGAATGTAAAACCCACTGAATCTGGAATTAGACGACTTGGGTGTGAATCCCGGTTTTGCCATTAATTTATTATGGGACCTTTGACAAATCACTCCTCTTTTTTGAGCCTGTTTCCTCTTCTACAAATGGAGTGGATCTGACTCAATCTCTAAAGGGATCTTTTAGTTCTAAATCCCATGATCCCCTTCATAAAATGAGAACAATTTTCATGTCAGTCAGATGCTAGGCTGGCATTTACTGTGTGACTTGCTAGTCACCTCCTTCTTCTGAGCCTGTGTCCTCATCTGTAAAAGGAGGAGGTTAGATCTGATGACCTCTGAGGACCCTTCTAGTTACAGATCTAGGATCCTCTGTGTGATCTTAGGCAAGTCACTTCATCTCTCTGGGCCTCAGTTTCCTCCTCTGTAAAAGAGGAAGACTAGCTGGACCAGATGGCCTCTGAGGTCCTTTCCAGCCCACTCTACATCTAAGAACCTAGGTGTGTCCTTGAGCAAATCACTTCATCTTCCTGGGACTCACCTTCTTCATATGTAAAAAGGGAGGATGGAAAAGGGTGTGCTGGAGGTAGCTTAACCTAGATGATGACAGCCGACTGTTAAATTTCATTGTGAGCACTTACACCTGAGAAATCAGTAAATCCCACAAATCAGGGTTTGATATATCATTTTGCTCACCGTTTAGACTTAAGAAAGTGATGGAGCAAACGTTAATAATGTAGAGGAAGCTTGGAAGTTTATCATATGTACATTGCCCCCCCTCCCCCCTCCCCAGCCAGGTGCTAAATATTTATCAACACACAGCTCCAGATCCATGATTCTAGGATCCGGCTCCTCACTCAGGAAGGTACCAAGGACAAGGTCCTACACTGCAACCTCTGCCTTAGGGAACAAGAGCCCTCCATAATCGGGTGCCAGCTACGCAACCTTATGGCCCACTAATCTCTCTCACAAACATTAATCTCTAGTCAAACCAGCCTCCCAAGCATCCCATGAACTCACCATGCTCATTCCTCCTGCTATTCTCCAATAAAGGAGATGCTGGGAATACTAGATCTGATCTCAGCAAAACTTGAAAAAGTACACAATACTATTCTTGTGGAGAAGATGGTAAGATATGGATTATAAACAAATAATAACAAACCAGATGAATTTGGAATTGGATGGAATGTTGGCTTAAAAAAGCATGCTTATGGTTCAATGTCAATGTGGACAGAGGTCTCTGATGGGGTGTCCCAGGGATCTGTGTTTGGCCCTATGCCATTTAACATTCTTATCAATGATGTGGATAAAGGATGAAAGGATGTTCATCAAAACTACATATGACACAAAGCTGGGAGACAGAGCTAACACCCTAGATGCCAGAGGCACAATCCAAAAGGATCATGGAAAGCAAGCTCATTGACCTGAATCTAACAAAATAAAATTCAATAGAGGTCACTATAAAATCTTATGCTTGGGTATAAAAAATTCAGCCACACAAGTATAGTATTGGGAAGATGTCGCAAGATAGCAGTTGTTCTGACTGCGGATTGAAAGCTTGATATGAGTCAGCAGAGTAATGTGGCAGCCACAAAAGCTAAGGAAACCTAGGGCTGCATTATGAGAGGCTAGCTTTGAGGAATACAGAGAAGAAAATCCTGTTGTGCTATGGTCTTTTCAGACCTCATTTGGAATACGTGCTCACCACAACTTAAGAAGGGCACAGAAAAGCTGGAGAGAGTCCAGAAGAGGGCAACCAGATGAGTCCATGGCAACAGGAAGATCAACTGAAGGAACTGGCTATGTATAACCTGGGGGAAGACTTGGTAGTAACATGGTCACCATCTTCAAACATTTGAAGGGCTGTCCTGGGAAAAAGGAAGGACAATTGGTCTGCTTGGCTTCAGAGGGCAGAACCAGGAGCAAGGAGTAGAAGTTTACAAAAGAAGTCAATTTAGGCTAAAAGTCAGGACAAACATCCTAATTGTTAGACTTCTCTAAAAGTGGAAGGGACCACCTTAGTTGGTTCCACTTCTTTGGAAATCTTCAAAGAAAGACTAGATAAGCATTGCTGAGTGATACTAGGGACTCTTTCATGTATTGGTTGGGCTACATGACCACAGAGGACTCTTTCAGCTCTTGAAGTCTATGATTCTATTGTTCCAGCCACATAGAAAGGGCAAAAACTCGGCAAAATAGAGTGGTAAAAACACTCACCCAACAGTAAGAAGACCTGGGTTTGAGTCCTAGCTCTCCTGTAAAAGATGTTAGCTGAGGAGAAAGGAGCAATGTCAGTCCACCAGTGGAATGCAAATGCCACCCACCCACTAAGCCCCAATACCAAACACTCCACACAGAAGCTTCTAAGCTACAAGGGAAGTACTATTCATCTTGAGGGAACATCATGGCAAAACTCTGGTGTGGCTTCCGGAGAAGTGCAAAATTCGAGAGCCATTGGTATCCACCGACTTTCTCAACAAAGAAAAGCCAGTTTACGGCTGGTACTCTCAAAACAAATGTGACATGTCATTGGTAAGTGTGACCAATCAATGGTTTCTTTCCAACAGTTGAAAATCTCGCCATTTGCTTTGTCATTTAATCACCAGCGCAAAGCCCTGCCAGCCAATCCACAGTGCACTGGGCAGACAGGTCTGCATAATTCAGCATGGCACTGAATAGGCTATAGAATTCTCCTGGCTGTGATGACAGGTGAAAGGCGCAGAGGGCAATTTCCTGGATTCTTATTTCAGATTTATTTTCAATGCATTCCCTACAAAGAATGTGCTGGACAGCATCCATTTTTATCAGATTGGTGGGCTTTTTTTTTTTTGAGTCCAACTATACACAGATTGACCTAGTTGGTGAAAACAAGTCTAAAGTCAGTAATGCCTCCATTGTCCCCACACTGAGAAGCAACTTGCAATGGGCGGATTCCTCCATTATAAACCATTCAAACTGTTGGAAAGGAGAGTTGGGAAAGGGCCTCTCTTTCCATCAATCTCAAATGAGAGATTTTCATGCCTTGGGGCTCCAGCAAGGAGGGGAGGGGGGAGCCTTCCTTGTTCCCAACAAGAGGGTCTGGCATTCTTAGACTTACACAATGGTCAAAATGACTACAAGAGCAGCCTAGCATTCAATGAGCGTATTATTACTCTGAGGTTCAGCAAGAGTAAAAAAGAAAGAAAGAAAGAAAACAGAGCCAAAGAAAGGCTCTTTAGGTAAGGTGACAGAATGGCCTGATTGGTACATTTTCTGGGTAGTATTTTTACAATGATATGGGATCATTCACAAAGCCATACCTAGAACCACAAACTCAGGGCTTGAAGAAACATTAACAGTCACCTAATGCAGCTTCTCAAACCCCATGTGCCAGAATCTCTTTCCACAATTACAAAGACAAGGAGCCACCCAGCCTGGCTTGATTATTTCCAAGCACGGAGAGCTCACTATATACTGGAGCAGCCAAATCCTTTATTGGACACTTCTGATTCTTAAGCTTTCAACAAAGCATTTATTAAGCAACAACTACAAATCTGTTTCTTTGTTTGATAAAAAAAATGACATGTTCCCAGCTTTCAAGGAAGTTATAATTTACAAAAGGAACTTCAAGAGAAGACAAATACAGAAATAGCTATGATACAATGAGGAGTGAGAGGGGGAGAAAGAGAGGTACAGTCAAGTGCTGGAAAGTATCTGATGAAGGAGAAATCACTTTTGCTTGGGGGTGGTTGGAGTTGGTGGGGGACACAAGAAGGAAGGCTTCATGGAAGAGGAAGCTTCTAAGGCTGAACCTCAAAAGCTGGGAGAAGAGCTCATTTCTGATAATGGAGAAAGGCATTAACCTTGGCATAGATACAGGAAAAGTAAAGAAAATGGGAACTCAGCAAAGGAAAATACAGAATAATATAGTTCAAAAAGTACATATTCTTTTTTTTTTGGGGGGGGGGTGGATGACTATACTTGTGATTTCACTGATATGGAGAACTCCCGATATGAAAACTCCATCTTCAGATACAGATCAGCACTTGCACAGCAAGCCAAGAGTCTTGGTTTGCTCAGAGTCACACACTCAGTATGTAACAAAGCCAGCACTTGTACTCAGGTCTTCCTGACAACCAAGGCCAACTGTCTACCCACTTAGCCATGCTGTCTCTTCTACTAAGCTGCAATTTTCTACCCAGTAGGCTTCGGCTGGCCGTTGGAGCCATACGGAACCTGTCTAACCCCTTGTCTATAGCCCCTCAAGTACTTGAAGGCAGCTCTCATGTTTCATCCCCCCACCCCTCCCAACCAAGACTTCTCTTGTCCAGGCTAAATATTCCCAAATCCTTGTATGGAATGGTTCCCTTATTATCCTGAAAGCCCTCTTCTGTATGCACACTAGCCTGGCAACAGCTCTCCCCCACAAACATATTGCCCCAACTGGACACAATATTCCCGATGTGGCCTGGTAAGCAAAGAACACTAAAGAGTCATCACTTTCACTTGGGACTCCATGCTTTTCTTATGGCAGCTCAAGGTCTCACCAGCTCTTTCGGCAGCTGTGTGCCCAGTTATATTAAATATGTGGTCCATTCAAACCCTGAGGTTATTTTCACATGAATGAGCAGTCCAAACAACTCCCCAACCTCTACCTGCGTAGTCTATCTTTTCTTTTTTAAAAGACCTAAGTGTGGGACTTGATATGACTTGATATATTATCACTTCATGCTTTTAGCTCTCAAGCACCAGCTTGGGGCAAGGGGCTCCCTCAGTGTTGGCAATTGTATACTGCACCTGCCACAGACAAATGGCCAGAAGGAAACAACTGACTTTTGTCCCAGGATAAGACTGTCCCATTTTTTAAAAAGCTCCTAAATCCACAGCCCCCCTCCTATCCTCTGAAGTCAGCATTCATTTCCAAGTAGCATGGAGACTGGCTGCCTTTGGACCAAGCATAAGCAAAAGAACACTCATGTCTACTTTTCTGCCTCAGACATAAATTCCACTGGCCCTCTCTGGGTCACCTGAATTGAAAACAGGCCACTTGAACGGATAAACTACTGTATATAGCAAAGAAGTCTTCTCCCACCCCCCCACCTCCAGTAGCCCCCATTCCCTTACTATTTTCTTCAACGCCCTTGACTAGGAGAATGCTCTAGTTCTTAATGCTGAGATCACAACAGAACATTGCAATACAGCCCTCGGCGTAGCTTAGCAACTGTTTGTTATTTCTTCAGGCTTTTCTGAAAAGTGCTAAAAAAGAAAAAGGAAAAAAAAGAGCTTTGTCAAAGTGAATGCCGAGCTGTATGTGTCTCCATTCCATTGGCAGGAGCGGCCACCAACACACAATAATCCAAGGCCCCAGGGAGAGGTAGTAATGACCTTTCCCCTCAGACCTCACAGAACACTTTCCTGGCTCCCTCTTTAATGGGTTTCCCATAGCAAGTTGAGTATTATAAATGTGTTTGTTTCTTATCTCCCGGCTAAAATGTGAGTTCCCTGAGGTCAGGGACTGGATTTTCACCAAGCTTTGTATCCTAGGGTCAGATGCTGTAGACAGAGAAGGGACCTTAGAAATCATCCAGGCCAACTCCTTCATTTTGAGTGAGGAGGAAAGAGGCCCAGAGAGGAGGAGGAGGTTACAGGCAGTGAATAAGCAAACCTGGGATTCAAGCCCAGGTCTTCTGACTCCAAGTCTAGTGGATAGCTCAGTACCCTGCACACAGTAGGCCATTAATAAATGTCTGTTGAATAAGCAAATCAATGAGTGATTCACATTGTGTAGTGCTTTGTCTTTTATAAAGTGCTTTTCACAATAGGACTATGAGGCAGGTAGTACAAGTATCACTAGAATCTCCATTTTAGATATTAAGAAATCAGAGTATGGAAGTGACTTGCTCAAAATGACAAAGTCAGTGAGTTTCAGAGCTGACATTCAAACCCAGGTGTCCTAATTCCAAGTCCAGAGCTCTGGATTGAAATTCTGTTGTTCAGTCATTTCAGCTGTGTCTGACTCCTAGTGACCCCATTTGGGGTTTTCTTGGGAAAGATACTGGAGTGGTTTGCCATTTTCTTCTCCAGCTCATTTTACAGATGAGGAAACTGAGGCAAACAAGAGGAAGTAACATTCTCAGAGTCATATGGCTAGTAAGCATCCTGAGGCAAGATCTAAACTCACAAAGATGAGTCTTCCTGACTCCAAGTCTGGCACTCTATCTATTATATCACCTAGCTGCCCAATTTATGTTTAGCAAGTGGTGACTCCTTCTACCATCCAGAAATAACTTAGCCAACTTCCTGCTCTTTAAAATACCTGGAACAGGTGGATGATATTAGTCAAAATCAGAGATTTAAGAAAATACAGGAAGGTAGTGGGTCATTTTTCCCTAGGGGCATGTCTGTTCCTTTTTTCCACATCCATTCTCAGCATGGTATCTCTCTAAGACTCAAGTGATAGGGGGCTCAAGATTCTAGGACTAGGGAACAAGAAGGAGTGAGGGACAGGAGAAATAGGACACAGGGAAGAAGAAGACAAATCAATCTTTTTACAGGTTTTAAAAGAAACAGTGTAGTATAACAGAAAGACCACTGGACTTCCAACTCTATAGAACTCAGTTTAAATATGGGCTGGTGCTTACCAGTTCAGAAAGTCATCTGGATCTATTTGCTCATGGGGATAATACCACTCATGTTGCCTACACCATAGGAGTACTGGAAGAAAATGTGTGCAAACCTTCCAGGACTTAAGAAGTGAAAGATATGAATTATGACGCATTAAGTAGGAACGTTTGGTAGTAAAGATGCTTGCGGAATGTAAACAATTTACTATAGATCCATGGTAGGGAAAACACTGTAACTGATGACTTTAAAGACCCCATTCATTCAAAACGTTATTGAACACCTATCTTCATTTTATTATATTTTATTGAGCAAGGTCCTGGAGCTCCAACCTGAGAGGGATACAAATGTAAGTAAGTTGTGGACTCTGAGTACACCATCTTGTACGGGAGATGAAACATTTTCTTACAGAAAACTCAAACTCAAATGGATCTGTGATTTTGCTGATTCAGGAATTCCCCCTAATGATGTTAATCACAACTCATTCGTGCTACTCTGGTCCATGTTCTGCCAAACATTCTCCACAGGGGAAAATTGAAACACTAATGCATTGTTGGTGGACTTGTGAACTGAAACAACCATTCTGGTGAGCAATTTGGAACTGTGCCCAAAGGGCTATAAAACTATATATACGTTTTGATCTAGCAATGCCACTACTAGGTCTGTATCCCAAAGAGATCATTAGGAGGGGAAAAGGACCCACATATACAAAAATACTTGTAGCAGTTCTTTTTGTGGTGGCCAAGAACTGAAAATTGAGGCAATGTCCATCAATTGGTAAATGATTGAACAAGTTGTGAATGTAATGGAATACTATTGTGCTATAAGAAATGATGAGCAGGCAGATTTCAGAAAAACCTGGAAAGACTTATATGAACTGATACTGAGTGAAGTGAGCAGAACCCAGAGAGTACTGTACATAGTAACGGCAACATTGTATGATGATCAACTGATAGATTTAGCTCTTCTCAACAGTACAACAATCAAAGGCAATTCCAAAAGACTCATGATGGAAAATGCTGTCCACATCCAGACAAAGAACTATGGAGTCTGAATGTAGATCGAAGCATACTATTTTCACTTTTTTTTGTTTTTTTTCTTTCTTGTGGTTTTCCCTTTTGTTCTGATTCTTCTTTCACAACCTGACTAATGTGGAAATGTTTAACATGATTGTACATATAAAACCTCTATTAGATTGCATGCTGTCTTAGGGAGTGGAGGGGGAGGAAAAAAATTTGGAACTCAAAATCTTATAAAAATGAATGTTGAAAACTATCTTTACATGTAATTGTCAAAAACAACACACTATTAAGTGAGGGAAAAGAGTTCTCAACAGGGAGTACGAGGCCTTCCTTGTTTTCTCCTGACACAAGAGGGGACACAGTAGGGTCCTCTGGCTGTCCACCAGTTATCCTTTGCTCCTAAGAGCAAAATGACCTTGCTGAATGGATTGTCATTTAATTCTTTGATAATATCCTTTAGTTCAGTTTTTCTGTGGAATTTCTCATTGGTTCTATGTTATAGCCTGCTCACCCTCCCACCATCTCCCTCTTCATTGACCTCAGTGTGGTAGTCATCTTTAATTCTTTTGAGGCAGTGGTGTCCCATGACTTGCTACCATAAAACAGTATGGATAAAATGTTTGTATAGAAAAGGTAGGCTTTTGCTTTCATGGAAAGCCTGGGATGAGTAAAAACTTTGCAATTTCCTAAAAGCAATCCAGCTCACTTCCCCCTATTTTTCACTTCTGGGCCTAGATAATTGTCCACTTCTACTCTCAGTCTCAGATTTATACATACTACTGGATATACTCTATAGGGTGTCCATCCAAAAATATCAAAATCTGGGCAAAAAATATTCTTCATCTACTTGGTCTTTCCCATGTGGACAGACAAGCCAAACTTCTTTTGAGTGATAATAGATCTCTTCTAGAAGGCTCACCTCTTTCTAGGAGCATTTGATGCCATCAGCACAATTTCATCTACAAATAGAAGCATGTGGAGGATGTCACTATCCATAGAGAATCCCTCCTCAACCTGAATCATGAGCAGGATCTACTCAATTATAGTGGTAGATATCTTTGGCAACTATGCATCTCCCTGTTTTATACCTTGATGAATGTTTATTATCAGAGGATCAATGAATAGGGTTATTTTTACTGTTCTATCTTCCAAGGAACCTTGAATGATCTTGACAAATAGATGGGAGGCACCTTATTGCAAAAGAGTGGGTAAGACGATGTTTTGTTCTAGAAAATCAAATGCATTTTTGTCATCAACAAATGGTGGAATCTTATAATCTCTACATCTTTTAGCTAACTGTGATATCGTAAAGATGTGGTTCATTGTTGAGTATCACTTGCAAAAGTCTGATCCCAACTTGTGCTTTCATCAAGGATGCCCTCAATTCACATATGGCTGACTCTCAGTGATTATATACAGATGCAAGAGTAGGTATATAGGTCAATAATTAATTATTAATGGTCTCTCAGTTACCTTTTTATATAAAAAGGTCTGAGATTTATCTCTCCCACCTCCTGCCTTTTGGTAGTTCTCACAGAACTACAATACAAACCAGAAGATGGTATCAGCATAAAGAGATATAAACAAAGCCATGGGAGGGAAACATTTCTTTCTAGGTGTTTATGGGGAGGGGGGAGCAGCGGTAGGTAGGGGGATAGATATTCTGAGAAGGATTCATGGAGGACATGGCATTTAAAACAGACCTTGAAAGATGGTAGGATTTCATCAAGTAAACACTGGGGGCAGAGGGATGGCCCAGATAAGTAGAACAGCATGAGCAAAGATGCAAAGAATATCCCCGTATTCTGACAGAATTAGAGTGGTGAAGTAAAAAGAGTGCTAAACTTATGGTCAGAGGACCTAGATTTGAATTCCAGATCTGCCATTAGCTGGGTAACCATGGGCAAGTCACTTCTTTCTGGGCCTCAGGTTCCAAATCTATAAAATGAGGGGGTTGGACTACATGGCACTTTGTGGCAATAACTCCTATGATCCTACATTCCTACCCTTTGGCCTAACAGAACAATAGCTCTGCCCTCCAGATATAGGCTCCCTAGCTTCCCCAACCTGGCCTAGTGAGCTAGTGGGTGGACTGACTGGCCTCAAATGGAGTGGATGGTCCAGGTTTAAGGTTACTAATGCTCCAGGTACAAGGGGCAAAAATGTTGCTCTCTCCAGCCTTCTGCTGGGTATTCCAGACCTGCTATATCACTTTGTAATATATTCATATTATTACCTCGATACTTCACCTGAACAGTCTTAATGAAATATGACTGGAGATTAACTAAACTGTAAAATCCATAAAAAGTGTGCTTTACCAGGGACGCTTCCCAATGAATCAGCAGTTGGGTTAATTCATTATTTAGCGGGCTTGTTATTTACAATGTATTACATACCGCTTGGGAAGTTATTTACCCAGGCTGGTCTCTCTGCATGATTCTCCCTGAAGAGAAGAAAAATGTTTATTGTCAACTACACCAGGTCGTCGTTTGAGTCTGCAGCAGCACAACTCAAGGCAGGCTCCCAGACTTCCTGGGTCTAACAGGATTTGGAACTCTAACAAGAACCTCTTATTTTACAAATAGCAGTAAGAAGAAATCAAAGATCTTAGCAATGTGTATTTCTATAGTGCTTTCCTCATAACAACCTTTTGAGGGAGGAAGTACAAGTATGGTTATCCCCATCTTACAGAGGAGGAAACTGAGGCCCACAGAGGAAAAGGCACTTGTTCAAGGCCATTAAGGGAAAAAATTGTAGGACTTGTAAAATCAAGGTTCATCTTAGGTAGTACCTCCACAAAGAATTACTTCCTGATTTTCCCCTGGGGTGTGTGTGTGTGTGTGTGTGTGTGTGTGTGTGTGTGTGTGTGTGTGTGTTCTCTCTCCCTTTCTCTCCCTCTCCTTCCCTCTTTCTGCATCTCTTCTCTCTCTCTCTCTCTCCCTCCCTCCTTATGTCTATCTCCTTCTATCCCTCTCCCCCTCTCTCCCTGCATCTTTCCTTCCCTCTTTCTCCTCTAATTTACAATCCTGATTATATTTATTTAATCTGTCTACATGTTGTGCTCCCCTGGGAGAATGTAAATTCCTTGACATTAGAGGCTTGTTTCTTGGGTCCTATGTTCCTAGACCTAGAAGCCTAGACTTTAGAGGCCATCTAGTCCAAGGCTCTCATTTTACCAGGGAGGAAAGAGGCACAGAGAGGGGTGGAGAGTTGCCCCAGGTCACTGGAGGATCCTAGATCTGGAGCTAAAAGAGACTACAAAGACCATCTAATTCATCGAGTCATTTTATAGCTGAGCAATGAGTGCCAGGGACACTGAGTTACTTGGTCAAGGTAAGACATGCAGTTTAAGGGTCAGAGGTGAACCCTGATTCCAGAACCTTGGACTCTAAGGTTAGTGCTCTTTGCACGGGCCTGAGCCATTATTTCCTCTGGGTCTTTGTATTTCAAATGCCTTGAATAAAGAATTCACTTAATAAATATTTATTGAATTGAATTTTTCCGTGGCAGTTATTGACCATTGTTTCTGTTTTTAATTTTTTAAAAATGATCTCTTTATTGATGCATCAGAATCATTTCTAGACATCACCATCACCAAGCCAGTGAGCTTTCCCTTTTAACAAAAAAAAAAACAGTTTAGCAAAAACAATCAACCTAGCAATCACACTGGACAGCATATCCAATTTTTCACACCCATAGTCTTTCTTGCCTCCTCAAGGACAGCAAGTACATACATTTCCTCATTTCTTTGTCAGGGCCAAGCTTAATGACTATTGTTTCTTGGGAAGAAGGAAGTGGGGGAGAAGGGAAAAAAGGAAAGGGAGAATGGGAGAGAGGGAGAGAGGAAGGGAGGGAGGGAGGGAGAGGGAGAGAGACCATTACCTCCATTCACTGGAAATCAGTTCTGTAGGTATGAGATTTTCATGACCTAGTACGTAGGACTCAAATCTGAGACTCTAGACAAGAAAGGACGTTGTTGTGGCAGCTCATTCTCTTTGAATTGGGTTTTGTTATTCATTTTATGAGACTTGAAGGCTCCCTGGTGAACTGCTAACCCAGAGTAGCAGATTTGTCTAGGGAGCCAGTCTGGGTCTCACGTGAGCAAACCAAATTAGCAGTGGTGCATAATGATATTGATTTTAATCAATCAGTGGTTAGAGAATTAAGGACCTTTCATTGATTAACAATCACTCCGTAGTGCCTCATCCATTCAAAAAGATCATTTGTACTGTGTACGTGGCCAGAAGCCAATGCCATGCAGCTACTGAAGCATCTCGCCAAATGAGCTTTGTATCATTCATCCTGTTATTCTCATCAAAAACACTCTGGAGCGCTGGGTGCTCAACAAACCCTACAGGCTTGGGAGGCTGCTGGCAAAGGAGTGGAGAGAGTCCCTCCCTTAAGGGAAGTTCTTCAATCCTCTGCAGCTTTCAAAGAATACTAGAATCACAGACTTAAGTGTTAGAAAGGACCTCAGAAGTCATCTTGTCCCACCCCCTCATTTTATGGGTAAAGAAAATGAGGCCCAGACAAGATACTGGGACCCTAGATCCAGAACTTTTAGGAGACTTCCAGAGGCCATCAAATTCAACTCCCTAGTTTTTCAGGAGGAAATGGAGACCCAGGGAAGTAAAGTGACTCGTGCAAGCCTACATAGGTAAGAGGGAGCTGGGTGGGAATTTGAGGAATGCTCTCTTTAGTCTCCAAATCCAGCACACTTTTCATGGCTTTTGTCTAACTCTTCCTTCCTGGGTACTCTTTTCCTCATGGCTTCCTTGACACTACTCTCTCCTGATGCTCCTTCTACCTGGCCAAGCTTCCTTAGTCTCCTTTGCTGGATCAGCACCAATCCTTTAGCTTATGCCCTATACTTTCTTTCTCTCTCAATGCTAAACTCTTGAATCTTTGGTACTTTCTTCCTCCTCTTCCTCACCATCCTTAAAATTCTGAACAGACCTAGAAGTTTGATTTCCAACCGATGTACTGAAAATGTTCTTTTCAAAGCCACCAATAATCTCTTAACCTCTATATCTGATAGTCTTATCTCAAATCTCCCCATTCTTGATTTCTCTGTAGCTTGATACAAGATACTCTCTTCCCTTTGCTGGCTCACCATCTATCTCAAACCCCCTAGGTTTATGTATTCCTCAATTCTCTGTCCTGAGGCCTTTTCTTTTCTCTTTTGGTGATATCAACACCTCCAGTGCGTTCAATTAGCATGTCTATGTAGATGATTCCCGTATATATTTTACATCTATATCTACCTATCTAGTCTTTCTCCTTAACTTTAATTCCATGCCATCCTCTGCCTAAGGGACATCTCCATCTGAATGTTCCCTAGGAATCTCAAATTTACAGTGTTCACACCAGAATTCATCTTCTTCCACCAACCTCCCTTCCTCCAAGATTCCCAATTTCTACTGAAGGCACTAACATCCTTATAATAATCCAGATTTGCGGTCTCAGTCATCATTAGATGTTCCCCCACCACTGTAACCCTCACATTCAGCTGACAAGTTATAAACATTTAACCTAAACAAAACCTCTCTCACCTCTTTACCCTTCTCTCTACTCACAGGGTCACCACCCTAGTACAAGCTCTTATCACATCTCATTTGGACTGCTTGAATGGCTCCTAACTGGCTGCCTGCTCTCAGTAATCTTACTAAGGTACAGACACGACCAAGACATTTCCCCGCTCAAGAACCTTTGATATCTACTCCATTACCTAGAACAGGGGTGGGGAACCTGTGGCTACACATGGCCTTGTAGGTTCTCAGGTGTGGCCCTTTGACTGAGTCCAAGTTTTACAGAACAAATCCTTTTATTAAGGTGAAATTTGGATTTAGTTAAAGGGCATCACTTGAGGACCTAGAGGTCCACATGTGGCCTTGAGGCCTTAGGGTCCCCACCCCTGACCTAGAAGATAAGACAAATTCATTTCAATAGGCGTTCATCAGTCAGTGTTTATGTGGCAGGCATCAGGCTATAACCTAGGAATACAAAGGGGGAAAAAAATCCTGCCCTCCAGGATCTTACATTCTTAGCCTAATATTTAAGGTCTTCTTTAATCACTGCTGGCTACATGAATAAATAACTTCCTATCTCTATGCCTCTTTTCCTCAGCTGTAAAATGAAGGTAAGAAGACTCATACTACCTGTTTCCCAGGGTGATAAAGAAGGCACTGTCGAAACCTAAAAGCATCAGAAAAATGGGAGCTATCATGATTCTATATTATTAATATTATCCTCCATTACCACCTGGCTGAATTATTACAATAGGTTTTCATGCTTCTGCTCTCTACATGCTCCAATCCATCCTTCTTACTGGTGCCAGAATAACCTTGCTGGGCATGTTACTTGTCAGCCCTCAAATTCTTTCATTGTGTCCAACTATCTCATAGAGTACAATCCATCCTCCTTTCCATAGCATTCAATGACAATACTGATACCAAGGTATATGAACTGATGAGTTATCTGGCCCACTGTATATCACAGTCTGGATAGATGAGGTCACACCTCCAAAATGCAAGGTAGGAACCCTATAAAGCAGCGGTTCTCAACCTGTGGGTCGCAACCCCTTTGGGGGTCGAAACAACCCTTTCACAGGGGTAACAGGGGTGGCTAAGACCATTGGAAAACATGCATTTCCGATGGTCTTAGGAACCAAGACACCGCTCCTCTATCCATCTCCAGGCAGGTACGCCCACATGCAGATACGCCCACATATGAGTATTAAAGGGTCGAGGTATAAGGAAAGTTGAGAACCATTGCTATAGAGAATTTGCTAGAAAATGTGGACAAGAGTGGCATGGGCTAAGAATAAATGGATGTGCATTGAGCAGCCAGCACCCAATGAGAGAATACCCATATAGATAGGATAACAGGTCCACCAAAGAAGGAACATAGAGCCCTGATTCCTGGGAAGGAGAGAAATGGGATTCACACAAACGTGACTAAAAAAATGGAAAATGATGGCTTTTGGACATTTTTGGTCCATTTGAACCAATGGACATTTGTGTATCTGGGGCCAGGACCAATTAAGTATTTGCTCACAGTGCACCCTTCGTCAAGCTACTTCTTTGCTCCATTCTACAATTTTCCCCTATATAGAATGAGAGTTTCTTCCAGCTCCAAAATGCTAGGATTCCATGACACCCAATGGGTCCTGAACTGTGAAGATGTGCTTCTGAGACAAAGTTTCCTGATATACCAGTGTTCTCCCAAGGGAGCCCTAGCCAGGAACATGCACACATGCTCCCCAGGATGTGGACCTTAACCAATGATGCATTCAGCTTCTGGCCTCAGCTCACAGACTTCAGATGCTTCTAACATGGCCCTCATCTGCAAAAATGTCAGCTAAAATGACAGCTGTCCAAAACCAGAAAAGAATCCTAATAAGCATTCATTCCCATAGCCCTTTATACTTTTCAGAAGCATTTTCACACCCCTTATCTCATTGGATCCTCACCCCAAACCATGGGAGATAACACAAGCATTGAATATTACTCCCCAAATTACAGATGAGGAGTGTGAGGCTTCGGGCTGTGGTGCCAGCTATCCAAGGATACCCAGCCAGGAAGCGAGAGGAATCAAGAGTAGAACCTAAGTCTCCCACCTCAAAGGCCAGAGATCTTTTCCCAACATAATAAATATAATGCACCATTTTAAAAAGCCCCTGCTAAGGGCAGAGCACTGCACTTAGTGTTAGGGAAGAGACCAAATATTCAAAAAGGCATGGGCCCTGCCACCCAAAAGCTCAGAGTCCAATAGGGAGAAGATACCATAACAGAATGCTGTAATCCATTACATGAGTAGTGCATTAAAGAGGTGCAAATTAAGTGCTCTCTCAGGTCTGAAGGAGAAGTCATTACTAGACAAAGAGAGGAAAAATTTCCGAAAGCCTTTGTGGAGGCAATAACATTTGAGTTAAGCTTGAAAAGACACATGAGGGGAAATGGTTAAAAAAAAGGGGGGCATTCCAGGAAAAGGGTGAGCAAAGGCACCCAGATAGGAGAACAGAGGGTGGTGAATGGCCCCATTTGGTACAGAATGAATATAAGAAAAGGCCATAAACTAAGGGTTCTTAACCTCTTCTGTGTTATGGGCCCCTTTGGCAGTCTGATGAAGCTTATAGAGACTGTCTTAAAATGTCTTTAAGTACAAAAAATAAAATATATAGGATTTCAAAGGGAATCAAACATATTAAAATGCAAATTATCAAAATTGTTTTTTAAAAAAGTTTATGGACCTCAGGTTTAAGAACCCCTGCTCTAAAGGTCGGGTAGCCCCAGATGATGGAGAGGGCTGAATGTTACCTGCTAAACTACGTCCTGCTACCTCCCAAAGCAATACAAGCATTGCCTCTGTTCTTTTTGACCTGAAAGAGTCTGATTTGGGTTGGAACATACAGGCAGTACCCAAGAGAGGGAATACAGTGATGCTTCTCTTCACAGAAAGCTCTCCCATCTGTTAACACATGCTTAGGGCAACAGGATGAATATGAACCAGCTGACTTGGATGTCCAAGTATAGCAGAGCAGCTGTGCTTTCCTTGGAGGCCTCCAAACCCAGGAGCCATGCTTCTCCATAGGGGTCAGCTGGTGAGTTCATACCATAGCTTGAACTAGGCAAGCTTCTACAAATGTGAACCTTCCTATCTCTACCCTCCCATACACAACCTCCTTTTCACCAAGACAAATCATTCAAGTGACGAAAAAGTTTCTGATTCAAGTGTTATGTTGATTCAAGTGGGCATTATTATCAACACAATAATGTCTGACAAGAAAGATTACCTACCTTCACTATTACTATGTAAAAGTGAAAATCACCTGTATATTCCCTTACTTCTATATTTAATCTTTCAAGTAAAGAAGAGATTGCTTTGCAAAATTATTCATGAGAGAAATTCCATCTCCTGTGACTGGGAATCTCACAGTTGGTATTTTTGTAAAACGTTTGTAGCATGTCCACAAATGACACTCCATTTCCATGCCACCGCACTGGCCATTCCCTATGTCTGGAATGCACTCGCTCCTCTCTTCTCCCTCTTAGAATCCCTTGTATCCTTCAAACATCAGCTCAAATCCCATCTTCTACATGAAACCTTCCCTGATCCCTGTAGCTGCTAGTGCCTCCCTCTCCCCTCCAAATTTCTCAGATTTATTTTGTAATATTCTTATATGTGTACACAGTCATCCCCAATAGAATGTAAGCTCTCTTAGAGAAGGGACTGTTTTAATCTTGTCTTGGTATTCCAAGTTCCTAGCACAGTTCTGGCACATGGGGAAGGCTTATTGATTGATCGAAGGTAGAAGGAACCTTAGAGTACATATTGACCCCCTACTCTATGAAATTAATTTCTACATAGGTTGTACATAAAATGGCTTCAAGACCAAGCAAGATATAACATGGAAGCAATATGGTAGAAAGACAAGAGCACTGAATCGGAGTGTTTTGGTTCCACTTACTAATCTGAGTGACTTTGGACAAGTTCCTTCTCCAAGCTGGCCCTCAGTTTCCTCTTCTGTACCATGAGGGAGTTAGGCCACATGATCTTTAAAATCCCCTCTACCTCTAAATCCTGTGATTTCCTTAAGGATCTGTGATTTTGTAAGCACAGATCATTAATTCTGATCTTTTGTTATTGCCCAAGCAAACATCAACTTGGGCAGGAAGGGGCTAACCTTGGAGCTTCCAAGCCCTGGCGGAGGTGGGGGTGTGCCTGCAGGACACAGATGAAATGACTTGCCCAGAGTTACACAGCCATTAAGTGTCAGAGGTGATATGGGAACATACTCTAAGCCCAACACTCTAATTTGCCATGTTGCCTCTACAAAGACGATGATTTATTGGAGGAAAAAAATTGGAAAGGAAAGGATTTAGGAGATCCATGACTTTTCAGTAAGCTCTATCACTCTATGATCACTGAAAAATTCCTCTGCCATGGTTAAGAATCCCTTACCCGCCCCCCCCTTCCCTTCGCTCCTCCCTCACTGATTCTGATCTTTTGTTATTAGCCAAGCACACAGCATGTTGGGCAGAAAGGGGCTAACCTTGGGGCTCCCAAGTGACAGGTCCGACCAAATGAGGGATGCCCAAACACTCTCTTACTCTCTTAGTCCCAGGGTGATTAAGCATGAAATCACTGCTCTTCCACCCAGAGCTGTAACTTGCTGCTGTGACCAAGGCTTTGGCTGGAAGAGATGGTAAATGGGTTAGGCTGCCAGGTGTGCTGCTCATGCATCTTCTAGATTTCATCGGCCGTGAGCTCACATTGTATTCTGGGTTCCACACAAGAAAAATCACGAGCCTCCAAAGTGCATGCAAATTCACACAGCAGCAGCAACACCACCACCAGCACCATCAGCATCCATTTCTATCTTGTTTGAAAGTTCCCAAAGCATTGTCCTCATGACAGCCCTGCAAGGTAGGGAGTAAAAGAATTGTTCTCATCTTATAGAGGAGAAAACTAAGGCTCAGAAATAGGAAGTGACCTAATTATGGTCACAAAAGTAGTAAATATAGCTGAACAGGGGCGGCTAGGTGACGCAGTGAATAGAGCACCGGCCCTGGAGTCAGGAGGACCTGAGTTCAAATCTGGCCTCAGATACTTAACACTTACTAGCCGTGTGACCTTGGGCAAGTCACTTAACCCCAACTGCCCCTTCAAAAAGCTTTTTAAAAAATGTAACTGAATAGAAAGGAAAGACAGTGCTGGACTCCACATAATGGAGTCAAGAAGGCATGAGTTTGAATTCCAAGTCAGATATCACTAGTCATGTGACCCAGAACAAATCACTTATCTCTGGACCTCAGTTTCCTCATCTGTAAAATAAGGCGATTGGACTCAATGACCTCTAAAGTCCCCTTCAGCTTTAAATCTCGGGGGGGGGGGTGGTCTTTGTAAGGACTGTTCCATTTGTTGTCTCTGTTTCCCCAGTACCTAACATGGTACCTGGCCCATAGCAGGTGTTTAATAAATGCCTGATTGAACAATCCTTTGATCCCATAATTTATGATCCTATAAAATGAAAGAACTAGAAAGAATTTGAACTCAGGGCTCCTAAACACAAATTTTATGTTCTTTCCTCAATAGTCAGAGCCCCTCCTCAAAATGTAAGATAATACATCTCCAAATGTCACCTACTGGAAAGGCATTAAGAATTCCAAGCAGGCAGGCTCAGAAAGGACAGTGTCACAATTCACTTCAGGGCAGCTTGCTGTGGGTTGATATAGAATGGGGACTGATTTTCCCAGGGTGCTCGAAAGTGAGGATGAAGGACTCCAGGAACCCAAGGAACTGCAGAAAGGGCACAGGCACATTGGGGAGTAGGGAGTAGAGGTTAATTCTATTATGGCTGGGTTTTAGAGAAGTATGAGATCCATCAGGGAAATGTACCTTAAATTGGAGAATTACACAATCTCCAGGGTGGAAGGGACATCAGAATCTGTCTACTCCACACGTTTCCTGAACATAAATCCCCTTGATGCCATCCCACAACAAGATGTCACCAAGCCTTTGTCTGAAGGTCTCTGAAAAAGTTGGCCCATACCACCTATGGTTAGATCTGATTGCTGGGAAGTTTCCCTTGCATCAGATCTAAATGCTCCACCCTTCAACTTCTATCTGTTGGTGCTTAATTCTGTCCTTTGGGACCAATCAGAACCAGGACACTTGAAAAGGTAAAGAGGGAGTCTGGAGAGAGCGACCAGGATGGAACTGGGGGTGTCAAACTAGGAAAAAAAAGATGGGGGGGGATATGATGACTATCTTTCAGTATTTGAAAAATTGTTCTTTAGAGAAGAGATTGGACTTATCAGTGTTGTCTATGAGAGTAGAACCAGGAGCAGTAGGTGGATGTTGCAAAGAAGCAAATGGCAGGAAACCCCCTCATCCCCACAGCAGAGCTATCCCAAAGTGGAGTCGGCTGCCATTAGAGGTCACACATTCTCCTTCACTCAATGTCTTCAAGCAGAGGCTTCCTGGCCTCTTGTCAGGGATGTTGTTGAGAGGATGTTTTTGGTAAAACAGAAGTTGACTCTGCAGTCCCTTCCATATATGAGACTGCCATTCCAGAAAAATCATCAGTAATAGTAAATAGGTCACATGACCATACTTTATTGCTTCAAAACTAACCTGGGCTAACTCTGCTCTAAATATCACTGCTGAATGCAACTATGGCAACTCAAAAGGAACAAAACACTAAGAGGCACTTGAGGAATACAAACAGTAACATCGTGCCATAATGCCTCTGGCTCACATATATAACACATGGTTAATCTCCAACTGGCTGCTGTTGCCACTCTCACAGTCTGCTGGGATTCCCAGCTGGGAAAGGAGTGAAATTTAGAGGGAATCTCTTCCCTTATTCCAATAAAGAACTTTACTGGGAGCTGCCTCCCTCCTGCCTTGCCTAGGGACATCAGAGACAGCAGTTGTCCTGTACCAACCTGTTTGCCTGCCACCAGAAAAGCCTATGCTGATGATAATCAAGGCTTCAAGAAATTAAAGCCAGCCCCAGTGTTTTACTGACTCCCCTGGGGGCAGAGAGCTAAATAAGACACAGTCACTGCCTTTCAAGATCTAGTTCAGCCAGTCTAGTTGTGGAGATACAAAATGGGGAGATTTACGGGATGTCTAGCAATGTAACAGCTCAACAATATTTCCTTATGAGTGGGTTGAAGATTTGATCACTGAATATCATAATCAGGGCAATAGACAGTTTGTCCATTTGGTTCTTCCTGTGTGGATGGTTATGTCAAAATCTTTTGAGTAGGTCAGGCTCTTTTCCAGGAGGCTCCACATTGAACCAGACTGACTCGATGTCATCTTCAGGCAGGGGCATCTTGAGAACTTCATTATCTATAGGAAAGCCTTTTCTGCTTTGACTTTGGACTGGTTCTCCTCTATCACAGAAGTGGTCACCTTTGGTAAGCACGTCTCTCTGTTTTATGCCTTGCCCAAAGGACAAACATGCTCCCTCTGTCTTAAAATCTTCCAGGGAATCTTGAATAATTATGGTGTAGAGGAGATACTTTGTTGAAAGTGACCCTCTAAAGTGCTGTTTTGCATTAGTGAAGTGATTTATTTAATAAGCAGCAAAGAAGAAGGATAGTGAGAACTTGGATTTTCTACATCTTTGACTTAGTTATGTGATGGGAAAGATTTGGTCTATTGTGGAATATTGCTTGAGAAAACCTGCCAGATTGCTATTAGTAATCACTTAATTAATTAAGTAATCACTTGACTATTTAGTGAGTCTTCTCTCTATGTCAGTGGTTCTCAACCTTCCTAATGCCGCGACCCTTTAATACAGTTCCTCATGTTGTGGTGACCCTCAACCATAAAATTATTTTAGTTGCTACTCCATAACTGTAATTTTGCTACTGTTATGAATCTTAATGTAAATATCTGATATGCAGGATGTATTTTCATTATTACAAATTGAACATAACCCACAGGTTGAGAACTGCTGCTCTATGTGTGTACAGATTATCCCCATTTTAAAAGGCCATCAAGATTATTTGGATTACAGATGTCTCTCACCTAGCTCTCTTTAACTAGATTTAACTTGCACTGCTTCTCTTTACTTTGGGAGGTGACACTGTTCATAATCTTCCACCACTCAGTTTCATAAAATCTGACAAATAAGTTTATAGTCTAACCCAGGGGTGGGGAACCTGCAGCCTTGAGGCCACCTGTGGCCTTCTAGGTCCTTGGGTGCGGCCTTGTGACTAAGTCCAAGTTTGACACAACAAATCGTTTTCTTAAGGAGATTTTTGGTTCCCACCTCTCTCTACTAAGCAAGCAGGTCAAGTACTTCCTAGTGGGGAGGATTTTTAGGCTCTTCTGGTCTCCTTGTTAAGGCAATTGATTTATACCAGCTAATATTCTGCATAAAATTATTTGCATTCTATTTCTGTATCTCTTCTTCTGTCCATTACCATTTTTTAAATCAATACTTTAAATAGATCAGGATTAAATAATTTCTTTTACACATATCTTCTCATTTTTATTCTCTCTTTATGTTAATTTTGATGTTTCCTCTAACAAGTCAGTGGTCTGAGTGTACAGCTGATTCATGAATGATGAGTCATTTCCTATCTGTTAAAATAGAATTCATTTCATTTTTTGTGATGTTATTCAGTGCTCGCCATGTCCATCACCTTCCATTTATTCTCTTGAAGAAATTATTCAGGATAAATAGGTATGAGGCATCTATGCTATTTAAGGCAACTAGGTCATACAGTGGATAGAGTACTGGGCCTGGAGGCAGGAAGACCTGAGTTCAGATCCGACCTTAGACAACAATCGTGTGACCCTGGGCAAGTCATTTAACTCATGTTTGCATCAGTTTCCTCACCTGTAAAATGGGGGTGATAATAACACCTACCTCATAGGGTTGTTGTGAAGATCAAATGAGATAATGATTGTGAAATGCTTAGCACAGTGCCCTGGCATGTAGTAAGCACTAGAGAAATGTTAGCTATTATTATTATTAGTTATCGTTGTTGTTATTCCTTATCCCTGACTCACAATTTCCAATTCTGGTCACCATCCTCATGTTTACATTGAAATCACTGAATAACAAAATAATACTGATTTAATTTGGGAGGATCTTATTTTGTTCTCTATTAAAAATTCCATTGAGGGGCAGCTAGGTGGTGCAGTGAATAGAGTACCAGCCCTGGAGTCAGGAGGACCTGAGTTCAAATCCGGCCTCATACACATAACACAAAGACTAGCCATGTGACCTTAGGCAAGTCACTTAACCCCAACTGCCCTCCAAAAAGTAAAAAAAAAAATCCATTGACCTCTTCATCTTCACAACAAATATTGACATATATGCTGCAGATGTTTTCAAATTTTTACAAATACTGTACTTATTATGATCAATGTCAATATATGACCCAATGTTCCATGAAATTATATTTCTTGCTGCCTTTGGATATGTGACAAAACCAACTGTACCACTTCCTTTATTTGCTTCTACAGTGAGAATCTATGAACCATCTTTCCACTTACCTGCAACTTCCTTCTTTCTGCCAGTTTTATTTAAAGCAGGAGTGTCAAGACTGATAAGATTCAGTCCCTACAGAATCACATATTGGTCATTGCACAGAGATCTCACATCTGCAATGTCAACAGCTAAGTTCGTTTGGACATGGTCTGAAACTATGTGCTTCTTTTTCACTGAAACCTTTTAGAGATAAGAATAAGAATAATTACAATCTCACCTCAGACCATATTTTACAAGTGTAATAGAGTAACAACTCTATTTTGTCTTCATATGTGCATTTATGTAACACTTCATGGTTCCAGCACTCTTTCTCTGCTTTATCTCATTTGATCACCATAACTCTGTTATGTCAGGACAGGTAATATAATTATTACTGTACCTATTCTACAAATGAGGAACATGAAACTCAGGGAACCTATCTGTCCATGAACATAAAGCTGGCAAGTATCCAGTCCAGGAATCACATTTAAGGTTTTTGACTCTGATTGTGATTCCCTACTTTTCTACACTGAGGATGTGATGTGAGTGACATCCTTGAAGACAGAATTGATCAATCTTTCAGGCATAAAAGGTAATTACTACAGTTTTATGAGGTTGTAGATGGTTGCTGGCCATTTGCCTGGTTAATATTTAAATAGATCAAAATAGTATTCACAGAATAGTCACATAGTTGAAGAATTTAGAACAAAAGAAATTATATTTTGGGCTAAGGATGACAATATATAACAACAACAACAAAAAAGAATCAACCACATCCTACCAATGTGTACTATCAATGGTCCCTTAACTAGTTATGTGTAATATCAATTGACTGTCCTATGGGGAGGACCAGTCTTTAGAACACACATAGATATTTCTATTTGATTTTGAGTAAGCAACTGACTGAGTCTTTTCTAAGCGGAAACCTGAGGAAATAAATTCCTGGCTAAACATAATGGAGGGAGGGACTTGGACTGAATGATGATAAAGTCTTTTCATTGGTTGTGAGGCAGGAAGAACTGACTACTCGGTGATTACTGAGCTTGAACTAAATATGTAAAAGCTAAAGGAGCTATCTCTCATGCCTGGAATGCTTTCCCTTCTAATTAATGACCCCTTAGAATCCCTGGATTTCTTTAATATTCAGCTAAAGCATCACCTTTTCCAGGAAACCTTTCCTAGCCCCCTTGCTGCTACCATCATTTCCTGAAAGGTTACCTTCCATTTGCGATCTACTTTTCGTCTCCTCCATATTTAGCTTGTATGTACTAATGCATATGTTGTCTTCTCCCATTAGGCTGTGAACTCTGAGGTCAAGGACTACTTTTGCTTTCTCTTTGTAGCCCCAAGGCTTAGCATAGTATCTGATAATTACTTACCAAAGACTTGTTGATTGCTTAATTTCAAGATGGAAGTGACCCTGTGAATGTGGGAGATCTAGAGGCCATACCAGTGTCTGTGGGTGATTGGCAGTAGCTATCAGAACAGACATGGCCAATGGTGGTGAAAGTAGCTAGACAGATTCAGAAAGACAGTTACCCTAGGAAGGTAGCAAGTTCAAGGAGTGTGACCCCTTGTGGTTCAGAAAAGTCCCTGCTCTGAACTCTATAATAATGGTCTCTCAGAGCCCAGCAGAGAGCTATACCTAAGGGAAATTTCATAGGGAGCCCAAAAAGTGGGGAAAGAACTTCCAGTATGAGGAGTTCAAGGTACCTTTGGCCCCATGTGTTCTCTATACAAGAGCTTCATTACCTTCATACTTTAAATTTGTTGTGGGAGAGTATGTCCCAAGCTTGGAGGGGGATGTTTATTTAACCACTATTGTTGCTATACCACCTTAGTAAATAGCTTTTCTAAAAAGATAATTAAGTCTATTGGTTGATTGTTAGTGGGAAGCTACACAGATGAGGGCTCATAAGCAGTAGGACTAGAAACTCAGATCCTCCAGATAAAAAATCCTTAAAACTCTGAAGAATAACAGCAATTAGCAGTCCTCTAGCTGCCTGAACCATCACTACAAATGGGAATTGGGAGAATGTAATCCAGAGGAGGTTTAAAATATGTATAGATTCAACATAAAGCAACTAGTGCTTTTATGGAAAAATCATTACCTCTTCTCATATGCACAAGTTAACTGCTCAAAATGAAATCATTCATTTTGTGATAAAATATCTCCAAAAAGGTGTATCTTATATAATATATAGGGGGAGACCTTATGAAATTGGTGAGTAGATTATGTGATTTAGAGTGTGGAAAAGAAAGATTCGGGGAGTCTAGAAAACACTTTAGAGCAGGTGTGAGGAACCTGCAGCCTTGAGGGCACACGTGGCCTTCTAGACCCTTAAGTGTGGCCTTTTGATTGAATCCAAATTTTACAAAACAAAGATAGACTCCCAACAAATGCATATGAAGTCCAGCCAAAGCATGGTCATTGCTACTGAAGAACTCCTAGTGTGGAAGGCAGTTGAATGAGAAGTTATGGCAGTACTTCTACTGTGTAAAGACGGTTTGACTTTGACTCTGAGGGTGGTGCTAATGGAAGCAGATGTGATACACGAGTGGCCATCCCCTAGCTAAGTATTTACAAAATTAATCTCTACCTTTGTTGAGTCATTTTTCAGTCATAACCAATTCTTCATGACTCCATTTGGAGTTGTCTTGGCTAAGGCATTGGAGGGCTTTGTCATTTCCTCAGATGAAGAAACTGAGACAAACAGGAACAAATGACTCATCCAGGGTCACCCAGCTAATAAATATCTGAGGCTGGATTTGAACTCAGGAAGAGGAGTCTTTCTCATTCCAAACCCCACACTCTATCTACTCCACTACCTAGCACCCAAATCTCTACCTAGGGAGTCCAAATAATCAAGTAACCAAAAAACTTAGGTCAGGTTGCTATCAGAGGATTCTGCAAAGGACCAAAATCTAAAGTGGAGGGCAGGAAGGGGAGGGGAGTAAGACTAGCTTTTGAAAAAGTTTCCAGCCAGTAGTTGATGCTAGATCAGGAGGCAGAAAAATTGAGAGAGGGCTAAAAAACTGAGAATTCAGTTGACTTTGTTTCTCCAAAGCCTCTGTTTTAAAGTGGCTGCTGGAGGTCCCATAAACCCTCACCCCTACACTGATGACCCCCTTCTAAGTTGGCCCTTCAGGCTGTGATGCCTATGCTACTGGAGGAAAATCTAGAATATTCTAGTTCATCCTACCATAAAAGGGTTCCTGCTAAAACTACTGATTATGGGGTGCTACTGGGAGCCCGAGGAAAGTTCTCACAAGACCTTGGTCATTAGATCACTCTTGCCAAAAGACACATCCCCTAGTGTGGTATGAATCTAGATGCCAACCAGGAACCAATCTTCCACGACTAAAATATCTGGTCCAAGCACAGCAAGAACATTTTTTATTATGTATATACAATTCTGACCAGATGAATTACCTGTATTTACACGTACACATAGGTTAGGGATAAGGGAAGATGCTGTTATTTTGGACAAATCGTTGTCCCCAAGAGTCCTAGAAGAAATACCTGAATCACAAATTGCAATTTGTAGCTCACCCTGGGTAATGAATCATCGGAAGGAATTTCATTTTTTGGATTTAAAGAGAGTTAGTGTTGATCTATGAAGCCAGATGATTTAAGAAATTGAAGCAGTAACAAGGAAATTGCTTCTCTCTTGTGTGGCAAAATGCTTTATAGGGGGTTTTGGCTTTATTTCTTAAAATGGATTTATAATACCTTTTCTCTCCTCCTCAAGGCTCAAGGAAGCCTCTTTATGCTAATGAATCCTAAATGGCTGTCCAATGGACTTCTTAATGTCTAGTTCAGATGGTATAATCAAGAATTTTTAATCCCCCAGGAAATATAGATGAATATCCATTTCCTATCCAACTTCTGACATTTTCATTAAACTACGTGTAATAGGATTTCTAGCCATGATGGCCAAGGTAGGGGTTGAAAGGGTCCTCTGATCTTCATTTTTGGGTTTGTTTTTTGTTTTTAACCCGATCTGTGGTTTCTTTGGTATAAAGAACTCTCAGTGAAGAAACCTTCTCTACCAATGCAGACATGCAGCTGTTTTACAACATATAGAGACTTAGGGAGCTGCCAGAGGCACTGATAAGTTAAGTGATCTGCCCCAAATCACACAGTTGGTACATTTAAGAGATAGATCTTCCTAACTTGGAGATCAGCTTTTAAACCACTGGGTCCCAATGCACTGTTATAGTTTTTATATTCTTCGCAAAAAACAACTCATTGAAACACCTAAGAGAAAGAAAATTACTAGAAAAGGTACATAAGAAATGTTTTTACTCTCATACAGAAGAGGCAAGGGATAACTGTTACAATGGAGGGGAAGAACAGGAAGGCAAAAGGGAATGAGGTCAACCTTACTCTCATTGAAGTTGGCTTAGGGAAGGAATGACATACACTCTGAATTGGGCATCTTGCCCTACAGGAGAGTAGGGGGGAAGGGTATGAGAGGGGGAAGGATGGAGAAGAGGGCAGGGG
>CM053582.1:23981522-24039873 GCA_028627135.1 Pseudochirops cupreus
GCTGTGGGGGTGGGTGGCGAGGGAGGAGGAGAAAGAATCTGGAATCTGGAGTTCCATAATCAAATGTTATGAATGTGTGTGTGTGTATATATATATATATATATATATAGGCAATTATTATTATTATTATTATTGACTGCATCCAACTGGAACTTGAGATACACAGGCACTGTGGTTGGGAGATCCATCCTGCCCTACCAAAAAGTGACATAGGAGAGAATAGACTGGGGGAGGGGGGACACACTGGGATGGCTGTTTTGGGGCAGTGGGTGGGGGAAAGAGGGGTAGAAAATATGTAACTCAAAATCTTGTGGAAATGAATGATACAAACTAAAATAAAATTTAAAAAAATTTAAAAATTTAAAAATTAAAAAAAAAATAAAAATGAAACATTGATTAGACCATTCTAATTCAAGTCTGCAGGTGTTGGGATCCCCAAGTTCTGTTCCTAGTGTATCTGAACAAGTATAAACCCTGACTTTCTATCTGTTCTCAAAGCTGATCCTCAGACAGTGGAGGGGTCAGCAACCTTTCAAAAGTAAGGTGCCAAGCTAATGGCCCCTATAACTGAGAAGGGAATGGGGAAATGAGGTAAAGAGAGATCATTTTTAAATGGGAATCCTTAGCCTGTGAATATACTGGCATATTTATTGTGTATCAAGAAATGATGAATATGAGGATTTTAGAGAAACATAAGAAGATTTCTCTGAACCAATGCAGAGTGAAATAAGCGAACCAAGAGAACAATATATGTGACTGTAACAATATCGATGCTAACACCAAGTGGAAGTCAGACTCTCGGTAACAGAAAAAATCAGTGAAGATCTGAGAAACAGATAATGAAAAATGACTCCTACACAGCAGAGAGGCGATGCATCACTAGGACAGAATATTGCATGTCTTGTCAAAGACAGTTTTTAAATTGGGTGGGTTTAATCTTAAGTGCAAGAGGGGTGAAGCCAGAAAATAACTGTCAGGTGAATACAAAAAACATCCATAAAAACATCTGTTAAATTTGCAAGTGAAACAGGAATATTCCCTGCATTGGGTCCCCTAATGGCGCAGATGCCAATCCATCTACAACTGCCTCCCACTGTATGAGTCTTATTCTCCCATTAGTTTGCAACAGAGAGTCCATACAATGTGCCAGAGGCCTTCCTTGCTTTACCCTACATCAAGAGGGCAAGTACCAATGGAACATTCCGGCTGTGCTCCTGACATTGCTTTCTCTTGCCATATGACCAGCCCGTTTTCTCTTCTTCACTGTCCCTCAGTGATTTTATATTGTAACTCACTTATATCTACTATGTGCCTTTCCATCACTCTTTGTGAAACTCATCCTTAGTTCTTCAGAAACAGTGATGTTCCAAGTCTTTCTGCTCTACAGCAACACAGGCAAAATGGTGGTAATGACAAGACTGACCTTTGTTTCCATGGGAAGCTTGAGGTCAATAAAAGAAATGTAGCTGATTTTCTATCTATATCACATAGGCTGTCTATCTAAATGCACACTGAAATTGGGGCAATAATTAATTGTCATCCACTTGGTCTTTCCTCTGTGGATAGACAGGTCAAACTCCTTTGGGAGATTGCAACTCCCTTAAAAAGACTCTGCAATGTCCCAGGGAAAGAGCAGGTAGGTGACATGGGGTTGATAAAGTCTACACAATGCATCATCCACATCTAGATGACGCTACCATCCACAAGAAACCCTTCCTCGGTCTGGATTTTGCACTGGAATTCCTCCATCACAGTGTCAAGGACCTTTGGCAAGCATACATCTCCTTGTTTTATCCAGTGAAGATCATGACCCACAGTTTAAGAAGCAATGAAGGGGTCACAAGTGGAGTAGAAAAAGTTTAAGAAGCCTGGTAAAATTAGTCTGTGCCTGATATTTATTATCAGAAGGTCAATGAATAAGGTTAGTTCTGTTGTTCACACCTAAGTATAAATCAATTTCATCTGATTGCTGTTCTCACCAGGTGGTATAATACAAAGATCAAGGAGGCAGGCTGGTGTGCTGAAAAGAATGCTACATCTGGAGATGGGCAACCTGAGCTTAACTCTGTCACTTTCTATAGGTGTGAACTGGGGCAAATCACCTTAGCTTGCTGAGCCTGGCTCATTTGTAACATGAAGCACAGTGGACCACAGAATCTCTACAGTACTTTCTATCTCTAAATCAAGGATCTAGGAGTTAAAAGAGGCCCCTTTTCTAGTCCCAGCTATATCAATGACTACTTGTAATGCTATGGCTAAGCCATTTTCTTTCTCTGGAACTCAGTTTCCCCTAATGAAAAATGGGAATAATATTGGGTTGTTGTGTGAGAAAACATAAGATGATAGATATGAAAGAACATTAAAATAAGAAAAAAGCATTTGATAAATGTAAATCCCTCTGGTTATTTGACCTGCATGACCAGAAATGAAAAATCTTAAGCCTGTTGTAATATCAAGAATTTTATAATAAAATTTGAACAACCTAAAAATCTAAAAACAGAAAAGCTTCTTCTTTCCATGTTATACTGTAATAGGCCACCATGAGGGTGATGGAAAGACAGGCATGCCAAACTTCTCTAAAGGCTAGTATGAGAATCAAGAAATGAATGAATGAATGATAAAGCATTTATTAAGCACTTAGTATTTGCCAGGCATTGTGCTAAAATCTGGTAATACAAAAACAAACTAGCAAGACAGTTCTTGCCTTCAAGGAACTTACATTCTAATGGGGGAAGAAAACAGATGAAGGGGAGTTAGAAATAGTGAGGGGGGAGGGGCAGCTAGGTGGCTCAATGAGTAGAGCACCAGCCCTGAAGTCAGGAGGACCTGAGTTCAGATCCACCCTCAGACACATAACACTTACTAGCTGTGTGACCTTGGGCAAGTCACTTAACCCCAATTGCCCTGCCTTCCTCCCTCCAAAAAGCAAAAAGAAAGAAAGAAAGAAATAGTGAGGGAGAAGGAGAAGGCGAAAATTTACCTATCAGAGCCCAGAGTAGCATGAGTAGAGTCCATCTCATTTGACCCTCACAACAATTCTGGGGTATAGTTGCTATCATTATCCCCATTCTATGGACGAGGAAACGAAGGCAAATACATGACTCACTGAGGATCACACAGCTAATGTCTGAGGATGGATTTGAACACAGGTCTTCATGACTCCAAATTGAGTGCTCTCTTCCCCATCTACCTAGCTACCTCTTTAATGAACAGGAGGATGAGGGATGAAAAGGATGTCCAGAGTGCAGGAAGAAGCTCCATAGGCCAAAATGATAAACAGTAGATAGAACACTGTGCTAAGGGACTGGACTCCAGGGATCACAAGTGATTGGTCATGAAGCCAAAAACTCAATGGTGAAACAAACAGAAATCAATATGGTGTTATCAACTCTAACGTTCCACGGACCTGTGCTTTTATCTTGATGTGCTATGAAGGAACCTAGGGGGTTCAGTGGATAGAGCAAGGGGTCTAGAGTCAGGAAGACCTGGAATTGAATTGTACCTCAAGAATTAACTAGTTATGTGACTCTGGGCAAGTCACTGAACCTCTCTCAGCCTCAGTTTCTGCATATGCAAAATGGGAATTATAATAGCACCTACTTCATAGAGATGTTATTAAGATTAAGTGTGTGTGTGTGTGTGTGTGTGTGTGTGTGTGTATACACACACACACACACACTGCAAACTTAAAAGTACTATAGACAAATGTTAGCTGCTGCTACTACTACTACGATGATTATGATGAAACATTTAGATGTGATGGTAGTTAAGGTCACATTTCCTTCAGATGTAAAAAAAAATCCTCCTATTCCCTCCCCCCCAAAAAACTAACAAGGATGTTATTATTGGAAACACTACTTTCCTATCCCCCCTACAAATTTTTGTAATTCACTTCTGACTCAATAACTCACTAAAATGAACATATCCAATTGTTTTGACATGTGCTAACTCCGACGAACAGATTTTCCCATCACGACTCAAACCTCACCTCTTCGTTCCTTCACTACTTGAGAAGTGACTCATTCCTTCCTTCTGGCCTTTTCCTTCCTACTGAAATACTACAGGGGAACAGACAGCTTCCCTTTCCCCTCAGAGTTCAGGAAATATGGCACTTTGTCAAGGCAGCGGGCAAAGGCGACACTTGTCTAGAAAGCTGTCCATCTCTCATGGTGTAAGGAATCTCAGGGTGTAAGCACTGAATTTGGAGGTGGATGACACATGGATTCAAATTTCACCTCTGATAACTCCTACTTAAATGAACCTGGGAAAGTCGTTTTCCCCATCTCTGTAAAATGAAGGCAATGGACTAGAGGGCTTCTCCAAGTGTCTTCTAAAACCCTGTGTCCTATAGCCATGTCCTATTCAAAGAAAGCTATTGGAAGGGAGAGATAAAGCAGTCTTCCCTGCCCCCATCTCACAGAGAACTACTTTGTATTTATTAGTACTCATTCTCTTCTGTTCTATCTCATCTGTCTAGACTTACACAGTCTCCCCTGTTAGAGTCTAAACTTGCTGGGAGGAAGAGTGATTGTCTCATTTTGGGTCTTTGGATCCCAAGCCTCTAGTACAGTGTCTGGCACAGAGTGTTGTTGTTCAGTCATTTTTCAGTCATGTCCAACTCTTTGTGGCCCCATTTTGGGGTTTTCTTGGCAGAGATACTGGAGTTGTTTGCCACTTCTCTAGCTCATTTGACAGATGAGGAAACTGAGGCAAACAGGGCAAAATGACTTGACCAGGGTTACACAGCTAGTAAGTGAAGTCAGATTTGAAATCAGGAAAATAAGTCTTCCTGACTCCAGACCTGACACTCTGTTCACTGCAGCACTACCTAGCTGCCCAGAGTAGTAGCTGACACAGAATAAAGCTTAATAAATGCTTGCCGATTGACTGATCAGTCTCTAAGAACCTCTGAGCCAAGGATCCTTTGGTAATTCTTTGGTGATCTCAGCTGAGATTTTCAGTAAGTCAAGGAAACTAAGAAGCCAAGGTAAAAGAGCAAAGCATTCCTTTCACTGGAGAACGAATGCCACAGAAGATGGTGTGTTGTGTGTAAAGGACTTTAAGTACACCAATATCACCAGACTGGAGAAGGTCCTAAAGCTTAAGAAGACTGGAAAGGTGTGGTAGGGCCAAGTTAATGAAGAGTAGCTTTAAGGGCCAAACAGAGGACTTTCAAATTGAGCCTGGAGAGGACAGGGAGTCACTGAAGCTGAATGAGCAGTTGGATGACATGGCCAGACCTATACTTCAGAAAAATCACCTTGAGAGCTGAATGAAGGGTAGATTGGAGAAGATTCTTGAGGCAGAGAGGTCAGTTAGAAGCGTATTGCCATAGTCCAGGAGAGAGGTGATGAGGGCCTGTTGGAATGTCTTTTCATGGTATTGAGTTGGGGCACAATTGCCAAAGGCTGCATCAGCAGAGCCCAAGCTCTCACAAGTTCTGTCAAACAGGAAAGGCTCTTATGTATGGGCTGTGTTTACTTTCAAGACCATCCTAGCTAACTGTGCAGACTCATCAGCAGAAGGCTGGTGAGCCAGAGATAAAAGGATTGTTTTAGCCACAGCATCTCATGATATTACTAAGGCAGGGAAGGAATTGTCATCTGCACCCATGGCTCCTTGTCATCTCTGCTCCGCCCCCCCCCCCAAAAAAAATCAGAGATTGTTCTAAGTATCGAAAACGATCTTTATCATGACAGGACCTAAATCCTCAAACCAGCTCTGAGACAAAACAGTCAAATGCAAACAAGTTACTTCAGAAATCTGTTAACTGCTAGTCATTTACTAACCCACTGTTTTCAGAATGTTTAAATGACCTCAATTCCAGCCTGCCTTTTTAGGTGCAGCCTAGATACTCTTTAAAAATATACCCAGCTTCCACTCCGACTCTGATTGACTTGAAATGGCTTTTATTGTTCACTGCTCATGGAGAGAACCAATTTTTTTTTCTTTTTAATGAAAGATGTATTTTGTGTGTGTCAGACAGCTAGTACCTTTATCCCCTCAGTTGGATGATTAGAGAAGCAATATAGAAGAACGGAAAGAATACTGGATCTGTGAGTCAGACAATGCCGAACTGGTTCCCAAATTGGCCACTTAGTTCCTGGATGATGCAGTCTGCATTTCAGCTGTAAACTAGGGTGACCAAGATTTGCACTACCTACCTCCCAGGGCTGTGCTAAAGATGCCACACAGTGATCTATGCAAACCAGTAAAGGCCCTAGATAAAAAGAAGCTATTAGTAGTTGTCTCCTCTTCTATCATTATCATAGCCAATACAGCAGGACATATTGCTGGAAGAAATGACCCATTATCAGCCTTGACATTCCAACTATAAATAAAAGCAAAAGGCATGAAGAAGATGCACCCAAATGGAAAGAGGTTCTCCTTGCAGAAGTAAATAAAGAATTGGATGGAGTCGGTTTCACTGTGTGTCCCTAGGCAACAAGCCAGGAAGATCTAGGTTCAAGACCCATCTCTGACACATACTGTCCCTATGGAGTTGAAATCACTGTGTACATACACAAGGGCAAGAAGAAACAGCTTTTCAAGGTGCTCATGACAAGCCTCCATTAAGACTTGGCAAGGGATGAAGAAGCAGAGAAAATCTACAAAGAAGTTGATCACATCCTCCTAAGTCAATATGTACCTTGATACTTAAGTGACTTCAAGGCCAAGGTAGCCATGGGGATAGCAGTGAAAATATGGTTCAAGACTAAGAAAGGAAGTAGATGAAAGCCTTGTAACCTACTCAGAAGGTAGATGTGCAGACACACATACTGAATACTTTCTACAGGGAGGAAGTCAGAAGGGTGCTGAATATGAAGAGGACTGAACAAGATCATAAAGGGGAAAAATAAATTCATTATAGCGCAACCCAAAATACCTGGTTACTGTCATGAAGAGTCATTGCAGAATTAGCTAACTGTGTATAGTTGGACCATTGACTTGTTAGAGCTAAGATCAAAATCACCGAACTCAGAGTAAGAAGGGAACTGAAAGGATGTCTATTGCAACCAATGCCTGAGCAGGAACTTCCTCCACAACATACCTGCTACAGCACTCACCCAGCCTTTTTTCCTGAAATCCTTCAGTAATGAGGGAGTCTATTGTCTCCTAAGGAAACCCAACCACTCTAAGACAGCTCTAATGGTTAGGAAGCTTTTTTTCTTGTGGGAAACCCAAATCTATAAACTCTCTGTAATGTCTACCCACTGCTTCTACTTCTGCCCCCTGAGACCAAGGAAAACAAGGTGAATCCTTCTGCCACATGACAAGTGACTAAAAATGCAATGGGCAGATGCCTGGTGGGCTTTAGTAGTCTGTCACAATGTTATTTTGCACACAAAGAGGAAACAAAACATTACCCTGGAGATGTTTGACTAGAAAAGGCCAGTTGATCATCTAGGAAGAGGAAAGATTAAGGGGACAGCCCATATAGGCACTGGTGCCCACATAATAGTAAAAATTTTCTAGCAATGTTACCAAGAAAGTGATCAAAACAGTCACATCCTTTGACCCAGAGACTCTACTGCTACACACATACCCTAAGCTGGTCAAAGAGAAAAGTCCTGAATACACCAAAACATGTATAGCAGCAAAGAACTGGAACTAAAATAGATGCTCACTGATTGAGGAATGACCAAACAAATTGTTGCCCATGCATGTAATAGAATATTACTGCACTGTAAGTAATGATGAATATGAAGAATACAGAAGACATTATGAACTAACACTAAGTTAAATAAGCAACCAGGAAAATAATATACACAATGACAATCATTCAAGTGGAAAAAATTAATAATAATAAAAATAAATTCTGTGTAATTATAACAACCAATCTTGGTTCTGAAGAAGAGATATGAGAAGGCGTCTCCCCACCTTCTTTGCAGAAATAGGGGACGCTGGTGTGGAACACTGCACAGAATGTCACACTTGATTGATTGATTGGTTAATTTTGCTGAATGGCTTTTGTTCTTTTTTATTCTTACTTGTACTTTTGTTATAAAGGAAGATTTTACAGTTGAGGAGGAACTATATATTTGAAAATGAAGGAGATATAAAAAAAAACCCAAATTACTAATTTACTGAAAGTCCTTCAACCCTTTTGTGGAGGATATATTGGTGACAGGAGGTAGTGAGGCAGGGTACATGGACAACAGTCACACAGTAGGCAAAAATATGGATGAGTTGAGATCTGCACTGTTGGAAACAGTAGCCACATCAGTAAGATCATGGATCTACTGAAGAAGCATTGAAGCTGCACAGTAGGAGATAGGTCATTATTGGAGATGGCAGCTTGATGTAAATTGACTTTTACACAGGCTAAATTCTGACTCCAGAAGAGAACGCACAGCTCACTAGATCAACTCAACTGAATAATTAACTATAATTGGTATGCATTTCTCAAAGATAGCAGTTAGTTATTCCTTACTTAGGGCTGAGATTTTTAAAATAAATCTTACCATAAGTTCCTGAACCTGAAACTCAAATAATAGGAAAATGTTTGCTGGACTATGAAAAATTAATGGATATGTTAACCAAGCATCTGAAAAGATTTTAGTAAACCACTTTGAGTATCAACTGATACTGCACCTAGAAAAATGTAAGATGATTGCTGGATATCAGTAATTCCAATTTTCACAGGAAGTAAGTCAGGGGCAGCTAGGTAGTGCTACAGTGGATAGAGTGCCAGACATTGAGTCAGGAAGACTCATCTTCCCTGAGTTCAAATCTGGCCTCGGACACTTACCTGATATGTGACCTTGGGGAAGTCACTTCACCCCATTTGCCTCAGTTTCTTCATCTGTAAAATGAACTAGAGAAGGAAATGGCAAACCACTCCAATATCTTTGCCAAGAAAATCCCAAAGTGGGGTCGCAGAGTCACACACAAATGAAACAACTGAGCAACAAACAGCAAAAAGCCAAGATACCATCAGTAGCCATGCCATACGAATACCAAAAAAATGCCCGATGGCACTATAGGAAACTCAATACAAAACAGAAAGGCAATCCCAAGAAAATTAATAATCAAGATGTGCCAAATCATTAGTAAAACTGTTTGGAAATTAAATCATCTTCCAGAGGATATTTAGTATGAACAATGAGGATTAAAGAGGAAGAAAAGGACCCAACTTCTTCAAGAGAATTTATCACTAAGGAATCCCAGAATTCATGTTTCCTGGTCTGCCAAGAACTTCTATATGTGGAGAATTCTAGAGTGGAAAGAAATCTCAGGCAATACCTAGTCATTTTAAAGATGAGGAAACTGGGATGATACAGGTGACTTGAAATGTTCCACAGTCAGAGAGCTATCATGGTGATAGTGATGGGTCATGTTTCTATAGAGCTTTAAAACTTACAAAAGACAACCTCCTGTGAGGCAGGTTACACAAATATTTTCTTGATTTTACAGATGAGGAAACTGAGGCTCAGGGAGGTCAGGTATTTCCTTAAAGCTATACAGATATGGCAGATATGAAGAAGTAGGGGTTGGTGCTAAATTTGCAGTCAGAGGACCTGGATTTGAATCCCAACTCTTCCCTTCACTACCTGTATGACCTCAGGAATTTCACTTAACCTTTCTGAGTTCTCTAACTCAAAAATGAGAAAACTAGAAGACGTCTAAGGTCCCTTTTAGTTTCAAGTCTAGAATCCTCTTATATACTAGTCCAGGACTCATCTTGCCCCTCTCCTGACATATGAAAATCCTTGCCTGTGGTAACCAGATCTCAGAAGAGAGATGATCTACCTATAGCATTGCTGAAGGCATGGGATAAAATGTGTTCAAGAATACACTAAGTCCATGACAGCAGAGTTTCCAAAGTGTTGGGAAAAATGACTTGGTGCCCACAATGATCCAGGAATTCAACACAGTAGATAAAATAGAAGCCATCTCAAGCCAAAACAATTCTACAACAGAAAAGTAGTAACATAAATAAACATGGACAGAGTTATATAAGAAGATGTTCTGTTCAGAAGAAAGGAAAAGCTTCCCGAATACTGTTCCTCCTATATTCAATACTCTGTTGCTAGAAAATATAAAAAGGACCAAGAGAGATGATAATGGAGGAAAATAGATTTCCGGAGGAGGTTAGCCTAGAACAAGGTCTTGTATAATGGGTAAGAGTCAGACAGGTGGTATGGATGGGGAAGGAAAAGAGAGCCAAGAAGAGTCTCAGATGCAGGAATGTGCAAGCATGGGGCACAAATCCAGAGTAAAGCATTTATGCAGGGGAATAATGGGAAATAGCTAGACATCAAGCTAGAGACCAGATCATTGGAGGGCCCCAAATGCCAGGCTAAGGAGCCTGACTTTTAACCAGTAGGAGAACTGGAGGTGTGTGAAGGGAGAAATAACATCACAAAAGCTTGTTGGCTTTTTTTGTTTGCTTTTAATGAGGATTTTCCATAAACACCCACAGGGTGACCACCAATCTCATCTCTACTTAAATACTAGGGAGAAAAAAGTCAGTTACAAGAGACCACCATGAGGAAGGTAAATAAATGGTGTTATATTGTAAAGCTTTAGAGTAAAAGACTTAACATTCGATTGGCCTTTCAACATGAAATTGGTTGGGGAGGGAGGCAGAAAGAGAAATCAGATGACAAGTAAACCTAATTCCCTTCAAACAGTTAAAAGAAATAGTGCTGTGGCTTTTTTGTTTTGTTTTGTTTTGTTTTGGGGTGGGGAGCAGGTGGAGGAGGGTAGAGGGAGGTTGGCCAGAAGATGATTAAGGAATAAGGCAGAGTTTAAATTTTACTTTTTCATTTCACTCATTTGGATCCTTCATTGCTCAACACAATGAAAGGCCAGAGTCACCAAATGCCAAGATCAGTAGCCCCAAGCGCAGCATTTCCATCTCCATCCAAACAGCTGCCAAGACAGCCGTGGATGGTCCCAGGGGATCCAATATGCTAGTCAGATGGGCCCTCTATTGTCCAGTCTGTTTGTGCCATGACACACCCAGGGTCTTTTCATGCATGTCATAAGCAGCATCTCACTCGGACACTCCTCTGACCATCTGGAGAAGCCATCATTTGTCACTGCTCCTGCTCCACAGGAAGATTCTGCACAGTGCTTCTCACATTGTACTCGGGATGGTCACAGTTCTGTCTTTGTTATAGGTCACGCTCCAAGGTTTAGACCATGGTGTAAAAGTACATAAAGGTGAGGATTTCTGTGATGCAAAGCCCTCAGAGAGCTGGATATCTCAGTAATTACACAAATCACAGTTAAAGGAAAGGCAATCCTTGGGAAGGGCAGAGGAGGCTCAGAAAAGGGACAGCAACAGGCATAATTCAAAGGTTAGGACAGATCAGATATTCAAGGGACTGAAGGGCATGCCAGTATAAAAGCAGTTAAGACGTAAAGGTGAGTCAATTGAATGTGCAAGAGTTCAAAGTCCAGAATTCAAAAGAAAAAGTCCCAGGATCATTGATTTCGAGCCGGAAGGGACCTCAGAGATCATTTAGTTCAATGCTTTCAGTTTACAAAAGGGGAAATTGAGACCCAGGACAGTGAAATGACTTGACCCAAATCATAAAGAAACTGAGTCAAAATTTGAACTCATATCCTCTGAGTCAAAATCTAACAGTCTTTTTCACTGTTCCATGTTAAGTCCCAAGTAAAGTTATACACTTCAATAAAATGCAAGGCATCTTAGGAAGTAACATCTGTTTAAATTCAGACTGCTTCTGAGAAGCTTGAGTAATTTTATTCCAGAGGTAGCAAATCTGGGCCCCACATCATCCCAGGTTGCCCTTGATCTTCTGGTGATACAGCTCCCCCTCCCACCCCCATCAAATCCCAGTCCTATCTAAATTTCACCTCCCCAGTTCAACAAATATTAGGTGTCTACTGCAGGCAGGGCAGTGTCCAAGGTGCTAAAGAGGACATATAGCTTAGCTAAAACATGGTCCCTGCCCTCACAGAGCTTATAGTCTAGCAGCAGAACTGAAATGACTCCAAGCCACCTTTTTAAAAAAAGTTCATTCTCCTGGGTAGTGTCTTCACATTGTCTTCACGTTCATTGACAATGAATTCACATTCATTGTCTCCCACAGCAAGACAACATCTCTATATCTCACTCAGCAATTAAAACACCATTAGCCTAACAGGACTCCACAATTAGGACCCTAAGTAGTGGTTGTAAAACAAAGAAGAATCAGGTTTTCCCAACTACAGATTAAAGAATTCTACATTCTATGAGTCACAGAGACAAGACTGGGACATGCCTAAGTGCCTCTTATCTTCCCAGAGCCCCTGCAGTCAAGCCCCACTGCTAAATATGACCAGCGTATCACCCCCAAATTATCACTGCTGTTAGCATGTAACATTATCTCCCACATAAAACATGTCCCAAGACATAATTCTCTTTTATTAAGGGGAAATGAATTCTGTGACCTAAAAATATACTACAGAGACACTCTTACTCCCCCCCCCCCCATCCTGTCCATTAGGAAAGGATGAGGACATTAGGGAGATACCAGGGAAATTTAAGAGGATGTGGATGGGAATTTTGAAGGGAAGCAGATCATACAATGAAATAATCAATATGCCAAATACCTGAGAACTCCCTATTTCTAGAATGAAGCTAAGGAAAGAGTAAAGGAAGGAAAGACTAAAAACTCTTTTGTCAAAGAATTTGTAAGGGTACCTGGGTCTAGCCACATGGTAACTAGGACAAAAGTGGGGCGGGGAGGAGGAAGAGATCAGTAGCTGTAAGGTCAGAAAGGTTTTAATCCCAAGGATTCCAGTAGTTTCAGAGAGAAAAGATCAAGTGCTGAATGAGGACCAAATCAGGTATGAAAGAATATATTCAATGTTCCCTAGGTTCCCACAAGGATGGACATAGTTGAGATTATTCATTCAACATTAAGCACCTAGTAGGTACCGGGCATTGTGCTTAGGCACAGAGAATATAAAGACAAAAACTGGAAAGTGACCCTGCCTTCAGAGAGCATACATTCTGGTTAGCGGCATACACTGAATTACTCCCCTACTTAGGGCACATTAAACCACAAACAAAGCTGTTCTAAATGCTTTTATTGTGAAGGGTTCACATAGCTTTGTGTCCCAGGTGGTTAAGGAGGGAGGTCCAACGAAATAGGACTTTTTCCATGGGGAGATGAGGAAGGGGTTGGAGGAAGGAGAAGCAAAAGGCATTCCCATCATAGCTCCTCCAATCCCTAAACAGACTGTTTCAGGAGTTGCTCTGACCAAAAAAACCCTCATTACATCTTTAGGTGATGTCCCTCTTCACTTGGCAAGGCTGGTGCTTAGACTACCAACACTGTCCATCCCCTCTAAAAGCCCAGACTCACCTTCACGGTGGCCCTCAGGAGTGTAAGCTCCCTGCCAGCCATTACACTTTCTTGTTCCCCCACCATCCCTCTTATTAAACACTAGCAGTATGCTATGTGACATGCAGAACATGAGGCAATGAAGAAAAAGCATCAGTGGATTTAGGCTATGTTAACACAATGAAAATAGAAGCATATTGTACAACTACAAAAACATGACAGGTCTGTGGACTATGTCAAGGAACTGACATGTACACATGAAATCATGTTAAAATAAGCAGAGCACAAGCTAATCTGTACACGCTGATCACAACTATGCAAAAACATCTGTATATACAAACAAAGATTGGAAGAGAATGTGGAGTGATGCAAAGAGTTTAGAATTTAATGTTCACTGGGGTCTCTTTGGTGTATAAGTTGTTTGTCCGTGATAAAAAATTCTATTAAAAATTTAAATTAACTATATAGCACGAAGACTGGAGAAGAAATCAGCATGGTAGCACAGTTCAAAGAGCCTTGGACTGATAGTCAGGAGGTGTGAATCCAAGTCTTCTCTCTGACACTGACCTGCCACATGACCTCACTAAGTAGTATCACCTCTCCAGGTTAAAGTTAACCTCAGCTGTCTCATCTGTAAATTGGGGATACCATCATCCTGAAAGTCTTGTTTCTCCTGGAGCCCTGTTGAGTACTAAAATCTGGGATTCGGGCTTAGAGAATCTATGAAGAGATCAATTGTGATAATATGCTTTTTCTGATTCTCAACAAACCATTTGGAGGAGGGGAGAGGTAGGGACCAAAGAAGCAATACTAAACTAGCAGATGGGCAGTCATCATTTGACAGCATAATAAATACTTTGCTGTATGTTCCCGCCAATCTGGTGGTTTTATGTCAACTGCACTAGAGATCATAGGATTTTAGAGAATGTTGGGGCTGAAAGAGACCTTAGAGATCATCCAGTCCCACCCAGCTCATTTTACAGGGGAGGCAAGGGAGAATTTGAGATGGGGAGGCCATGCCCAAGAGGCTAAACCCACTCCAGCATAAGACAGGATATGCAAGTGATAAGCCAGGAGGGAGAGCTGCCCAAATGCACTGCTGCAAAAGTTTCACATTCCACACATTCTACATGGGAACAAATGGACGATACAGATGTCGATTTTGGCAAGGGCCCGTCACCCCCAACTTGAGGCCACACAGAAGGAAAGTCTGATTTGGACCCAAAGAGGCATCAGGCTACATGCTACATCCTGTGAGATGTGAATTTGATCAAGTGTTGTGTAGAGTGAGGTCTCCAAGGCAATTCTCACAACCATTTTGTTAGTGTTTGCCCAACCAGAAGGTGCTAAGATATGAAGGAGCACAGAGTGGCTGTTTGAAAAAGAAAAAAAGCAGATAAAATGAGAGCACACTCAGGAATTTACACAGGAACCTAAGTATTCAGAATTGGAAAAGACCTCAAAATCCACCTAGCCTCTAACTTGAGTAGGGCTCCCTCTTTTTTATACTATCCCTGACAAGTAGTCAACCAGTGGTAGGGAGTCCACTATCTCCTAAAGCAACTCATGCCACTCTGGGACAGTGTGAATTATTAGGATATTTTTCCAGACATCAGGTCTAAATTTGTTCCACTGGCAATCTCACCCAATGCGCCTAGTTTTGTGTTCTGGGGTTAAGGCAGAGCAAGTCTAATTGTCCTTCCATGTGACAGCTCTCCAAATACTCGAAGATGGCTAGCACGTTGCCCATAAGTTTTCTCTTGTCCACACTAAAAACCCCCAGTTCCTCCAACCAAACTTCCCCTGGTATGATCATAAAGCCCTTCTCCTTCCCAGTCACTTTCTAGATTGTCCTTGTCCTCCCTAGAATGTCACATTTAGAACTGAACACCAGAATCCAGATGTGGTCTGATCACAGTAGACTACAAGGGAAGCACACAAAACTTTCCAAGTCCAGGATAATAGCATCATCTTAGTTTATTTAGCTGGCACATCACACTGTTGACTCATACCCAGTTTGCAGACCACTAAAACCCTCAGTACTTTTTTTCCAATCTATTATCTACTCATACCGTTCCCATCTTGTACTTAAGAAATTTATTTTTTGAATCCATGAGTCAGACTTTGCGTTTATTCTGATTAAATTTCTTCTTACTAGATTCAGGCCCACATTCCAGCCAGCTGTTTTCTTTTGTGGATTCTGGCTCTGTCATCCATCCAAAGTCTTAGCTATCCTTCTTAGTTTTATGACATTTTCAAATCTTTTAGGTATACTTTCTATATCTTTATACAAGCCATTTATAAAAAATGTTAAACAACAGACGACCAAGCACAGATCACTGGAGCCATCTATTAGAAATCTTCTTCCAAGTTGTCATTGTTCTCATCCAATTTGACGTTGACTGATTAATTTAATTCATTTCAAATATTTATCAACTTGTCTGCTGTCTACAAACTATTATGCTAAGAGAGAAAAATGCAATAGCCATTGTCCTCCAAAAGTTTATGTTTTCCTGGATGATGGAAAATGTATATTGATGAGTAAAAAATATATATCATTTTTCAATTTTATTATTTATTTTTAGCATTCTTTTCTTTTTAAATTGGGAGTTTTAAATTCTCTCTCTCCTCCCACCCTGCTCACTAAGAAAGCAAGAAATATGATATCAATTATACATGTGAAATCATGCAAAATATATTTCCATGTTAGCCATAAAAACATACAATTTGAAGAAGGTGAGAACAGCAATAAATAGGGGGAAGTATGATTGAGAAAGCCTTCACTTAGAAGGTAACACCAGACCTGAGCCTTAAGAGAAGCAGATATTTAAGAGCAAATTGGAGAAAGAAGTGCCTCCCAGACACAGGAAAAAGCCTATGCAAAAGCAGTCACGCAGGAGAGGAAGTGTCAAGTTGGAGAAATGACTAGTAGCCCAAATTCTCTGGAATACAGAATGTAAAGGGGAGGCATACAAATTAAGTCTAGAAAAGGGAGTAGGAGTCATGTTGCAGAGATGTGTAGATTTTATTGTAGAAGCAACAAGAAGCCACTGAAGATTTCTGAGCAGAACTATGCCTTAGGAAAAGTAATTTGGCAACATAAATATAACTATTATACAATTATAATATTTGAATATAAATTCCTCTGTTGGGCATTTAACATCTTCACAACCCCACCCCAACCTACCTTTCCAACTTTCTGACACATGACTCCCTCCCCTCAATGCACATTAGGGCCCAGTCAAGGATAGCCTTCTTGCTGTTTCTTACATAGAACACGTCAGTCCCTATATCTGGACCTCTGTACTAGCTATCTCTCATGCTGGATGGCTAGGTGGAGCTGCAGTGGTCAGACGACTGAGCCTGAAGTCAGGAAGACTCATCTTCCTGGGTTCAGATCTGGCCTCAGGCACTTACTAGCTATGTGACTCTGGGCAAGTCACTTAACCCTGTTTGCCTCAATCTTCTCATCTGTAAAATGAGTTGGAACAGGGAATGGCAAACCACTCCAGGATCTTTGCCAAGAAAACCCCAAATGAGGTCACAGAGAGTCAAAAACGAGTGAAAATGACTAAACAATGATAACAACAACAACAACAATCTCCCATGCTAGGAATGCACTCTCTCCTCACTCATAGAAACTCTCTGTTTCCTCCAAGGCTTGACTTAAGTGCTAGTTTCTACATGGAGCCTTTCCTGACTCCCCTCCCTCACCCACAACTACTAATGTTCTCCCTTGAAAATTATCTTGTCCCTACTGAATATATATTTTGTACATATGCACATGTTTTCTCTCCCAGCCAGGGCGAAAGCTGCTAAAGGGAGGGATTGTTTCACTGGGAATTTCTGCACCCTCACTCCCTAGGACAGTGATGGTCATATAACATAGTATAGGATTTGGTAAATGTTTGTTGATTTCACTTTGATTCCTTTGACTCAAAGGTGTGCTTGAGGTAGAATTAACAAGACTTAGCAACTGATGGTCTATGGGAGTTTAGGGGGAGGAGATTCAATTCAATAAGGACTTATTAAATACCTACTATGTATAAGGAACTGTGCTAGGCACAATAATCAAAGCCAAAAAAATAGTACCTGTCCACAAGAAGTTTACACTCTACTGAGGAAGCTATAACATGTACACAGATGAGTATGTACAAGTTATGTACAAAATAAATGCACAGGAATTGTAGAAATAATCAGGGATGGCCTCATGGAGGAGGTGGCATCTGATCTGAGTCATAAAGGAAGTAGGGATGCTAAGATATGTATGGAATGTCTTATGTAGAAAACCACAAATCAAATGTTTTGAGTACATGAGAAGGAATAATGTGCAGTAAGTATGGAACAGTAATCTGGAGTAAGACCATAGAGAAGTTTAAATGCCAACCAGAGGAGCCTGTATTTTTTCTTGAAAGTAATAGAGAACCACTAAGGTTACTGAGGGACAACTAGGTGGCACAGTGGATAGAGTGCCAGGTCTCAAGTCAAGAAGATCTGAGTTAAAATCTGACCTCAGACACTTACTAGCTGTGTGACCCTGGGTAAGTCCATCATCCTGTTTGCCTCAGTTTCCTCATCTGCAAAATTATCTGGAGAAGGAAATGGCAAACCACTCCAGTATCTTTGCCAAGAAAACCCCAAATAAGGACACGAAGAGTCAGACATGACTGAAAATGACTGAACAATAACAAAGGTTACTGAGCAGAGGAGTAACATCAGCTAACTTCTACTTTAGGAATCCCTCTCTGGTAGCTATGTGGAAAATGGATTGGAAAGGGAAAGAGACTGGAGGCAGGGAGATCTAGGATATAGGAAAGAGGTGCTATAAGCCTGAACCAAGGTGGATAAAGAGAAGAGCACAGATACAAGTGATGCTGTGAAGGTACAATTGGTAACTGGGGCCATTTACCAAATATGGGGGAGAGAAATGAGCAGAGAATGACTCTGAGGTGGGGAGAGTAGGGGTAATGAGGGAGACAGGTACCCTCACCTGGGATTGGAAAGTTTAAAGGGGCGAGTAGGCTTAGGGGGAAGAGGAATATAATGAGTTCATCACCCTGTAGCTTAAAAAAAATAAGAGAAGAAAACTTGAAAATCGTACACCCAGGAAAGCCCATATGGAATTATATTAAATTTGAGCTAAGCTACACTCACAGAGCCTCACATATGACCTGAGATATGCTGATTCTCCATGAAAAGTGCCACTCCAACCAGATCAGGTCCCTGCATATAGCAGATGATAGCCCATGTGGACATCTCTCAGGAAAATGGAATAAAGCAAGCAGAAAAAAAAACCACTACAGGGACAAAGTTTCCATGAAAACTCATTTGCAGTTGAGCTGTCAGAAAGGGACTTGAAATACAAGGAAGAACTCGATACAGACAGGGATTACAACAGATTTATCAGCATTGTAATGGGAGCAGTCAAAGCAGGCCTGGGGAAAGAAGGAGTCATTGAATAAGTGAGGAAATGCTGAGGCTAATGGGTCCAAGAGGAAGAATAAAGGCAGCAGGAAAAATTGCAAAATATAAAGAACTGAGGATGGAAAGAAGGAGAGACGTGTAGGGAAAGCCCAAAGAACTCCAGAGGCATGGGCAAAAAGGCAGCAGTCTGGAAATGAAAGATCCTGAAACAGTTAAAAAGCTTTGGAAACTAGTAACCCTCATGGAAGATCAAGAGGTGAAAAGGAATAATGCCATCAAGGAATTAACAAAGCCCATACTTTGTCCCCACATTTACAACAACATGCCAGCAGCTTCTTAACGAATGTGACCACAAAATACTTTGGGGCTTGAAACATAAAAATGCAACCATCAATGCTAAGTCTGGGTCTTGGAATACCACCCCCTTAAAAAAGTGAGGGGGTGCCAGTATATGGAATTTGGACTATTAAAAACTTAAGCCTATTTTCATATTCCCAAACTGCTACAAGTAGAAATCGCTCTAATACATATTCAATTTCATTTTTAATATTTTAGGGAACATATTGTCAGCATTTAAATTTCCTCCCAGAGTCCCTGTTCACATAGAATGGAATACAAGTTTGGGAAATGTTGCTTTAAACAACCCGACTCTCAAAGCAAAACAACTCTGTGTGACGCTGGGCAAGTCATCCCTTGGGCCTGCTTTTCCTCATCTGTAAAATGAGGAGAATGGGTGACATGATCTCCAAGTTCCCCTCCAATGATCCTGAGATATGAGTTCAAATTCTGTCTCCCTCACTACCCATATGACTCTGGGTCTCAGTTTTCTCATCTGCAAAATGAGAGGGTTGAACTGGATGGTCTCTGTGGTCCCTTCTAGTTCTAAATTTATGAAAATGAATAGTCAGCAGCATAGATGAAGCAGGCCTGAAGAGAACATCTCTGCATCCCACTGGTCCCATCTCTATTCTCTTCCAAAGACTTCAGTGATTCCCTAGTGCTTACAGAAGAAAATATCCATTTGTACAAGGTCTGGGACCAACAGTTCAGAATGGACATGAAAAGAATTGAAGTACCCTGAGCTTAAGATCATCTGAACGCCTGGAGAAGGGTGATCCAACCTCAACAATGAGCCACCCATGAACGACCTTGTGTCAAATATGCAAGGCCTTCACCCACATTATGCCCAATGGCATAAATAATGACTGGGATACGCAGAGAAGAACAAGTGGGCTTCTGATCCCCTTTTTCCACAATGGCGCACATCCATGTGTTCTGGTAACTAAACGAGAAATGCAAAGAATCTGAAAAGCTGCCTGGTTATGCATTTGTTAACTACAAAAAGGTCTTTGATTCAGTGGAGCTCAATGCTCCTGATGACAGTGGATTCAGCCTGGCATACATCAACCTGTTGGCAGAAATGAACAAGGATTGTACAATGGCAATAATGCCACTCAAAGATCCATGTATTATTGATGTTAGGGAAGCTGTGTGCCAAGGTGACGCCATCTCTCCAAAACTGTTTACACAAATGCTAGGAGCAGTTTTCAGAAGGCTAGCGTGGGAAAGTGTAACCAGAGGAGAGAGAACAGCTGACACATTTGTTCCTCATGGACAACTGGATTTGTCAGAGAGCCTACAGATAGATCCGGGACATAAAATGTACCCTCCACTCGCTACAGTCTCTCTCTCTTGGTGATCTCATAAATGCCAATGGGTTCAATCATCTCTATACAGATGAATCCCAAATCTACATACCCAGCTTTAGTCTCAGACTGAACTCTAATCCTATATCACCAAATACCTTCTGGACATTACCATCTGAATGTCTTATCTCCAAGGCATCTTAAAATCAACATGTACAAAACAGAACTCATTATTCCCCAAAACTTTTGCCTTCTCCTTACTTCTTTTATCAAACTCACACCAGCACCATCGTCATCATCTGAATCACCAGGTTCATAATCGGGTCACACTCATTTCTGTTATTGTTCATCCCTTGTTTTTTCAGAGGGAACCAATGTCACCACAGGTGATGTCTTGACTAGTACATAAATCATATCTCAGCCAGGTGGAGTTGTGCAAAGTCGTCAGTCTCATTCTCTCTTCCTGAGTCACAGAAGTCCAGTGGCAGGACAAAAGTCAGCATAACTGGAGATGATTCAAGATGCAGTGGATGACCTTGGTATCTTTGATGCCTGACCAAGCTCTAAGCATTCCATAGCACCTGCTTCAGGCCACCTTCATGGCCAATTGAAACAAATTGCTCTCATCTGCCCATTCCCCCTGGAGAAGTCTTCACATGCTTGGTGTAGGCACTCCCCTAACTCAATAATGGGTTCGATTCCCATCAGTTACCCCCAACTGGTTTTAGCTTGCCTGCCAAGACAATTTTATCAAGGTGTGGCCCCTATGCATATTACAGCTTCTTGGAGGTGGACACCAAAGGCGAATGAGCAGCCCTGAAAAGGGCTCAGCAAACCGTCACCGGAGGTGCTAGTCCTCCTTGAACATCCCATCTGCCCTACACTTGACTCTCAACTCTCCTTCAATGCTGATATCCAATCAGTTTCCAAGTCTTGTCAATTCTCCCTATTCCAGGTTCATAACCAGAATCATACTTGATTCTCAACTCTCCCTCAATGCTTACATTCAGTTTCCAAGTCTTGTCAATTCTCCCTACAGAGTATCTCTAGCACTGCATTCATCACCATCTCTCCATTCACATGACTACCACTCTAGTTCAGATCCTCATCCATCTGCCATTGCAGCAGCCTTGTCCTTGCTCTCTCTGAGTCTCTCTTCTCTCCAAAACAAACTCTACCCAGCCACCAAGCTGATACTTCTAGAGCATACATCTGACCATGTCTCTTCCCTGCTCAAGTTGCCTTCTGAGGCCACCTATAACCTTGAGAATGAGATAGACATTCTTTAGCTGCGCATAAAGCCCTTCACAATGTGGCTCCAGCCTCCCTTTCCAAGCTTATTGTACATTACTGCCTTTCCTGTACTTTGTTCCAAGCAGTTGGACAAACCAACCTATTTACTGTTCTCTACCTCAACAATCCAGCTCCTTTCTCCAAGTCTTTACACAGGCCTGAAGTGCCCTCCCTCCTCACCTCTGTCTGTCAGCATCCCTAGCTTTCTTCAAGGTTCAGCTCAGGCATCCTCTTTTTCAGTAAGCCTTCCCTGATCCCTTTAGCTGTCAAGGCTCACTCCCTCTTCCAACAAGTGTTTATTTACTTATATCTTTACAAGACAAGTCTCCTTGTGAGAATGCTTTCTGAAACACGGGTTCTTTTACCTCCCATCTTCATAGCTCCAGCATCTAGAAAGGCACTTAGCACACAGGAGATACTTAATAAATGCTCATTGGCTTGTCTCAAAGAAAAATCAAATGAAATCAGACTGGATCTGAGTGGAAAGAGCATTGATTCTGGAGTCAAAGGACTGGATTCAAATTCTACCTCTGATACTATGTGTGTAACTTTGGCAAGTCATTTATCTCTTAGCGACTATTTCCACAACTATAAAATAAAGAGTATTGAACTACAGATGGCTTCGAAGGTACCTTCCAACTCTATATCTAGGATCCTATGATTGCTAAGAGATAATATTTGTAAAGCATTTAGCATAGTACCTGGCACATAGTAAGTACTATATAAATGTTAGCTCCTACTACAACAACTCCTTCTCCTCCTCCTCCTCCTACTACTACTATAGGGCATGTGCTCAATACATGGCAATACCTTTAAGGGAAAACTTATTTCAGTACTGTGATGGATCTATATTATCTTATCAAGTAAAATCAGTAGATGATAACCTATCCATACCTTACCATCTTCTACATTTCTTGTCCATTTTTCCCCAATAAATCCCCTATAGAGCATCCACCCACTAAGACAGAAACTATCATTTAGACCAGGAGTTCTTATCCTTTTTTCTTTGGCAGCATAAATTCCCTTGGCAGTCTGGTAAAGCTTACAGACCCCTTCTTAGAATTCTGCTTGTTAAGTAATTTTTTTCTATAAAATATTGAGTCTCCCCATCTTGCCCAGTCTGGAAGTGTTGTGGCCACCCATGAGCCCAATTCCACCATTATTGATAGACATAAGAGTTTTTACTGGCTCCATTTTCAACCTGGGTCAGTCCAATCATCCCTAGGCAACCTGGTGGGACTCAACATGGAGGTTCATCATATGGGTGTCAGACTCAGCAGAATGTCTTTTTTCATCATAATTAAAGAAAATGCTACATTTCATTTAGAGGTGAATGAAAACAAAGATATTATTTTTTTCCCAATCCAAGTTCATGAACCCCTTGAAATCTATCCACAGATCCCTAGGGATCTAAGTGTTCCATCTTAAAAAGCCCTACTCTAGACCTTTTGCTATTTTATAGATACCAAGATAGCTTTCTTTCCTTCTAGTTAAACAAACAGGTCACCTCCTTTTCTGGTCACACATACCCTCAATGATATTTTTTAAATCATGTCTTGTGTCTAAGGAATTAAGGGTACTATGCTACCTCCTCCTTGTGTCCAACATGAATATTTTAATTAACTCAGGGGGCATTTACAATTGGGATTCTTCTGAGGTCAAAATAGAAAAGAGGTAGCCTAGGCCAGCTGACAAGATAAACACTTTATTGCTGGATTGAAAGTTTCTGATTAAAACAAAGAGAAAACTGTTGTGCTCCACAGTGCTTCCTTCTGGGCTGCAGAATGCTGGTCCTCTACACTCATCACAGATAAGAACAAGTTATTAACGAGATGAAGAGCAACAGAAAGAAAGATATGCAATGCCTCCTTATAGGACCTGATACCAAATGAAGAAATAAGGCAGTGAACTGGGGTGACTGATGGCATCATAAATCACCTGTATTACAAGAGGAGATGGACCAGATCTGCTGCTTTGTGTCAAGATAACAGATGAACTCCACAGGTCGGAGACTGGCAACCCAGACACTACAAAGAGCCACCAGGTAGACCAGACAAGACACACAAAACCCTACAGACAGTCAGAACCACAAGCAGCTCACATATAGCAGAATGGGCTAGTTAATATCGATCTGTTAGGAGATGATAAATCAGACTTGAGGATTCTACTGAAAGGGAGTTTAGGTGCAAGTATAAATTAAAGGGGTAGGCTTTTTTAAACAACTGATACATATGTAGCACTCTAAAATTTGCATAATATTTTACATATGTGAAATCATTTAAGCCTCATAAGAACCCTGGATGTTATTAATCACAAGTGTGGTTAGAGATGAAGAAACAGGCTCAGCGTGATTAAGTGACTTGCCTATGGTCACAGAGCTTTAGGATGTGAATTTCACTCTTCCCACCTCCAGGTTCAGCACAATACCTTGTCCATCTCAGAACAAAAATTGATAGTCAGCCAATAAACGTGTATTTTAAATTTCAATTTAATTGTATTTTAACACAAACATATCCTCCTATGTGCCAGGCACTATGCTAAGCACTAGAGATACAAAAAGAAACAAAAAGCAGTCTCTGCCCTCAAGGAGCTCATAATAATATGCTAAGTTATGGTGATGGATGAAAAATAAGTTACAGTAAAACTAGAAGAATTCTTAGAGTACTTAAGAGTCCTACCTCCTCATTATTACAGATGAGGATACTGAGGCCCTGAGAGGTTAAGAGACTTTTTGTAGGTAATAAATAACTGAGCTAAGAATAGGACTTCAGTGTTCCCATCACAAAGGTACTCACAAATAAGTAATTTGGTGAGTCAATCTGTCTTAGAATTCTTATCCCAACAACACAAAGAAAACGTGCCTTTGGGTGATTTCTTAACAAAGAAAAGCTGGAAGATGCCTGACAGTTTATCTAGTTCAACTCCATTTTACAAAGGAGGAAAGTAAGGCCCAGAGACAGGAAGTGAATTGCCTAAGGCCACACAGCAAGTAAAAGAAATGAAATTAAGAATGTGGGTTCAAATCCCATGCCTCCTTCTTAGAATCATAGAGCTGAAGGTAGAAAGGACCTTTAGAAGTCAGCTCAATCAACTCTCTTATTTTACAAGCTAAGAAACTGAGGCCAAGGGTGACCTGCCCAAAGCCACACAGTTACTAAGTATCTAAGGTAGAATCTGAACCCAGGTCTTTGGACTTTAGTCCTCTTCAGTGCTCTCTCCTCTGTATCACATTGCCTCTCACTTTCTAATTATCTGACCTTGGGCAAGTCAGTTCACTTATGTGGTTCTCCATTTTTTCCTGGGTAAAATGGTTGGGGTTAGACTAGATCATCTCTAAGACCCCTTCCTACTCTAGAACTATGATCCTAGGACTTAGAAGTCAAGACACCTGCTGCCCAGTCCAGTGAGCATGTTGTATTCTTCATAAAGGGCAAAATAAAGAACCTTGGGAACATTTCAAACACATTATAACTCCTCATAAACTTTAACAGAGCCCCTTGACGAAATCATATCAACACTGCAGGTTCCCCTTTTACTAGGACAGGGACATAAAATTTATACTTATTAAATACACACAGCCCATAAAAAAGCTTACTGGTAAGTAGACTCACTCCCTGTCCCTTTGGGACACTGGGAAACTACTAAGATTGGTCTGTTTGGGAAAGGGAAAGGGGGGGGGGGGAGACAGGGAGAGAGAGGGAGGGAGAGGGAGAGAGAGAGAGAGAGAGAGAGAGAGAGAGAGAGAGAGAGAGAGAGAGAGAGAGAGAGAGAGAGAGAAATGGAACAATCAATGCAAGATGCTTTCAGAATGATATTACTCCAAGAGGTTTGGGGAGGCGGGTCATTTTCCTCATAAAAAAGAAAAGATATCCATGTTAAGATCAATCAAACAGGCTCTTTCAGGGCAATTAGAGCAAAGTTCTAAGAGTTGTTCAGAGTTGGGTGCTGCTCAGCACAACACAGAATCATAGAGATTTGCCAACCCCACTCCAGTATCCATCAAAATCAGACAAAAAGGCTTTAAGACTAGTTAACTTCTTGAGGAACAGGTAGGGAAGGTGGGAATGAAAGATGGCTCAGGAAGAAATCAGAAAATACCATGGAGTGACCACAAAGATCTTATCAGCAAAAATGTTAGTTTTAGATAGAGGCAAGCAAGGCAGCATTTCCCATCAATCCACAACATGACTCTCACTTAGCTTTCTTGATTTAACTCATATCATTCCCCTTCAAATAGTCTCTCTTCCAGTCAAACTGATCTGCTTCTAATTCCTTCTAGGGGCCACTGTACCTTCCATATTCATGCTGATGCACAGGATGGCCCCCATGCCAGGAATGTACTCCATCCTCATTTCTATGGCTTAGAAATTCTAGCTTCTTTCAAAGCACTGTTACCACCTTCCTAGCTGAGGCCTTTCCTGATCCTCCCACTTAATGCTCTCTCCCTAGATATACAAACAAAGGATATACAAAGTAACTGAATATTTGCACAAATACCACATTATATAACCAATAGAGAGCAAGCTTCTTGACATCTTAATCTGTTTTGTTTCTGTCTTCGTATCCCCAATGGTACACTGTGTCTTAAATAGGTATTTAATATCAATTGATCAGTAATCAATCAATAGACACTATGTGTCAGGCACTGTGCTAAATGCTAAGGATACAAAAAGATGTAAAAGACAGCGCCTGCTCTCAAGGAGGTTACAATCTAATGAGGGAGACCACGTGCAAAGAAATATATACAAGATAAATAGGAAATAACTAACAAAAGGAAGGCACTGGAATTAAGTGGGATTGGGAAAGATTTTCTGTATAAGATAAGATTTTAGCTGGGACTTAAAGGAAGCCATGGAGGTCAGTAGGTAGAAATGAGGAGAGAGAGAATTCCAGGGGTACAACCAAAGAAAGCACCCAGAGAAGAGAGATGTAGTGGCTTGTTCCTGTAACAACCAGAAGGCCAGTGTCACTGGATCCAAGAGCATATGTTAAGAAGTTAAGGTATATAAGAAGATTAAAAAGGTAGGAGAGGGTTGAGTTATGAAGGCTTTGAATGCCAAACACAGCATTTTGTATTTGATTTTGGGGGCAACAGGGAGCCATGGAAGTTTATTGAGAAGCGAGTGTAATATGGTTGGACCTGTGCTTTAGGAAATCATGTTAGTGGCTGAATGGAGGGTAGGTTCGATGGGCAGGCAACCCACCAGCAGACTATTGCAATAGTCTAGGCATGGGATGATAAGGGTGGGAATAGTGTCAGAGGAGAGAAGGTGGCATATTTGAGAGATGGTGACAAGGTGAAACTGACAGGCATTGGCAACAGATGGGATAATGTTTGTTGAGTTGATATGAATCCCTTTGGGCTTAAAGTCAGGAGAGATCTAAGTTCAAATCTCAACTCAACCACTTAATAGCTATGTGATGCACTTCTCTTAAAGCCTGTTTCCTCATCTGCATGTAATACCAGTAGATGTCACTGTGAAGAGTAGAGCTGGCCAGCCAGTATTTGATCCTTGCTGCTCCCTTCTTCCTTCTGGAAAGCACAGAAGTCCAATCATTCCAAAGTCTCAATTTATCTTCTCTCGAGGGTATGATGTTTTCTTGGGTCATTGCCCTCTCAGATCCTCCTCCTCTCTGGAGATTTAATTAGCCACACAATGCTATAATAATTAGGGCTCTTTTAACCTAGAAATAATATAATGGTCCTCTGCTTGTGGTCCCTTTCTCTGCTATTTTATGGAATTGATATAAGATGAAAAGTCATTAACACAATCTTAATAGCTCAGGGCCCCCAGTTAGAAAAATTCCTAACATTTAGACATAGGTTTGGTTCTCTGCCTAACGTTAAATTTTGTTTATTTCCAGGCAACCCATGGCTTCTTCCATTCCTCTTTCTTCATCAGACACTAAGTATACAATACAGGCTCCCATGACCAATTCTGGGGCTCTTTAGACATGAAGCAAAATCAGGACACAGGAAACACTTAGCTAAAAGAAGCAAGAAGAATATAACAGCACCTGTTATTGGGCATGAGGAGAGGAAGTTGAAGAATTTCTGAAACTTTTTAGTCCTTAAAGAGGCCATTATAACTAGTAGTTCTTTGCTCCAAGAAGGTTCCAGGGATCCAACAGGGTTCTCATTCACTGTCTCTCTATGTCTGTCTATCTGTCTGTCTGTCTCTGCTTCTCTCTTTCTCTCTCTCTCCTTACCTTCTCTCCCTTTTCCCCCTTCCTCCCTCCTCTCTGCCCATTGCCCAAGCCATTTCTCTGCAACTCAACTCATTAAGTCCTGCACCAGACCAAGGACATTGTCTCCCCGTATGCCACTGCTGTTCAGTCTCAGCAAAAGCTCCTTCTTCTTAATCTATTCTTTCACAGACTACATCTTTTTCAAAACCTCTAGGCATACGTCAAGTTACCCCTCAGGCTCAAAGATCTCTGGAGTCCAAAGTATTCTCATGGCTGAAAGGACAATGCTGTCCATCTGAACTCTAAATAATAGAATACAATTCCATTTTCAAGCCTCAGAACATCTAAATTGGAAATAATACCTATAATAATACTTCATAACTAAAGCATCAACGTAAGTATAATCTACTGATTAGTTAAAAAGAATTTCTTTCTGTCCCAGGACAACACAAAATTTGAAATTTCTACTTCTATCCACAATGAAAGACCTATATTTTGGAGCAGTGAGAAGAACATTGGATGGTGAACTGACTCACCATTGACATGAGTTCTCAATTCTGGTTCTGCCACTAAGTACCTAATGTGAACGTAGGTAAGGAATCTCCTATCTCTAAACCTTAGTCTCCTCCTCTGTAAAATGAGGGGTCTGGTCTGAACAACTTATATGTTCTAAGACTCTGTGACATATTCCAACATCAGTTTGGCTTCCAGAATGACAACATGCTAATACAATCAACTCATCTATGCCAATAGGAGAGGGCTTGAGGAGCCTAAACCTCAATCCAAAAAACCAATCTATGCCCAACCATGGAAAAATTCATATGAACCACCCTCTCCCAGTTCTGAATGAACTGTACAAATATCTGAGTCTCACTCAAGTGATGAGAAAGCCATTCTGCTCAAGGTTCTCAGAACCACCCACTTTGTTCAACCATTCAAAGAGTTCTCTTATTAAGCTATTTTTTATCATCCACTCAAGTTTAATGTTTTTAATGTTCATGTTACAAAGGGCACAGTGAAACTCCTTGGTTTCCTTCTCTTACAAGTGATATGAGGCTGTCTCTAAACTTTTTTAGATTTTGATAGTGCTGAATCTGTCCAATAACTCCTTGGTCAGAATGCAGGCTTGCTAGAGAAATTGACATCTTGTCATCTTATTAGTACCATGTCCTCTGAGGCTTACACCCTACATCCTAGACTGGGATAACCAAATACATGGTTGTCAAACACTTGCATTAGATTTCCAATCTAGGAACCACATTTTAAGTAGAATGTTGATAAACTAAAGAAGAAGGGTACAATGATTGGTCATAGGAATTTAATTAAAGAATTTACAGGTAAAGGGGATTTTAAAGGTAATCCAGGTCAAATCTCTCATTTTACAGAGTACATGAATTGCTGAAGGTCACATAGATAGTAAGCAGCAGAGTGAGGTCCTTGATTCCCAAAGCTAATGTTTTTTGTCTGCTATATCATGCTGATATAAGACTTCAAGATCATACCATGTGATAATTAGATGAAGGAACTAGGGATGTTTAGTCAAAGAAAAGGAAGATAGAAGGGGACACGATACTCTTCATCAAGTTTTTGAAGGACTGTCATGTGGGAAAGGGTATAATACTTCTTCTGTTTGGCCCCAGAGCATAGAACTAGAACAACTGCCCAAAGTGACAAAAAAGCAGATTCTAGCATGATATAAGAAAAAAATTCTTGAAAGTGGGAAACTATCCCAAAGTGTAATCAGCTACTTCTAGAAATAGTACGCTTTCCCTCACTAGAGGATCTTCAGCTACAGACTGGATAGCCTACATGTTAGACACATTATACAGGAGGATTTTTTATCAGGTCCCTACTAGACCCAATGGCCTCCAATAGTCCATCCAATTTTGACAGTCTGTGATTCCATAAATCAGGTCAATGTTCCCTTAATATCACAATCTGGGATGTCTGTTTTTCTGGGCATATTTTTTAGTGTTCTCAAGGCCTGTTAAGTGGGCTTCACAAAAGTATTCTCTATATGAGCCTGAGAGAGAGGATAAGAAGAATACAACTAATTTGAAGGATGGCGTTTATGCTGAAGTTTCTAGTTCAAAGGTTAAGTGTCTCAGCCTTCTGATCCATTGTTTCTGTATCCCCTAGTACTGGACAGTTAGTCCAGTGTCTTGCACATAGTAGGGTCTTGATAAATGTTAGTCAGATGAATGATCAAACCTAACCAGGAACAGTTACTATAGCACACTGACATCATGAATAGACTGTGCAATAATGAGTTCCCTATCATTGGAATGACCCAATAAGAGACGAGATTATTGCAGATAACTACCAAGAGATGTTATAGAAAGGATTCATGTTCAAATACAGGGTGGACTAGATGGTCTTTGAAGTCCTTTCCAAGTCTGGGAAACTATGATTCTGAGATTGCCTCATTTGGTGATCTCATAGCTCCAATGGGTTCAATTTTCTCTAGGAAAATTATTTCTAAATCTGCATATTCACTTCTCTCCTGAATTCCAAGTCCTGGATTATTCATTTCTACGTGGATGTTTCATTAGGGATTCCATCTTATCTCCAAAGAAAGTTATCACTACCTCAACATCTATAAATTCAAATTCACATTCTCCCATCTATCTTTCCCTCTAAACTGTAGTATTTCTATTGAAGGCAATAATATCCTTCTAGTTGCCTAAATTCACAACCTTAAAGTTATCCTACAACTCTTCCTTCAACTCTCACATCCTATCACTTGTCAAATTTTGTTAATGTATCATAAAGACATCTCTCATAATTATCCTAGTCTCTCAATTCATACAGCTTCTACCCTAATGCAGAGTCTCATTACCTCTTGCCTATATTATTGCAAAAGGCTCTTAACTGATCACCCTGCCTCTAGTCTTTCCCTACAAATGCCAAATTAAACTACTTCAAACACAAATTTGGCCATGTTACTCACCTTCCCTCATGCAATAAATAGTCTTCAATGGCTCCCTATTGCCTCTAGGATATAACACAGAATCTTTACACTTGTTCAGTAATAGAATGATAGAGTCTTGAAACAAAAGCCAGTCCTTTGTGTCAGCCTATAAAAAGAGCTCTTTATGAAGAGCTAAGGGCTTTTTTTGTCCATCTGCCTTTCTTCTGAAGGGATCCTAATTATGAAGCCAAGGGAAACTAATGATGAAACCAAGAGCTATTAATGGTTGCCTTGTGGCAGGGGCACACATGCTCACTCACATGCCTGAATGTGAGTTCTTAAACTTCAACTATCTGGAGAAATTCTTAAGAGTTGCCTCTCTAGGTCACTCCACAATAAAGAATTCTGGAACCCTGGCCTTCTAGTCACAGCAAGATTTCTTATTATCCGATTATCTAAGCTTCTAGTCAGAGAGAAGACATTTCTTTGGCAGCACCCAGCTCAGGGTGCCAACCCAATCCCTCACCAGTAAACTGAAGTACAAGGGTTTAGGGATTCCATCTTATTTCCAAAGAAAGTTATTGACATTGCCTGCCTGGCAGCTCCAAGGAGTGTTTCCCTTCCAGAAGGATACCAAAACAGAGAGTAACATTACAAGTTAACAAGAATAGGCCCTAGATGCTATATGGGACCTACTGGAGAGGACAGAAAACTGGGTCATGTTTATGAGTTATAGTGAATCCTTTTACACATTTTCTCTATTTCTTTATGGGTTACTCTTAGACCTTTGCATTTTATTCATTTTCCGTGAGGTAGAGTAAAGGCTGTCCTGTGCCCAACAGCTGCATGACTGCTTGTACAGATTCTGAGAAGACCCTTTTACTTACATTTATGGAGACCTAGCATAACAAACCAAGGAGCCAGCCCTCAAGATCAGACATGTTCCCAGTAATCCCAAGCTTAGAAGCTATATGATTATATTATATCCTTCTGTAGAAGGTAGGCAAGTGGCATAGTGAATTTGACAAGGGATCTGAACCCCTGACCTTTCCCATAAATTTCAGGAATCCAGTCCCGGACATACACCTGAGGCATGGGCCTATCCCACTATAATCCTTCATAATGAAACTATCCTTTCATTGTGGCCCTCCAACCTAGCCCAGCCTTTCATTCTCTGTTACCTTCCACCACCCCAAGCTACTAGCCACTCCTTAATCCCATCAACATCTTTTCACTGACCCTGCTTTTCTTTTTCTGTATAAAAGTCTCATTCTCACCCCCATTAAGCCAGACTCACTGGGAATCTACTATGCCACCCAGTTGGTGTCATAATAAACTCCCTACCTGGACTGAAAGAAGGCCTGAGTGATCAAATTCTTTCAAGGTAGACCTGCCCTATACCCTTGAATTTTGGGGTTCCTAGCACCCCTAGACCACATCGTATTAAGCACTGGGCCTGGAGTCAGGAAGACCTCAGTTTGAATCTAGCCTCAGACACTTATAAGCTGGGTGACTCTGGGCAAATCGCTTAACTTCTGCCTGCCTCAGTTTCCTCAACTGTAAAATGGGGACCTAATAGCACCTGTCTCACAGAGTTGTGAGGATCAAATGAGATAATATCTGTAAAAAGCACTTAGCATGGTACCTGGCACATAGTAGGCACTATATAAATGCTTATCCCCTTCCCTTATTATTATTGTTGTTATTGTCACAACTCTTTTTGGGCAAGAACTGTCTCACTTTTGTCTGTATCCTCAAAGCTTAGCACGGTACTTGGAAAATACTTAGTGAATACTTATTGCAAGTATTCAATAGATAAGGGTTCAAGGAAAGCAAAGAACAATGATCTTCATTTTAGTAAAGGTCACTTAGCTATTACAAAACTAGGTCTCCCAGAGGCTGAATCCATTGTTCGTTGCCTTTCTAGGCCATGGGGGTTGCTTCAAAGCATTAAAAAGTTTAAAAAAAAAAAAGAAAGAAAGAAAGAAAGAAGTGAGAGAGAAAAATCATATAGAAACATTTTTTTTAAATCTCCAACTGAAGGAGGAGGCTGCTAGGGTGAGGAAGGTTGTGAAAATAAATACAGTGTATATGAGGCCAGAAGGTGTAGCTATCTAAGACTCCAAGAAGAAAAGTGGCAGCTAGAACAATTGTTTTCAGTTGAAAACCCTGGTATTATCTCAATCTTCTGGATCTGGCTACTGAACAACCTGAAGCAGGAGCACTCCCACCTATACAATCCAATAGCGGCTAATGCCAATTTCCATACATCAGCTCTAAAGGAAGTTTTACCTTCTAGGATGACAATACATCATATTTCCCTCTGCCTTAATGAGAAACTACATGTGAAATTCTTTTGATGCATTACCCTCAATGGCTGGAAAAAGAGAAATACAAAAAGCCATCTAACCAAGAGGGGTCTCCCTAAAGAGTGAAATGCCATCTGGATCATGAGGAGAAAAAAAGCCCAGGATTGGGAATCTGAAGACCTGGGGTCAAGAAGCAGCCCCAGAACTTGGTCACCAGCTTAATGAGTCATCTCATCTCCCCAAGCTTCTGCTTCCTCACTGGCAACATCAGAGAAGTTCAACTAGATGATCTCTAAGGCTACTCTTTAGCTCTAAAATTCTACGATTCTTATTTGTTACAAGAGTTTTTTCTTGTATAGGAGTATAGGGTATAGGAGAAAGGGGGGAAAGATTTTTTTTCCTTGAAAAGAAATTAATTTTTTAAAAATTTCTATGGTTTCTATGATGTTCCCTTTGAACAGGTAACATGCAGAACTTATTTAGAGGTTCTCCAGGTATCTTATTTTGATCCACATCAATAATAGACAATTAGAGAAATGTAGGGAGTGATCACTTCAAAGCCCTGCCTCATAGCCATGAGAAAAGTTTGCAGAGAAACATTGAGGTAGGGGCCAGAATCATGGGATCTCAGAGGGAAGAAGGGATCACTAAGTTCAACCCTTACCTGAAAAGATCTCCCCTCTATAACACCCCCTGAAATATGGTCATCCAGCCTCTGCTAGAAGACCCCTAGTGATGGGGAACCCCCTACCTTCCAAAGTAGCCCATATCATTTCTGGACCACTCTAACAGTTACAGATTTTTTTTCACCTTATATCAAACCTAAATTCATTCCTCCGAAACTTTCATCACACTGCTCTTAGTTCTAACCTCTGGGGCTACACAAAACAAAGTCTAGCCTCTCCTCTATAGGATAACTCTTTAGATATTTGAAGAAGGTTTTCATATGCCATCATATCTTCTCAAAAATGAACATCTCTCTAGTCCCTTCAAAAAATTCTCAGATGGTATGATCTTGACCGGGACCCTTGATCATCATGGTAGCCCATCTCTGGAATCTCTCCAATTTATCAATCACCCTTCCTAAAATGTGACCTCCCAGAACCAAAAATAATACTCTACATATAAGTCTACCACCAAAACTATCACCTCCTTTTTTGTTGTTCAGTCATGTTCAACTTGTTGTGACCCCATGTGGGGTTTTCTTGGCAAAGATCCTAGATTGATTTGCCATTTCCTTCTCCTGCCCATTTTACAGATGAGGAAACTGAGGCAAACAGGGCAAAGTGACTTGCCCAGTCCTGAATAATAGTCTCCAGACACACTATCCTCAGGAAAGTCTCCCTCAAAGGAGACAGAGAAAGAAAGAACATAGACAAAGATATACCTAGAGGAAACCCAAGCTACAAACAAACCTAAAGAGTCTTGCATATCCATGTGTCTCTCTCCTAGAAAGGTTCTCACTTTTTTGTGTCCTGTACTCCTTTAGCAATCTGGTGAAACCTACAGACCCCTTCTCAGAAAAATGTTTTCAAACACATAAAATAAAACACATGAGAGTACATAAGAAAACCAATTATATTGAAATACAACTACCAATTTTAAAAAAAGTTCACAAACTCCAGGTCCTGCTCTATAGAGAATCACATGTACCTAGGAGATGGTGTCAGACATAGAAGGAAAAGGAACGATGCAGAGAGGGAAGAAAGGGATTCAGAACCGCAATGAGAGAAGATGGGAAAGGAGATAGGGATTAATCAGCTAGCCTCCTGCAGAAAAGTCTGTCGGGTGAATGGTCCCAATGATTGGAACAACAATGAACCCCACAGACCAAGAAACAACATGAACCTATTCCTTCACCAAAACCATGAATTGTGGGGATTGCAATAGGTCCAGGGGGAAGGTGGGACCAGATCAACCAGAAAGGAGAGTTGTTTGAGCTCATTCTACCAATGTCCAATTGTTCACCTGAATTCTTGCATGTGAGCTAAAAATCTTTAGAGACGCATGAGCCAAAGTGTGATACTCCTAGGAGAAAATCTGGCTGGGGTCAGGAGTTACAGAGATGACTGCCAGAGATCCCCAAGGTGAGCCCAGTCTAGTGTCAAGGGTTGGAACTCAACTGGCAAACAAGTATACCTCCAGACTTAGAAAGTCAACCCGTCACTGTTATGAAGTAAGAAGATTAGGCCATCTGGCCCAGCCAGAAGGCAGTGAAAGCAGTTCTAAAAGGATAAAGAACAAGGGCAAATGGGGAGAGGGACCTCCCACCCACCTAAGCCAGCAGAGTAGTGAAAGAGGGGAAACTAAAAACTTAACCCCCAGGTCAAAGCCATAGACCCCTTCTCCTTCCACATGGTAGGGAGACATAGCCAAGTCTTCCAGGGCTGTCCCACTCCTAGATACCCCCAACCCTGTATTCTGATGTAGCATGAAAAAGATTGGATGGCAAGTCAGAAGACCTGTTACGAGGGTAAACAGAAACCTACCCTATATTCAACATTTTGTTAGCCTGAATCCTTGCAAGGGAATTAAAAGTCCTCAGAGAGACATGAGCCAATTTGTGATGCTCCAAGGGGAAAACCTGGGTAGGTTCATGATCCATAGAGATGACTACCAGAGGTCCCCCCAAGGAATCTTGGGGCCTTCTAAAAACAGTAGACAGTAGGTGGTACACTTAAAAGGACAGGAAGAGTGTCCTGAAATACTTTAGAGCTTTTCACACACATATGTCTAGTACCCCCAAGCAGGTTATACACTCATCAAAAACAAAAAGCATTCGTGTTATCCTTTTTTATCTCAGATTTATCATAGTGTCTAGTGCAGGGTTTGGAACAGAGCAGGCATGTTGCATTTGCTGAATTAATTTCAATGAAAGCAGTGACAAAAATGCCCATAAAGCTTCCTACAAATATTTAGAAGAACTTGGTCAAAGTCACCACTGTTATGCTGGTTCCATTCTTTCTATTATCATTATGCTTTCAGCTGTTCCTTGGGTGCTTAGAACTTTAAATGAGGTCTCTGTGTTTGTTTGAGAGACAAAAAGTGGGGCATCTGGGGAAGGACAGAGAGATGATTCTAAAATAGCTGACAGGTGGTGCTGATGTTTAGAATTTCCTTTCTCTTTCAGTCTCCGATTTGAGGCTTACACACCTTTGGTCCCGGGGAAAAATACTAAGCAACCACAGATTATGTTTAGGGTAGGACATGTAGGGGGTGGCTAAAAGCTCTTCCCTCAACAGGAGTGGGGATGTAGTGGGTGGGAAGCAAGACAAACTGGAACATAAGAGGCAGCAAGAGTGGAGTATTCCAGATGTGGCCTAACCAGACCCAAGTACAATGGGACTCTGACATACTCCTCATTTGGGACACCAAGCCTCCATCAGTATAGGCCGAGATAGAACTTGTGCTTACAAGACACCAAAATGTCTACATCTATTTTCAGGTGAAATATTGTCTCAGTCATGTTTTCCCCGTCTTATATATGTAAGGTGGATTTTTTTTTAATCCAAGGTAAAAATTCATTTGTCCCTATTAAATTTTATCTCATTAGATTCTGCCACCAAAAACATATAAAATAAAGATATGGCTCAACAAATATTTAGCCTGTTGTGCTCTTTTTGGATCTAGACTCCATCTTCCAGCATGTTAGCTATCCCTCCCAGCACTCAGCACAGGTCAAACAAAGGCTTGATGAGTACTTGCCAGCTGCAAATGGATAAAGGCATGAATTAAATCCTTATCCAAAGGTCACTGATAAAAAAAATGTTCAAACAGCACTGAGACAAGAAGAGATCCCTGGGGCGTTCCACTAGAGACCTTCTTCCAAGTCCCTACCTATTAATGACAACTCTTTGAGCCCACTCACTCAACCAGTGCTGAACCCACTGCCAACTACCATCTAGTTTTTTTCCCCTCCATCTCTTTCAAAAGAACAGCATGAAATACCTGGCCAGATACTTTTGCTAAAAATTAGTTTCCTCATCTATAAAAGATGCAGTTGGGGTAGATCAGGGGTCAGCAAACTATAGGCCACGGGCCAAATCCCACCAGCTGCCTGCATTATACAGTCCATAAATTGAAAATATTCCAAAAAAGAAATGTAAAAACCATTCTTAGCTCCCAGGCTGTACAAACACAGCCACTGAAGTTTGCCAACCTCTGGTTATGTGATCTCCAAGGTCCTCCCTATTTCGAATGCTATGATCGTATGATCTAGGTAAACTGAGTCCTGATTAGTAGAAGTAATGAATCCCCTGAAGTGGCAGCATATACTCAAATTTACACTGCATATTTCCATTGGGCTGAAACCAATTACCATACTTCATGTAATTATAACTTCAAATAGTGTGAATTCAAATATATGTGTGGCCGCTTCAGGGGATTCGTTATTCACACTAATCTCCTACTACTACCACCTAGTAATGTCGGGGAGGAAACAAGATTATTTTGCCCATAACCTGTTTCTGACCTCTAAGGTTCCTTTCATCTCTATATCTCTGATCCAATGAAGTTATGCTTGATCTCAGCAATCACCACTAGATTATCCTTTTGACAACAAGCTCTAGAATCTAGCTAAGAATTGGAGTCAAGTTCATTGATCAGGCTCTTCCCTTTTTTGAAAAACTGTGACTTCTCCCTATTTCTAGGCCCACAGTACCTGACCAATTTCAAAGCAGCTCTGTAGCCACACCTACCAGTTCTTTTAGTATACTGAGGTGGAGCTGGTCTGGAACCAGAGACTGACTACCTTGTCAAAGCCTGAGCTCTCTAGGCATATGCTTTGAGAAGCCAGGGTCACCTCCTAGCCACAATGAGGCATCCAAATAGAGTCTGTCACAGCTGGTATCATTACCAAAAAGGGGGGAGTGAGAATCAAGAGGGCCTCAGTAACTACCAAACCATATGTCTACTCTCATCTCCATCAAATCTTTATGAGTGTAATCTACACACGTATGGAGGGCATCCTTGATGAAAATAGGAAAAGGCAACAGGGCAAGCTTTGGCAAATAAATTTCTCAGCAGACCACATTTTCAGTCGCAAAACTGCCTGACAGGTGCAGAGAATACAAATGCAACCTTCTCCCCCTCTTTTTTATTGCTTATTGAGTATTTTTTTAAAAAGCATTTGACTCAGTAGAGCCAAATGCAACTTTTAAAGGCTCTGGTACAATTAGATATCTCCCACACATATATCAAGATTACATTAAGATTTCTGGACAAACACCAAGACAGATCATGTGGTCAATTCAACCTACACAACATCTCTTCCATCTGACCTTCCTCTCTCCATTGACAGGCCGTAAGCCTGGGTCAGGCCCTCATCATCTCACCTGGGCTATCGTCTCCTAACTGGGTCTCCCAGCTTTCAGTGTCTCTCTTCTCCCTCCAATCCAGCCTCCACATAGCTGCCAGGAGAACTTTTCCAAAAGCACATGCTTTTGCATGTGTCACCCCTCACCCAACATCCTTAGCTTCCTTCAAAACTCGGGTCAATTGCTGCCTCTCCACTGTTAGTCTCTACTCAAATTACCTCATGTATTACCTCAATATATGTTGTGTCATGGGCCCCACTAAACCCAACAGTAAATTGTAAGCTCTTTGAGGGCAGGAACTGTTTCTTTTTTTTCTTTATCAGGGGGATGGGGGAGGAGGCAATCACCAGTGATTAGCATAGTGCCCTGCACACAGGAAGTGCTTAAGAAATATTTATTCAATTTGTTTGTTCAATGATCCCCTAATTATCTAGATCAAGCAAAGCACAAAACAGGGAAACATATACTCAACAAAAAAGTGTTTCCACTTGTTGAGGAGTGTGACCAGCACAAAGCCCAAATGGAAAAGGGATTCACTACAGATGGGGAAGTTGTCCAGCTGCTCCTGTGTGCAGATGACACTAGGCTGATTGCAGCAAACCTTGGAAATCTGAAGAGCCTCCACAATGAGATCTCTAAGCACTCAAAAGAGATCAGGCTAACTATCCACACAGGAAAGAAAAATGGATGAAAAATGCTTATTGTCAACAATACAGCAAGCAGCTAGATGGGCAGTCCATTGAGTAAATCCAACACACACACACACACACACACACACACACACACACACACACACACACACATCTCAGAAAGACTAAAGATGGAAAATGGGTTAGGCCCATAGCTGAATAGGAGGAAAGTAGGCTGTATTGCCTTTGGGAAACTGCCCAGCATTATCTCCCTGCCACCCACCCCCACCCCCTTCCATCTCTGCAGACATAAAACAGGGTAAGTCTGTTTCTAGCATGAAAAAAGGTTGAGTAGATGAAGAAATGTTGGGAATAGGTATTCTGGGAGACATAGGTATACTGGGAGACACTGCTGCTTAGTAAGTGTTTGCTGAATTGAATTCAATAACAAAGAGTATTATTGGAATAAAGTCCAGAAGACCTGAGTTGATTCCCAACTCAGAAATTTCATAATTATGCCATCCTTGTTAAGTTATTTAATTTGGCTGGGCCTCAGTTTCTCCAATTGTAAAACCGGAATAAGAACCCTTATGCCACCAAGCTCACAAGGATGTTGGAAAGGAAGTGCTTTAGAAACCGTTAAGTGGTAGCAAAACAGGCATTCTTATTATTATTTCAAAATGTAAAGCTTTGATGTCAATGTTGACTCTGGTAGGAAAAGTATTAACATTACCTCCAAATGGCTTGAAGAATTAATGAGCAATGAAAAGTGGAAAAGGAATGAACATTTCAGAGGACCCTGGAGTTGCACTCAGAGTTGGAAAAGACCTTAGAGGTCACAGAGTTCATCCTCCTGAACTTTACAGATGAGCAAACTAAAGCAGACAGAGGTTAAGTGACTTGCCCAGGGTCATACAGCTAGGACTTGGCAGCACCAGGACATGGACACAGATCTTCTGAGCATATGATCATAAAATTTAGAGAGGGAAGGGCCCTTAGAGATCATCAGTATGGTACAATAGAAAGAGCACTGGATTTGAAGTCAGAGGACCTGGATTCAAATCTTGGCTCTACCATATATTACCTGTAGTATCTTAAGCAAGTCACTTCCCCTCTCCCTACATCTCAGTTTCCTCATCCGCAAAATTAATGGTTGAACTAGATGGCCTGTGAGGTCCCTTGTAGCTCTAGATCTAGGAAGCTGCCATTTTGCAGAGGAGGAAAAACCATACTAGGACCCGAATTCAAATCCTAGCACCTGGGTTCTCTGTTACCTTCTCTATAAAAGGAGAGGGTTAGACTAGAAGACCTCTAACCCTAAATGTGCCTAAGACGCCTTCTGGCTCTAACATTCTGCATTCTGGTGATCTAATTACCTTCTGATCATAGATAACTAAAGAGCAACTGAATGGTCATTTTGTAGTGGAAGATGGCTTGTGGACATAGAACTCTCTGCTGATGGCCACACTGCATTGCTACCATAACCCAGAGGTTATTCAGTCAGCAAGCAGAGAGTAAACTCTTCCCAGGTGTCAGGAGCTGTACTAAGAGCTGGGCAACCAAAGAGAGAAAGGAAAATGGCCAGAGAATGTGTAGCACTTGAGCTGAGCCTCGAAGGGAGCCTGTGAGAGGCAGAGGAAAAGAGAAAAGGAAATTTCCGGCATGGGGGATGGATCTCCCACATGACCCTAAGGAAAATCACTGGGCCAGTGAATGAACACTGAAAGGCATTGATTGGAAAGATGGAGGAAAACCTTGGACTGCTGCAGTGTGGGTGGGATTTGGGAGCCACTGCTGGGGGAAAAGTTCTCTGTGGCGTCTCCTGCTTGTCTTTTTACTTAATTGTTGCCAATTTGCGAGCTGGGAAGAGTGTAAAAAGCTGTATTTTTACTATGTTATCCAGCAGTAGATAGTGTTAGGAGAAGCAACAAGCCCAATGCAATGGAAAGAAGACAGAGGATCATAGGAATCTCCCTCTACTTCTAGTCTTTGCCATCTCTAATCCATCTTCCAAACAGCTACCAAAGTGATAGTTCTAAAATACACGTCTGATTGTGCACCACTGCACTTCTCAAGAAGCATCAATGTCTCCCTAGTTCCTCTAGGATAAAATACTAATTCCTCTGGTAGCTGGTTAAAGCCCTTCAGAATCTGGTTCCAGCCTATCTTTAGAGGCATATTGCTCTTCTTGATCCGGTCTGCTTCCCATCAAATTGGCCTGCTTCCTGTTCCCCATACAATTCATCCCAACTCCTGTGTCCATACTTTTGCACAGGCTACTCCAAGCCTGGAATATACTTGCTCTTCACTTCCACTTCTTTGAATCCCTGCTTCCTGCAGAGTTCAGCTCAGCTGCCACCTCCTACATAAAGACTTTCTCCATTCCTCCCAGCTGCCAAGGTCCTAACTTTCAAAATTACTTTTATTTACTTGTCTGGGTACATATTTTCCCACCCCAGTGTGTAAAACATGGTAAGAGCAAAATACTTGAACAAATGCTTGACTGAACAAGACCTAGCTTCTAGTCCCAGCTGTGGGCCCCTAGACCACACACCACCTCCAGGAAGCCACATATGATCTGTAAAATGAGGGGGTTGGATTTGTAGCTGTATATCTTTGTTCCTCAGACCCTAAGGTTACTTGCTCCCCAGGCTTTAATCTGGAGAGCAAAGTATTTCAGAAACCTTTCACTGCAGATCCACAGGGTATGAAGTCAACTAAAAGCATTCTAAAAATGAAATGGCTTCTTAGAGGTAGGGTGGTGTAATGGAAAGAGCATGAATTTGGAGTCAAAGAACCAGAGTTCAAATTCTGGATCTACCACTGTGACTCCAGGCAAGTCACTTAACCATTTCCAATACTCAAAATCTATCTCTGTCAAATAGGGACAATAGTACCCACACTGCTTACTACACAGGGTTGTTGTGAGGCCCAAAGTAACAGCAGGCACCTCAGCAGGCTCCTATCTCAATGGCAGGTCTCACTAAGGCACATGCTTGATGGGCGTGCCCAGTGGTAGAGCTGGCTTCACAGAGCCATTCACATTCTTTGGAAGTCCCCAGTGTGGCCAATGGCATCTATTTATAACATGGCTCACAGAATTAAGGGTGCAGCCTCCAGCTGCTGCCAAGACTAACTTGCCAACCAACTTCCAACAAGGGGATCAAACCAGTGGCCATAGTCTCCTTAACACTCTAGTCTAAGTATGCCACTCAACCCCCTCAGCATGCTGCCTTCTTCCAACCAGCAAGCTACATCTGTCCTTTCCCTTCTTCCCAGCTTACCTCTAAGTCAAGGGTAGACTTCTTGTGTCTTGGACCACTCTCGTAGCCTGATGAAGCCTATGGATGGACCCTTTCTCACAATAATATTCATCAACAATTGGAGAAAATGCTAAATTTGAGTTAGAAATTTGTGAAAATAAGGAAGTCATTTTCCCCCAGCCAAGTTCATGGACTCCCTGAAATCAATCCACAGACATGATGTAATGTCATGTCATGCAACTCAGGTTAAGAATCCCTGCTCTAAGACAAGCTCTCCAGGAAACCTATCTCTGTTAGAGAGAAAAGAAGTTTCCAAAAAAAAGAGAGAGAGAAGAAGCCTCATCTATGAAGGGCCTAGAATACCAGGAGGACCTTCTCTGTAGGCTCATGCTAAGGCCGGTATCACCTACTAGAATCAAGAGATTACAACACACAGTCATAACTCAGTGGCAGTTGCCAAAACTTCCAAATGGAGAAGAGGCCTCTTTATGTCATTCAAAGGACTATTAAGGAAGGAAAAGAGTTCTTTATTCAACACTAAGATCCACTTTCCAAAAGGGATAAGTGGAGGCTGAAGGGCAGGAAGCCCAGTTTAATGGGAGGAAATTATTGCCAAGAAAACGTGTGCAATATAGCTTTTAAAATTTCACTTTCCATACCAGGCTCCAGTTTAGCTCTGAAAACAAGACCTCATCCTCTCTCCTAGAGCTCAATTTAAAGCCCACCACTGTTCCCTGGGGCTTCAGAACTTTAACTGGGAAATTAATATTGTCTTTTCACCCCTCACCCACTACTGAGTGTCTCTTTGATTAACACAGAGGAGAGCTGCCAGAGAGAAAAAAGTAGCAGCTTTTGTATAAATTTTTTATTTTATTTTTAAGTAGGTTCATTAACTTTACCAGGTAAACAGAATTAAGAAGAATATTCCTACTTTATTAAATTCAGCAGGGCTTCATTTTTCTAGCTAGTCCACATAAGCAGATTTTTAGATAAGGAAAGGACCTCTCCCCACTTCCTGGCCCATTTTAAGTAACAGCCCTGTTTTGCATTAACAATTTTTTGTCCCAGAAATGCATCACATGCTTTTCTAGCTTCTTATGTGGGGAATTTGGGCTACCATTTCCTGAAGGTCATGACAAAAACTGGAATGGACAGTATGTTAAAACTTGGGAGTCAGAAGACCTGAGTTCGAATCCCACTCCAGCCATTTACTAGCTGTATGACCCTGAATGTACCACTTTCTTTGCCTCTTAGAGACATAATTTTCTCATTTGTAAACTGGGTATTATATTTGTTCTGTCTCCCAAGGTCGTAAGAAAAGTGCAATTTAAATGTGAATTACTGTCACTACTACTAGACTTTCCCATGATACAGTGATGTATCAGGAACTACAAGGTGTACAAGGCAGCTACTTTCTCCTCCACAAAATGGCCCCAGATTACTGTAGACTTCTTCTGTCACCTCCTTTTGCTGTGATCTGTCACTTTTTCTTTCTTTCTTCCTTTCTTTTTCTTTCTTTCTTCTTTCCTTCCTTTCTTCCTCTTTTTCTTGCTTACATGTTATATGTTACTATAATATGGAACCTCATCTACACACTAAAGAGATGGGGGAAAACTAACAATTTAATTAAGCCCACAGATACTGATTACAAGGAATAAGATGAGCTATTATTATCAATATGGGGGTGGGGAGCAGGAGGTTTAAGCTAGGTTAGTTTAATTCAGGTTCTTCCCACAATGCCTCCGGACACAAGACTCAGAAATCATCCTTTTCCAATGAAGTCTCTGCTGCTCAGCTTCACCCCACAATCTTTCCCTTACTCCAAATTCATTCATCATTTGTCTCCCTGACTGGAAATCTAATTCTTCAAGTGTAGGCACCTTGTGATCTTGACCTCTTTGTTATCCTGAAGGATACCTACTTGAGCACCAAACACATAATAATAAAGGCAACACCCTCTATATGAAACCTTTTCTGATGACGACTCCAATTGTTGTATTCTCCTTTAGAGAGAATCTAAGGTCCTTGAGGGGAGGGATTATATAGCACAGTGGATAGAGCACTGGGACTGGAGTCAAGAAGACCAACCCTGGGCAAGCCTCTTTACCTCTGCCTGCCTCAGTTTCCTCATTTGTAAAAATCTGTTAAAAAAAATAGTAACAGCACCTATGTCACAGGATTCTTGTGAGGATCAAATGAGAGAACATTTGTAAAATGATTAGCACAGTGCCTGGCATCAAACGGGCATTTAAGAAATGCCTGTTAATGAATTATATAGTTAGCATGTCACATATTCATTTCCATGCTATCTCTTCACTAGAATGTGAGCTCTCTGAAGGTATGAATTTTCTTGCCTTCCTCTATATCTCCAGAACTTAGCTTGTTGACTCACTGACTTGGGTTCGAATCCCAGCTCTGACACTAAGTAGCTATAGGATCCAGGGGAAGTTGCTTCACTATTCTGAGAAGGTCCTTCTCCCATGCAGCCCCACCCCCAACATCATACCTCCAGTGAGAGATGAGCTTAACAATGCAGGTCCTCCCACTCTAAGTCCACTGGGGACTTAGATTCACTGGGGAGCACCCCCTCCAGACTCACAGTCTGGGGACCCCAAGGTGGATGCTTACTACTTCTCTCAGGATTCTTGGGGTGATGATGAGAGGCTGGACTTCCTACAGAGCTCAAAAGGTCTCATGGATGTGCTTCCTATTAACATCAGCCAGGCCCAATCGATTAGCTTTTAGCAAAAGTTTAACTAAGGTGATAACAGGTGGGACAAAACACTCATCTCAAACCTGGGGTGCACTCTTCCATAAATGCAGGAAAAGTCCAGGGATAATTGAGAGAAGCACACATATGGCAACTATGTGTGTTGGAAGTATAAACTCCCAGCTGGCTGCTCAAAGGCGTCTCTTTATTCTTGGCCAGAATACCTCTGGAGAGCCACATTCCTGACGGGAGGCTGTCTTTTGGTATCTATCTGTGTCTGTCCTCAGTGGTTCTCTCTGGATCTTCTGTTGTGGGTGACCATACTTTTGCCTTTAAGATCTGCTTCCGGTCAGTTCTGTCTGGTAACATGGTCACAGGAAGAGGGAAAGGGAAAAGGGGGAAGAAGGAGAGAGAGCAAGAGACAAAGAGGCAGAAGGACAGATTCCTCCTTTGGCCAAGAGCAATTGCCTCTCAGGAGCCTGAACCTGGAATCCTTCAAGCCTAAGCAGTCCATCACCTGAATGGGCTTACTGCTGAACTCACCATTTTTTGGCATCTAGTTTTTATCCAATGGCTGACAATCTTATGATCCTCTCAAATCAATTAAGGACTTGTCCACATATTGAGATAGTTATAGGAAAATTCTTTAATACCTACATTACTCTGGTGTTTGATTCAATTGAGGTGTCTGTACCTTCTGGGATTACATTAACTGAGGTAGAGATGGAAACCTCCATCCTAACAACTATATAACCTCAGATGCATGATATTCACACTTTTCACACCTGTACAAAGGAGCTCTCTTCACCATGCTGTCTTCAGCTTGAAGGGGTAAGTGAGCCAAATGACTTAAAGCAGGGGTGGGGAACCTGGGGCCTGAAGGCCACATGTGGCCCTCTAGGTTCTCAAATGTAGCCCTTTGACTGAATCTAAACTTTACAGAAAAAATCCCCTTAATAAAATGATTTATTCTGTAAAACTTGGACTTGGGGGGCAGCTAAGTGGTGCGGTGAATAGGGCACCGGCCTTGGAGTCAGGAGGACCTGAGTTCAAATCTAGCCTCAGACACTTGAAACGTAACTAGTTATGTGACCTTGGGCAAATCATTTAACCCAATTGCCCTGCCTTCCCTCCTCCAAAAAAAAAACAACCAAAACCAAAAACTTGCACTTAGTCAAAAGGTCACACCTGAGTACCTAGAAGGCCACATGTGGCCTCAGGTTCCCCACCCGTGGCTTAACGTCTACAGAACTGCTGCAGAAAACAAGATGTTCAGCCTCTAGGCCCTCCATAGACGAGGAGCTTCAAAACTGATGTCCATTTTTATGTGCTCAATTTATTGACTTGCTGGGAAGGAAGGGGAAGAACAGGGCAGCTTCTGCATTATTATTAGTTCAAAGTCTGCACTTGAAGGCCAAAGTCAAAGGCTTTGCAAGAAATGAGTTGGTCCCTTACATTGCTATTCTCCATCTTAAGTAAGGATGGAATTGTTTGGATGGGCACATTCCAGAGGATTTCCTCAGTGACTTCCCAGATTAATAAGGAGAAGTTTGGAGCATCAGTAATGTGGCTGACACCATCATGAATTTAACTGAGCCCTACTCTCCAAAACTCTTCATTTGGTGCTGAGACCAGAGATGGACTATACTGGGATCCTCTTTGTTAATGGAGGTTTGGAAAGAACTGGAAGAAAAATTGGTGCCCATTTATTTACTGGAGAATATCTGAACATATTTCATTCTATCAATGTGATGGAAAATTATCAAACTGATATAATTATCAAAATGATCAATGTGAAGTCCTCAGAGAAACTCAAGGAGAATTAGATAAAATGATGCAAAACAGAACAAGGAGAACCAGGAAGATAATTTACATTGTGTCAAAAATAAGCTAAAGGAAAATTAACAATGAAAGATTTGAGAACTCTGACTCGAGCAGTGACCAATCACAACTTTAAAGGATGGATGATGAAATTTTGGCTTCTGACTCTAGGCAGAGAAGTGGGGAATTATAGGGAAAGAAGGAAGCAAATATCTTCAGACACTGCCAATTTCTTTTTTAACAGTTACTTTTACTTAAATATACATCACAAAGGAAGATTCTATTGGCAGGAGGTATAGCCATTGGGAAGCCAGTGATCAAGAAATCAGTAATCATTAATAAACTCAAAAATACATTCTTAAAAGTTGAATTTGAGTTTGTTTATCTATAATATGATGAGCTAAAGCTCTGGATACTGGGAATCTCCAAACAGTTATTTTTGATCACTTTTATAGGACAGGGGGGAGGGATAGGAAGACTTCATAGAAAAGCAGACACCTGAGCTACGGCTTGAAAAAAGAACAATTTCAACAGATGAGTATAAGGGAGTAAGTACATTCCCTACATGGCGGATGGCCCCCATGAATGCATGTGGGCAGTAGAGACTAAAAGGAGCTATCCAGCTTGGTCAGAAGGTAGAGTAAGTGGAAGGGAATCATGCTGGGGAGGCTGGAAGGGTAAGTGGGAGCCAGGTCATAGAAGGCCTTAAATATCAGATTAAGAAATCTGCATTTTATTCTCCGAGCTAACATCATGGCCCACTGGCTCTCAATCTTCTGCACGTTCAACATATATCTAAGGAGGAATCAGCCCCTTAGGAAAATCTAAATATGACCAATAAAACATTAAAGTGCCTACTGTGTGCGAACCACATAGGTGTTGGGGAGGAGAGGTAGATCTTATAATAGCAGACACAATCGAAGTGCCTTTAGTAAGTACTACTGATTTAAACCAATCTTCAAGAACAATTTCAGGCAAAGCTTTTGATAGTTCTGTTTCCTAAAAGGGAATGGCCTCTTAAAGCTAGTTTAGAAAAAGGGCAATAGGACAAGGGACAAATTGAGACCTCATCCATCCAACTGTAGTTAAACACAGTCATTTTCTCACCAACTATTTTTTTTTTGCTTTTTGGAGGGGGGAAGGCAGGGCAATTGAGGTTAAGTGACTTGCCCAAGGTCACACAACTAGTACGTGTTAAGTGTCTGAGGCCAAATTTGAACTCAGGTCCTCCTGACTCCAGGGCCGGTGCTCTATTCACTGCGCTACCTAGCCGCCCTTATTTTTCAAATTAAAAAAATATATATATAGGACTCCATTTTGTGGTCTGATCTTAGTACCCAGGGCCAGCATCACAGAAGCAAATGGAAGTAGAATATCCCATAATTCCCCCTGCTCTGTAGTGGTACATTTGAGTGGGACACAGTAAGTGTATCACTCATCCCAACTGCCAAGGGGGATAGAAGAGGGTATCATTTGTTTACACAACTGGGAAAATAGCAGAAAATAAGAATTAAAGTTATTCCCTCTCTTTTTAACCAACAATGGAAAATCTCATTGACATCTCTACGACTCCATTAAAAAAACTCAGAAATCAAAAATCTAGCTATGAATCTTTCTCCCCATCTCAACAAAACCAAGGTCTTCCTACAAAGTCCGAAGTGGAAGGGACCTTGGGCATTATCTAAGTCTGAGCCTTTCCTCTGACAGAGAAGGAAACGGCTCAGATAGGGCCAGTGGTTTGTCCAAGGTCACACAGCAGGTTAATTTTCTTCTGAACAATTCACTTGTCGCTGAAGCTTTTTCTGTCATTTCTAAGGCTTGTGACAATAATTGGTTACTATGGAAACTTGGCTGGTCCTGTGATTTCTGGGAGGGAATAAACAAGAGAAGTAAATCAGCTGAAAGAGCCTATTTTCGTTAAGGATGCCCATATTCCCTGCTAAGGAAGGTTGCATTTAAACAATTCCTGTTCTTGCCTCTTCAGTCCTTGGTCTCTGCTACTTTGCATTGTTTTGCAATACCCAAAATGGAAGAGAATCAAGGGCATGGGCAAAAACCCCAGCACTGTCCTAAGGACAGACAGATGCCAGGAGCTCAGACTTGTCTCTGGAGGGAATAGGGTCTGGAACTTCGATAGGCTCTCAGTTAGCACCGCCCCCCTCCCCCCCCCACACACACTCAGCTCCAATCACCCACTAAAAGCTATGAGTGATTTACTATTTCCCTACTTCCTGCCTTCCCTAAGTACTTACAGGAAATAATAGTCTCACAGAATGGCATCAGCACTTGGGCTTCAAGGGACCCTAGAGATTGGCAAGTTCAACCACTCATTTTAGAGAGGAGGGAACTGAGGGCCACAGAGGGGAAGCAGTTTGCCCAAAGTAACAAAGCAAGCTGATGGAGACCATTATGGATGGGAGAGCCAAATGGCAAGAAAGCTCAGCAGGTGGGGTGTTCAAAGGAACAAGAAAGGCAACTAAAGGGCTGTTTGCAAACCTCAGGTCTCCAAGATCCCCATGCATCATGACCCCATTCCATGCCGTGACAACCTCACCAAGTTTCTCCCATACTGTCAACAGCTTTGATCATGCCTGGGCAGGCCAATATTGGACAGTAAAAACTGAACTGTTTGTTTCAGAGAGACAAAAATGCACAGTGAAAACATTTTCCCATCTTCCAGCATGAAACTGAGTTCCAGTCTCAAATCAAAATGTTCTAAAAGCTTTACAAGTCAGTCAGTCTCACAAGTACTTTGAAGGCAATTCCCAGCCTACCTTCTCTTCTTTGCTCCTCGCCTCTGATAGGCTCCTTTGGGGTCTCTGCAGACGCAGTGAGCTTTCTTGCTCTTACAACAACTAAAATAAAAGGAGAAGGCAGGCTTCATGACAGGGCCTCTGGCAAACCCCTTCAAGCCAGAGACTGTCACCACAGTAAGGCAAGCTCATCTGAGGCATGTACACCGCACTTGTGGGATGAGCCACCTTGAACATTCACTCAAAGGAGAACAAAACCAAGGCTGGGGAGGTGGGGTGGGGTGGGACATGGCACATCCCCAGCATTTCTGTCACTAGCTAGCTTTATGAAATTACGCAAGACCAGGGGTGGAGAACCTGTGGCCTCCACTGAATCCAAACTAGAATCAGGCCACATGTGGCCTCCAGGCTGCAGGTTCCCCTCCCCTGGACAAGACCTTTCTTCCTCCCCACCCCCGGGGCCTTAGTTTTCCAATGTGTAAAATGAAGAGGCTATTTTAGGTAATTCATAAGATACCTTTTCCTACCTCTGACATTCTAAAACTCTGTGACCCGGGTTTTGCTCTGTCCCTTAGAGCCGTGTGGCCTTGGGCAAGTCATTTCTGTTTGGTCTGTTTCCTCCTCTGAAAAATGAGAGTAGGGATAAGACTCAGAGTTGGGGGGGAACGCTGAGAGCCATCACTGGGGCAGGGCAAAGAGAGCTTTGTCCAAGGACGCTGGGATTTAGGAGGCAATACTGACAGAACCATCCCAGAGTGCTGCTCCCAGCAGCCTCCTCCCACCTTGGTCCCCTGCCCTCCTCCCCTACCCAGCAGTAATCAGCCCTTCTGCAGCACAGAAACCTCCTGATGTCCTGAGTTCTTCATTGAGATGGCCAAAGTACAGATGAGCTTCTCCCCAATCTCTTCCCTCCACCCTCTCCCACTGCCCCAGGCACAAAATCCATAGTTATGGTACTGACTAAACTAGATGGTCTGGAAGATCACTTCTAACCCTGGGATTCTTTTTTTATTTTATTTTTCTCAATCATATGTAAAAAATTTTAACACATATTTTTGAATTCCAAATTCCCTCCCTCCCTCCCCTCTCTACTCCTTGAGAAGACAAGCAATTTGATATTGATTATCCATGTGAAGTCTTGTAAAATATATTTCCATTTTAGCCATGCTGCAAAAGAAAACATAGAACAAAAAAAAACAAGGAAAATTAAGAAAGTAAAAAGCATTCTGGGATTCATAAGAGAAAAAAATGGGCCTTTCCATACAAATCTAGACATTCTAGGCACAAGGAAAACACAGAGAGGGAAGCAATTTCTGACACCATATAGAATCAATTGAAAGCATTCAATCTTCTCACTCTGGTGCAAACCCAAGGCCCAGTGGGTAAATACATGTGTTAGTCTTCAGTATGCCAGAAGAGACAGAGTGCTAGATTTGGAGTCAGAGAACCCGGGTCCAAATACTGCCTCTGTCACAAACTGTGGGACTTGGACAAGTCACTCTTTCCCCACCCCCATCCCTGACTCAGTTTCCCCATCTATACAGAGGAGAAGACAAAATGGCCACTTCCAGCTGTAGGCCTACGATCTACTTTGTGACCTTGGGAAAATCAGTGCCCTGTCATGGACCTCAGTTTCCTCCACTGTCAAAAGAGAGGCCTTGGATCAGATGGCCTCCGAGGTACCTTTCAGTTCTAGGTCTAGAATGCTATGAGCACAAGAAGTCAGACAATATTATTACTCCAATCTCTGCAATTAAAACAGCCACAAAAGCATCTGCCAAAATCCAGGTTAGAAGCTGGACATCAAGGGGGGAGGCAGCACTATGACCACATCTATGTTATTATGTGCTATTTTCATCAATGTTGCTGAATGAAGATGAAAGTGTCCGTTACCCCACCCCCCAACCCTGCTTCCTCACGTTCTTGCCCTGGCTGACTGGAAATGGTGTCCCTTCCCTTTCCTGCAGCGTTCCACTTGTTTCCTTAGCATGGGATCATTTCGAATGAATTAAATACAATTCACCAACTTCACTTGGACAAAATGAGACTTTTCATTTCAATAAACAAAGTCCAATATCTCTAATTACATTGCTCTGCTTTCCTGAAGAGAAAAGCTATTAAGTTGCTACCATAGGCCCCTTTTCTTCACTGATAATGTGAAATGTTGGGATGTCATTTTACCAACAGTATTTCAGGGCGTAAGTTCCGTGGTACAGGAGAAAGCCTAGTTGAGATTCCAATCAAACTATTTCACCTCTGTGTGTGTGTGTCTCTCTCTCCCCCTTTCTCCCCCTGTCTCTTTCTCTCTTTCTCTCTGTCCCTGTCTCTCTGTCTCTGTCTCTCTCTGTCTCTCTTTCTCTGTCTCTCTCTCTCTCTCTCCCTCCCTCTCCCTCTCCTTCCCTCTCCCTCTCCCTCTCCCAATCTCTCTGATGAAACTTTGGTTTTCTCATCTGTGAAATGGGGAGAATCATGCCTCTACTATCCACCTCCATGGGCTACTGTGGGAATCAATGAAGATAACAGAGGTCAACTAATGCCAAAGGACTATATACATTTTGAGAACTATCACTATGGTTAGTACGACCTATGTACAATTTCTTTTTCAAAGGCTCTAAAGCTAGAAGGGACCTTAGGGATCCTCTGGTCCAACTCCCTTGTTCTGTAGGTAAGACAAATGAGCCCTTCCAAATGGATCTCCCTTCAGTCACGTGGTAAACAACTGGAAGAGGTGAAATGAACTTCCTGCCCTCAGGGAACTTCCATTTTGTGTTTCCAAGAAAATGCATGAACATAAATATATGGGAATTTGAAGATGAAACAAGAGCACTGGGGGTCTCAAGGCCAATGCTCTGTCCACTGCACCACGCTACCAAAGAGATCGGCTTCAAGCCCAGGTTTATAATGTCACTCCCCAGCTCAAGAAGCTCCAGAAGCTCCCTCTTGCTTCTAAAATCAAGCTCTTCTATTTGGCACTGAAAGTCCTTTACCACCTGACCCCAGCCTATACTCTGAGGTTTCTTGCACATTATTCTCTTTCATGTACACTTTTTAGATCCAATCAAACTGTCCTGCTTCCTATTCCCGGTCTACAACACTCCATCACCCCTCTCCATACTTTTTGCATAGGCTTTTGCCCATGCCTGGAATGCTTGCCCTCCTCATCTTCACCTCTTAGAACGCCTTAGCCCCCCTGTAAGGTTCACCTGAACTGCTACCTCCTCTAAGAGGCCTAACCTGATCACTCCAGGCCCTGAAATCTATTCGCATTTATGCTGCATGTATTTCTTATTTACTTGTCTGGTTACATGTTCTTTTCTCCCAATAGTCAATAAATTCTTAGAGGAGAAGGGCTGTTTCCTTTTTGTCTTTCCATCCTTAGCACTCACATAGTAGGTGCTTACTAAAAGCTTGCTGAACCAATGAGTTAAGTCTATTAAAAATTAGTCCTCTGATAATCTTCTGGGCCCTAGCTTTCTGTTCTGCAAGTACACCAACCACCTTCTATGCGCTCACCCTCCAGCCTGCTGGTGTTCGCATGGCTGAACTCACAAATGTTAGACAGACCCTGGGGTTATTTGCAGCCGAAGGTTTATTTTGTGGTTTGATGCGAAATGAAATGACCACTGTTTTGTGTGGTTGCTCGCCAGGTCAAAAAAGCAAAATGTTCTCTTCATCTGTGTCATGGAGACAGCAGGGCTAGCTCCTGCTAACATTCCAGGCCCAGCGAAGCCATCGTGCCTACGCCAGCACTGACCTGAGAGGCCCAGGGCAAACAGGAGAAAGAAATTTGATGTCTTAGCCCATTAGGATGCTCAGCTCCAGAATGGCAATGGCATCAAAGGGGCAGGCTGAGCTGTGGATGTGGGCCAAGAAACAGAGGCAACACTGACTCATTTCAGGGAATTGACCAAACAGTTGTCAATTGGGCCATCCTCACCCTTTCTTTTTCTCTCAAAATGATTAGCATTTTAAAATATGTCTTTGCCATCTCCAAGATGAACAAGCATTCAACACTTAGGAAAAGCAAAGCTCTTTAATGGAATCTCTGCAAATAAGATTTTTTTTGAAGAGAAAATTGGGCAATAAACCCAGACATAAAACTACTAGCATGAATATAACTGGCTTTCAATGAACTTCACTGCTGCAACGTGTGTATGTGTCTATGTGTGTGCATCTGTGTCTGTGTGTATGTGTGTGTACGTACCTGAGCACATCACTTCACTTTTTTATATCAGTTTCCTCCACTGCCAAATAGGAAAATAATATTTCCACTAACTAACGAAGAGCAAACATGCTCTATAAATCTTAACACAATGCAGAAATAAGATTTTACCATCACCACTACTCATAAGATTACAGACCTAGAGCTGGAAAGGATATTAGAAGATCTGTAGTAGAACATCTCATTTTACAGAGGGGGAAACTGAGGCCCAGGAAGTAAAGTGATTTGCCCAAGGTCACACATTAGATTGGAAGAGACCTTAAGATGCCAGCTAGTCTAACAGGTAATTTTACAGAGGAGGACACTGAGGCTGAGGGAGGGTAAGTGACAACAAGTCAAACAGGCCCCAAAAGATCCACAGGGAGACAAGCATCCTTTTGAGGCCACTTAAGTAACTTTTTAAACAAATGACCACTCTACCTCTGCCCAGATGGTCCAGGTCTCTATTCCTGGCCAGCTTGAGGATGGATGGCAATGGGGTACAGTGGAGAAAGCAATAGAATAAGAGTCAAAAGAGCTAAGTCACTTCAACTTTCTGAGCCTCAGTCTCCCCCCCTTTGTAAAATGGTGGAAGGGGAGAGCTCACTAAGGCCATTTCTAGCCCTAACACTGAACACTTCTACCCTCTTACTTTAACCTTCCCCTGGCATAAATCCGAGTAGAGCCAGCTGAGGAGAACAAAGAATACTGGGCTGTCTCTTAATAGGAACAGAAACAACTCATTTCTCTGGCACTTGCCAAAAGCCTCTCCTCACAAGCACCACATAAGGAGGACAGTCCAAGTATAATTGCCCCCATTTTAAAGATGAGGAAACTGAGGCTCCAGGATGTGATCTGACTTGTGCAGGGCAAACATAAATGGCAGACCCAGGACTCAGACACATCTTGGGAATGTAAGGCCAGGACTCTTTTGGACACACTCTGCTGGTGCTCCCTAAGTCTCTAGAGAGACCTGAGATACTAGGAACATCCATGTAGAGCTGGGAGGAACCTGAAAGGTCATCTAGTCTAACCCCCTCATTTCACAGAAGGGGAAACTGATTTAGTCAGGGTCAGACAAGTCATTTCAAAAGTATTATTCAAACCCAGGTCCTCTGACCCACAATTCTGCAGTCTTTCCACTAGCTCTGCTAATAAGCATAAGAGGCAAAATCTGAATCCAAGACTTTCTACTAATCTATGCTACCTCTCTTCCCTTTCAGCTGGTTTCCACTGGATCAAATCAATTGGTAGCACTGAGGCCCGCTCACATAGGGCTCTCTACCTTTGACTGAGCTAGAGGTTTGGTGACATTCCCTCTATCCTCTACTGGAATGACATCCACTCCCTCCCCTCACTTCATGCCCAGCACTTTGCTCTATTGCTGTTGCCACTCTGCCAACCTGTATCCCAGGCTAACATTAGCCATTAACCTGCTGGGCAATCATTAGCCATTAACTGGTGGTTAAATGTGAGCTGGAGCTGTGAGCATTGTATTCAGCTCCTAGTGCGTACATGATCTTGTGGACCTATGCTGTGGGGGTACTTTATGGGCCAAGCCATCCGGCATCAGAAATTCTCCATTATATAAGAAATTAAATCCCACCCCCACCCCTGCCTTGGATGGGGCCCAAGAGGGGCCAACTTAATCCCAAATTACCTTCTATATTAAGTGGTGTGAAAGCAAGGTTCCAGTGAGTATCTTTTGTAGCAGATTTATAATTAGATTTAACTTTGGCCAATAATAAAACAGGCTTATTATTCTGAGCACAAACTGAGAGGGAAGTAAGTCTGGGATAAAAAGGGTTTTGTGACCAAGAGACAGTATAGTATATGAAATTGGTCAGAAAGAAACCCAGTTATTTGTTCTGGTTCTCCCACTAACTTAACAAGACAAAGCGAGTCAAAGAAAATCACCTCAACCGCTTGTATCTCAGTTTCCTCACATATTGGACCTAATGGTCTTTTAAGCCACCAAAGCATACAATTAGAACTGGAAGGTCACCCAGTCAAATGCCTTCAAAAGCTGAAGCCCACAAGGGCACAATAAACCCTGTGGCAGTCTCTCATGGAAGCTGAGATCAAGAGAAGGATTAGAAAAACACTACCATTAGCAAAAACAAAAACAAAAAACTGGAATACAAAGTATTCACGTCCATGGATTTGGGAGTGGCTGAACAAACAGGGGCACATGAATGTAACTGAAATACTGCTCTGCTGTAGGAAATATGAATGTGATGAATACAGAGAAGCATGAGAGGACTTACATGAACTGATACAAAATAAGTGGAGCCAGGAAAACAATATACAGGAAAGAAAAATCACAAAACAATAAAAAAGGAATGTTGTAAAATTACAAAAAGCAAGCACGGCCTCAGAGATGAAAGATTAGAAGACATTTTCTTCCACTTAGTTACAGAATTACAAAGTCCATGGGTGGGGAATATGGTATATATTTTCAGATTTTTTACATATATTCATCAGTTTTGCTGATTTTTTTCACTTCTTCCTCCTACTTTTTTCTTTAAAAAATAGTCATTGTTATATGAAACGGCTCTCTGGGAGAGAAAAGACAGAGAAGGAGATACTGCGGGAAATTTAGGTTATATTAAAAAAAGATATTGATCAATAAGAATTTATTTGAAAAAAAGAAAATCACCATCTTTTAGTAGCATCTAAGACTAGGGATAGCTATTAGCTTTTCAAGATAGGTGGACAGTAAGCCCTTCCATGAGGGAGAGACCTTTTTAGAATTCCTGTTAATTGGGTCCTTTTTTACCATTACATATACACATCTATTAATGCTCAAAGAGTCTGAAATACAGTCAGGTAGAAATCTTTCCACATGCTGGGTGGTCCACAGCCAAAGCTCTGCTCTGGACTGGTTTTCTGTTTGTTTTTGAAGGCCTCCACAGTCTGCTGGTCACCACCTATTCATGACCTCAACAGAAGTCACTACTATGAAGGCAAGTACCACATGTACAAATGGCAGCTGTAAACAGCACTAAGTCCTGTATGTCAGTGGTCTAAGAGGGACTTGAACACAGAAGACATGGAATGTCAAGGCTAGGAGATGCCTTTGAGAGTATATACAACCAGCTCTCTGGTTTTATAGAGGAGTTACAGAGAGAGGGAACCTTGCCAAGTTCCTCTTCAGAAATCGGTCCCAAACTGCATTGTCCAGAACAGTCTAATTACAAAAGCACACAACTAAAGAGTTGGAAGGGACCTGAACAGCCATGAAAGAAAGCCCCACTAAAACATATCCAGCCAGTGAGCATCTGGCCTATGCTTAAACACCTTCAAGGAAGGGGAAACTACCATGCCCTCTCCTCTAGCCCATTTCACTTCAGGACAACTCTGATTCTTAGGAAGGGATTTTTTCCTTGATGTAGAGCCAAAACTTGCCTTTTTACAACTAACTCCCCTCAACATGAAAGCCTTTCAAACACTTGAAGACAACTATCATGTTCCCCGGACTTGTCTTTTCTGTTGAGAATCTCTTTGTTAAGGTTAGGTGGTATGGGGCAGCTAGGTGGCTAACTGGATGGACCACTGCACCTGGAGTCAGGAAGACCTGAGTTCAAACTCTACTTCAGGCTGTGAGACCCTGGACAACTGTTTACCTCAGTTTCCTCATCTGTAAAAGGAGCTGGAGAAAGAAATGGCAAACCACTCCAGTATCTCTACCAAGAAAACTCTAAATGGGGTCACAATGAGTAAGACACAACAATAACAAGGTGGTACAATGTATAGAGTGCTGGGCCTAGAGTCAGGAAAACCTGAGTTCAAATCTGACCTCAGATAGCCATGTGACCCTGGAGGAGTCACTTCACCTCCATCTGCTTCTGTTTCCTCAGCTGAAAAATGTGGATAATAATAAGGTCTGCCTCCCAGAGCTGTTGTGAGAATGAAATGAGAAAATATTTCTAAAATGCTTAGTAGAGTGCCTGGTACCTAAAAAGCTCTTGATAAATGCTTGTTTCGGGGGGTGGAGCCAAGATGGCGGCGTAGCAGCAGTAACATATCGCAGCTCTCACATAGCCACCCCAAAATACCCACAAAATAGGACTCTAAACCAATCCTAGAACTCCAAAACGTACACAAAGATACTTCCCACTAAAGTCAGCTCGGCTCCGAGGAACCATATCAGCACTCCCAACCGAAACCAGCCTGGCCTGAAGCCGCTGCTAAGCCCCGGGGGCGGCTGGACGGGAGGAGAGGATGAGCTGAGAAGCTTCAGGTGAGCAGATTAACGGCAGCTGTTGAAAAGCCCCATTAATCCCGAACGAGAAGTTCCTTCATTACTGAGCCCCATAGCTTTCAAGGACACACCCTGCGCTAGCAGTTAGAGCTCAGAAAACCCACAAGGGGCCCCATGCGAACACTCCCTAACCTCCCCTAGTATCTGCAGAGTCAGATAAAGTTAACCTTCCCTCCTCACTTACGTAAATCCCCTAGTATCTGCAGAGTCAGATAAAGTTAACCTTTCCTCCTCACTTACGTAAATCCCCTAGTATCTGCAGAGTCAGATAAAGTTTCCATGACGTAAATGACTCTGTGGTTTTTGCCTTTATAAA
>CM053582.1:24040373-24103247 GCA_028627135.1 Pseudochirops cupreus
CACAGTTGCAAGACAACTCTACAAGTCTCAGAATGGAAGGAGATATCTACATTCAGAGAAAGATCTAGGAAGAACAGGGTTTAAACGGAGACTGAAGCAATCTACATGCTATCGCTCTTTTCCATGTTTGGTTTTGTTTCCTTTTTCCCATTGTTCACTCCATTGGTTACAACCCTTTTATACAACCAAACTAATGTCCAATGTGAAATCATTTGCAGATCCTATACTTGGATTGCAAGCCGCCATGGGGGGGGGGGGGGTGGAGGGAGGGGAGAAAATTTAAAACTCAAGGGATTGTGGAACTGCATCTTGTAAACTAAAAGTAAATAAACAAATCAAATATCAAAAAAAAAGAAAAGAAAAAATAAAGTTGCTTTCTGTCAGCACCAAAAAAAACCTACTATGTGCACAAGGGACCAACAGATGGCTAAGAAGATATCTGAGAATGGGTTTGAATTTCAGGCACATAGCTTAAAATAAAGAAAGGACAAGCTCCTGACCAAGAACCAAACACATCTAACAAGGGCCCAGAGACAAAAAGCACTTTGCCTAAGGTCACACAAGTAAGTATGCAGCTAGGTGGTATGGTGGATGGAGCACTGGTCTTGACACCAGAAAAACCTGGATGCAAATCCTGCCTGTGATCTTCATAGGCAAGTTATGTAACCTCTCTGGGTCTCAGTTCCTCCTACATAAAAAGGGGGAACTGGATTTGATCAAATCTTTGATCCTATGATTGATTCTACATAACATCAACTCGCTGTGTGGCTTTAGCACGTTACTAAAGTGTCAGTGTAAGGCACTATGCTAAGCCCTGGGAATACAAACAATAAAGTCAGACATGCCCTGTTCTCAAGGAGCTGGTACTCTAATGGGAGAGGCAACACAAATGCTGTCAAATGGAAGTCAAATGGAAAGTCTAATGGAAAACTCCTGTGGTACTTAGGCTATAGCAGCAAAGCCTCTTCTTTGATGTCACTTCCATTGATAAAATGCTATCAGTTTATGATGCTGAACAATTTCACAGGGCCAAAGACTTTGGTCTCAAGAACTTTCTTTTCTGTGTCTTTGGTAGTTACGGCCACAGCACCTGTAAGAGCAGCTGTCAGCTTGCATTTCCCAGGATGATGACTAAGGGCACTGGGCTAGAAGTTGTTGTTGTTCATCCTTTGTTCTTGAAGTAGACCTTGACTTCAGGGAGGTGATACCATGACTATCAAGTAAATTGGATTTAAGCGAGGGAGGGCTGTGCAGAGTCACCAGCCTCACTTTCTCCTCCAGAGTCATCTGGGTCTAGTGGCAAGATATAATAGATCAGGATGACTGGAGATGGCCCCTAGGCTAGAAGTAATGTTACTCCCAAGGCTCTTGGGTTCAAGGTCCTAAGTTGTCTCTATCAACAGGATGACAGACATTAAGATGGTAGTGGTCTAACTTGCCTGGCACATGCTACTTCCTGTCTCTCCCTCAAGAAATGTGGCTGCTTCAGCTAGTTTGGCTTGCCTACCCAGTGTGTAGCAGTTGGTTAGTATTTGGTGGAGATGGCTGGCCCCTTTTGCAAAGAGTTGCTTCCATGGATGCTAAATGTGAGAGCCAGGCTTGATGCAGTACCAGTGGTCTGGGAGGCACTGCTCCTATCAGGGTTCCTGTGCCTATCTGACTATGGAAGGCAATTGGTCAACAGTTGTCACTGGTAGTCATGAAAAAAATGGGTTACCTCTCCACACGATTTTTCTCCTCAAGGAGAACCACAGAGAATAGGCTAGAAGCAGATCTAGTGGTTTGGATGGCACTGCTATTCTCAAGTCTCTTGGGCTCAATATCTTGGGCTATCTCTATCAGAGTCTGAAGGGAGATGGTAGATATGGTTGTGGTAGTAGTGGTAGGTGGTGGTGGTGAGACTTTGTAAAATGGAGAGAGTATCAGACTAGATATAGCAGGTCTCTTTCTAACTCTGAAGTTTTATGTCTCTACTACTAAAGTTGTCTGGATATTGGGGACTTTAATTTTCCCGAATATAAAACATACAAGTTGGACTAGGTTTAACCTAAGGTCCTTTCTGCCTCTATGATGTCCAAAAATTGGACCAATGGCATGATCACCATCCCCCACCCCAACCTCTCACTTTGGTTAGGATTAACCCCATGGAAGGAGATATTCCTGGTCAGATGTATATACATGCAAGCAAGTATGGCCCCTTCCAAGGGCCAAGGCTCCCTTCACCATGTAAGCATATTGGTGGCTCAGCAAATGACATGGAGAGAACAAAAAAATCATAAAGAAAGAGATAGTGGATTGTTTAAGAGGAATCTCAAGTGAGGCACTGGACTTGGGAGGGGCAGGGCACTCTCTGCCTCCCAGCCTTCATCTGCATCTACTTCCAGCTCTTCCCCAAGATCCTACGGCCCCTACTGATGGGCCATGGTGCACCAGTGCAGTCTAAACCTGTGGTGCTTCTCTGCTTTATTACTAGCATACCAAGACAGTCTATGTGGCATATGGTCCTAGGCAAAGCCACAACGGGACCACTAGTATTGGAATGAACTTTCCCAGTTAGGCTGTGGACAAGTAGAACATGATTGATTATCTGACAATGAATGGTCTCAAATGTCTCTTCCAGTTCTCAATGCTATGACCTTGTGTTTCTATGTTGTCAGAAAGTTCTTTGTCAGGACTTGTGATTTCATTGGTGTAGGGAACTCCTGGTGAGGAAATTCCCTCTCCCCAATGAAGATCATCAAGCTTTCTCTAAGTTAGCCTTAGAGAGCTCCCTGGGGCACTGAGAGTTTTAGGGATGTGTCCAGGGTCACACAGCCAGGATGGGTCAGGAGTAGGGCTTAAATCCAGGGCCTTCCTGACTCCAAGGCTGGTTCACTCCTACTATATAATACACTGCTCTCACATTTTAGTAAACATGGTTTAAAATGAGAACACACACTTTTTAACTCTTGGAGATGCATTCTCTTTCTTATTATGCTTATTTGTATATATCTCATATCCTTCTTCCTTTTTAGGGCAGTTATGACTTAGGTACTTTGTAAACCTTTAAGCTCTTCAGAAATAAGGGTTATTTTTTTTATTTTACCCACTTATTAGATTATAAACTCTAAGAGTACAAGAAACCTACCCAGCACTAAGTACACAGTAGACATTTACTAAATGTGTATTAATTTACCATCAAGAGTGAGTATGGCAATGTCACTCATGCCAATCCAACTGAATGAAAAAGGGTGCCTTTGCCCATGTCAGTGCTTAGGAGACACGGAATTTTTTGAGCATGCATGCCACTAATTCACTGGGCAATTTGGGGTATGTTACTTACCCTTGCTACACTTCAGTTTCCTTCTTGGTAAAATGGGGGGGGAGCGGTTCAGTCTTTTCCAGTTCTCTTTAATCTTTGTCTCTTCCCCCCAATGCTCTGCATACATTAAGCATTTCATAAGTGTTGGTTGAATGGAATGATCCTCTGCCAGCCCAGCCTTTAACCTAGCATGCCACTGGACTCTGGAAAATTATGACCCACTTTCCTACAAAGGGCTTAAGGAAGGTTTCTACTACACAGCACCATTTCATTGAAATGAACTGAGCTAATCTTGCTGCATTAAACAGTCTTATCTTAGCTGAATACATTTTGCTCTCTCACATCAAAAGCATACCCCTTCCTGAGAAGGGTGAACTGCTGGAAACCAAGAAGTGTGATTTGAGGCCCATTCTAATGGATCCTCTGACATCTAGGTCTCTAAGCACCCCACTTGTGATCTTTCAAGGCCTTCTGGAATAAAGAGACATTTCAGTGAAAGCTGCATATATGCAAATTCCAATACTGCAAATGGTGTCTGTCCTTAGGAGCAAAAACAAGGGAGAGCTGGGTTGAAAGAGGACTGGACAAGGAATTATTAAAAGGCCTGGCTCTAACTATGTGAACTTGGATACATCTCTTCCTCTCTGTGGATCTCAGTTTCTCCCTTTGTAACATGGTAGTTAGTGTTGGATTAGATCAGCGATTCTCAACCTGTGGGTCGCGACCCCTTTGGAGGTTGAATGGGGTCACCTAAGACCATCAGAAAACACATATTTCCAATGGTCTTAGGAACCAAGACACTGCTCCTCTATCCGTCTCCAGACAAGGATACCCACATGCAGATATGCCCACATATGAGTATTAAAGGGTCGTGGCATTAGGAAGGTTGAGAACCACTGGATTAGATGATCTCTAAGGATCCTCCCTAGCATGCAAACTTTGGGTCTAAACCAAGAGCATGGAAACAATTGGATGTTTGGGGTTTTTTTAAAGAAAGGGTTTGGGTATTTTCCCCCTAGCTGGCACTAACCCAAACACACATCATTCACCTAATTCTTTTCTATGCATATATCTTCACATAGCCATAAACATTTATATGAAACTGCATATGCAAATATAATATATGGCCACAGAGCCTTTCCACATAAATGGTACTGAGAGATAACATGGCATAATGAAAGAATTTTACCACTTCTTGCACTTCACATTTATCCAGCACCTGAAGGTTTTACGTGTCACTGGAGTGTAAGCCCTGGGCACTTTTCTGTCAAGCTGGAAGGATCCCAGATACCGTTCTGGGCAGACTGAGGCTGCTGGCCGAGTACCAGCCCAGATACAGTTTCATTTCTAGCAGGCTGGCCACCAGTGACTCTCACAACAGCCTGAACTATAAAATAGCTCTCAGTCCTACAAGGGCCCTTTCCATAGTGACAGTGGAAACAAAAGGTGCTAACTAAGAATGGCAGTGTTTCAATCTAATTTAATGTAATTTAACAAGCTCTTCTCAAGAGAAGAGAAACCTCTCTTCCTAAAGCAATCATTAAAAGTTCCAAAATAAAAGATTTAGATTCGCCAAGGCCTACAGAACCCATCCAACCCCCTCGAATTACAGAAGAGAAAAACCTGAGATGCAAAAAGGAAAAGTGACTTCCCTAAAGTCACATAACTAATAAGCAGTAGAACTGAGAGTCAAACTCAGGTCCCCTGACTCCAAATCCAGTGCTCTTCCCCTGGTCAAGCAAATACTAGACTAGCCTAGGATCATAAGCTCCTTGAGAATAGGCATTGAACCATCATTTAAATCTGTATCCCCAGAACCTAGCACAGTATGTGGCAGCTAACAGGGACTTAAGAAATGTGTACTGATCGATCACATAAACACCACTGCAAAAATTATCCTTTTTTCTTTTAAATCATAGTTTTTAAAAGAAAAGGTGAAGAAGAAAGCCCGCAGAATTTTGGGTGGACCTTCAACGGAAGATTTATAGAAGGCTAGAGACAAGAATCAGACAGGATGAGAAACTGAGGCACGGTTATGATTTGTACTGGTGGGTGGGAAAAGCCAATTCAGCAAGATCGGGAAGCCAGAGAAGGTCATATCTATAATGATGGAGGCCAAGCAGAGACCCTCCCAGAGAGGTGGAACATGCCCATTGCGTTTTCTTCAAGGATGCAAAAAGAAAATGTTGCTCCAGCTTCATATTCTCCTATTAGTCAGACTAATTATCTTTCATTAATTCTGCCTCGTGTTCAGGGAGTAAAATCATTCCGACATATCCATTTTAAAAGGCTTTATGGAGTTAATTATTCAGCACTAGCCGGCTGTATATCACCCAGCCCAACATGCTGCTGCACTGTGATACCACATCAACGACTCAGGGCCGCCCCGTGACTCTCTCTCTGAACACACTCAACAAGATTCAACAAAGCAAGCCCACCCAATCCTAAAGAAGTCTGCCTCGAATCTTAAGTCCATATCACTCTGGCTGGCCATGCTCATCTTTACCAAAATCTTGACAACCATGCACCTGGCCAGAGACTGAATTAAGACAGAGTAGGACCTGGGGCCATGGAGAAAGTCCTCATTCCAATCTGATTACTATTAATTATCATGTCCATTTGTATAATACTTTATGGCTTACAAAACACTTTCATTATAGTAAGGTTATAGGGTAGAAGATACAAGAATTACTGATCCTACTTTGAGGCTAAGACAAGGAGGGCTTAGAAAAGTGGGATGACTCCCCCAAAGTCCCACAGCTTAGAAATGTCACAGCTGGATCTCACTGACTCTCAGGTAGGGACAATTTCTACAACACAATGTGGGCCTAGGCTTCAGCAGTGATGGAGATAAAAAGATAAATAGGAATCCTGTTGATTCTACCTCAACAAAACATCTCAAGTATTTATCCTATTTGCTACTAATAAAGCCACCACTGTACCTAGTTCAGTCCCTCCTTGCCTCTCACCTGAATTATCCTTCCTTCCTAATTGGCCTGCCTGTTTCCAGGCTCCGATCCATGTTCCACACAGTTTCTAAAATAATATTCCTCAAGTATAAGTCTGATTATGTCACTCCCCTGGTCAAGAAGCTTCAGTGGCTCCCTACTGTATCCAGGATTAAAAAAACCCTCTCCTCTGCTTGGTATTTAAGACCCTTCACAATCTGGCTCCAACTTAGTCTTCCAGGTTCATGGCTTCATCCATTCTATATTCCTACTGAATTGACTTGTGTTTTTCCAGACTCTACCTTCTAATTCCTGCCCTCATGCCTTTGTACAGATAGACCCCAGAGCTTAAAATGGACTCCTCACCTTCCTCCACCTCTCAGAATCTCTGGGTTCCTTCAGTTCAATAATCATTTAGTAAGTCCCTGCTATTCACCTGGCACAAGGCAAAGTACTAGGGATACAAAACCAAAATCGATCCTTGCCCTCAGGGAACTTCCACTGGACTCAAAGTCAGAGTTTCAGTTCTATCTCCAGGGAAGGCTTTTCCAATTCTCCCAGTAGTTAGAGCCCTTCCCCTTCTCAAATGTTCATGCACGTATATTTCTGTTCATATGCTAATGTCATCTCTCAGTCCAGCAGAAAGTAAGTTTCTTGAGGACAGGGATTGTTTTTTTGGTTTGGGGGGGGGGGTTGTTTTGTTTTGGAGGGTTTTTTTCGTTGGTTGGTTTGTTTGCCCTTGTAGCTCTAAACAGGACCAGTTCTTAGCATGGATGCCTTGAACACACTGAGATAGACCTGTGACCGCACTAATATGCATGTTCCCTCCCACAATGCAGATAATCCACTCATGCCTGATGGCCCATCTCACACAACACTTGTCCATACACTCACATAAGTTTACCATATGAAGTCCACCCAACATGCTGGAAGCCTTCCCACTTTCTCCTGACATCATGAGAGATACCAATGTAGCAGAACAGGCCCATTTTCTATTTTCATCATCTATTTGTCAGCTGACATCCTTTACCCCAGTTCATTTTGGTAGTTCCTCATTCGTTCAGCGTTGTGGCCTGCTCACACTCAAAATCATGTCTTAATTCTTTAGAGATTGATGTACTCCATAACTCATCCATTCAACAAACCAGTAACATACTGGTAATTTTAAAAGTGTGCCTTCATGTATGGGAAAAATTTGGAGTCATTAAAGGAGCTTTGTAATTTCTTAAAGGCAATCTAACCTATTCACCTCCTCCTGCTTAATTCTGAACTAAGCTCATGTCTATTTGTACTGTCTGTTCAAGATACATACAATGCGGAATGAATTCTATAGGTTGTCCATCTAATTGAAATTCAATCTGGACAAGAGGCATTTTTCATCCATTTCTATTTTACCCCTTGGTGTTAGGGTGGTTGGTTGGTTGGTTGGTTGGTTAGGATGGTTAGGCCAAACTTCATTCATCAAAATATTCAAGATTCCTTGAAAGATATATAACAGGGATAACCTTGTTCAACAACCCCTTTGTTCATTAATATCAGATAGGCATAAAATGGGAAGATGGTATACTTACTAAACGTGTCAACCACTGTCATGGTACAGATCTAGGACCAAGTTTCAATGGAAAGCATGGCAAGAGCCTTCAGATGTTCCTTAATAAATGTTTGTTAGGATGGATAATGTGGTCCCTATCTACATTCTCATTCCACTTGATGTAAGCAAAAGGAATGCAATGAAGAAATAAGAAAGACAGAGCACTATCACAGGTCCAAGAAGGAAAATATTCCTGTCCGTCTTCCTTGCCCTCTGACTAATCTTTCTGAAATCTGCACTAATAATATTAGACCCAGAGGGTATTCATTTGTGCACCCTTTTATAATCGGTGCTTTTTAAAAATCTTCCCAGATCAATTTTGATGAATAGTAGCTATCAAGGGAAAGCGCTGTGATTACTGGCTATTTCATAGGATCAAGGAATTTCAGTCAGAAGGGATCTCAATGACCATCTAGTGCAACCAATACTATCTGACTGGAGGACAGGGTCAAAGTCTCTGTTTAAAGAGGGGGCTCAGTACAGTTTCTCTCCCCATTTCCCAAAAGCTATATTGCTTTTGGACTTCCTTAGACCTCTCCATCATGCCTTCTTTCCCCAACAAACTCATCATTGGGAAGTGTTATTATGGTGTCATAATACTGATTTGATACTCATCTCTCCTCAGTACCCTCTGTCTTCTGTGATTGAATTCTTTGACTGGAGGGCAGAGGCCATGGACCCTCTATTTAAAGGGGGAGCTCAGAAGTTTTTCTCCTCATTTACCACCAGCTTCACTGCTTTGGGATTTCTTCAGAACTCTCCATCATGCCCCCCAAGTATCTCCACCTCTCCTTTTTTTCAGCATCCTCTCCTATGTTGTCTTCATACCCCCTCTTAAATTGTAAGCTCCCTGAGGGCAAAGATTGTTTTTATTTGTTTTTGTATCCCTAACACTTGGCATAGTGCCTGCTTAATAAATGTTTATTGACTGACTGAATAATACCTTCGAACAAGTGACTTGCAAGGTGGGGAAATCCACTCTATCTCAAAGAAGCCCAACCATTCTGGACAGCTCCCTTTTGGGTAGCTGCTTCTATTTAAGAAACAGAACACATGTTTTAGGTTTTTTTTTTTCTTCCCGGTGAGTCCATTTGAAAAGAGTCCCAGGTCTCATCAAGGCCGCATGCTGTAGCATGCAAAGTGCTAAATATGGCATGAGGAAACCTGTTTTCACATCCAAGTTCTACTTATTAGGTAGATAACTTTGAGCACATCACTTCTCCTCTCTTGGAATCAGTTTCCTCATCTGTAAAATGGGATTTACCAACCTCTGGAATTACCAACTCCTCAGGCTGATGAAGAGATGAAATGATATCATATAGACAAATCTCATGCTGTCTGAGGCTCCATTAAGAAAGCTACAGGGTTCAGGTCCAGGACTGAGAGTCCTACTGTCATGGGCATACCAGATCTTGAATACTGAATTTGCTCTGGCTGCCACACATTAGGGAGAGCACAACTTAGAAAGCAATTAGAGGGAGGTGACTAAGATAGAGAAGGGTTTCAATATTACACCATATGAGGATCAGTTTACAAAACTGATGTTTGGACTAGAGGAAAAAAAGACTTTGAGAGGGTAGTATAATGCAATGGCTGTCTTCAAATATTTGAAAAAGTATTCTGCTTGGCCTCAGAGGACAGTCCAGGGAGCCATTTGGGTAGAAGTAGCAGAGAACCAGATTTGGGCTTGGCATAAGGTAAACCTTCCTAACGATGAAAGCTACCAAAAGTGGAATGGGCAGCCTTGGAAGATACTGGTTTTCACCATTACAGGAGGCCTTCAAGCAAAGACCAAATGACTGCTTGGCGAAGACACTGCTCATGCATAGGTTGGACTAAAATGGTTTCTGAGCTCTCGACTCTGAGATTCTGTGATGGGCATCACTATTTCGTTTATTCCATTTTGCTTTACTTTTAGAGAATGTGTTTTATGCTGTAAAATGAAATAGTAGACTAAATGATCTGAGGGCCTTACTAGCTGTAAACCGATGATCCTCTGATTTCACTAGATGCTCGACCTCCCAGATTAAAGGAGAGATGCTGGTCGAACTCACTGACTTTGGCTCAAAGACTATGTTTATGTATCCATGATGCAAGGTAAAGCATTCAGATAACAGGAAGGTTGGGAGAAGAAGTTCAACTTCCACTGGCAAAGCCTGGCTATTTCACTTTTGGAAAATCTCTCGAATCCATCCCTTTTATTCCTCTGACATTGTCACCACTCTGGTGCAGGCCCTTATCACCTCACTCCTGGACTATTGTAATAGCTACTGGTGGATCTGCCTGCCTCAGGTCTCTCCCCACTCTAATTAATCCTCCATTTGGCAGACAAAGTGATTTTCCTAAGGCTAACGTCTAATCATGTCACCATCATTCCCACTGAATAAACTCCAATGGCTTCCTATCACCCCCAGGATCAAATACAAAATCCTCTGCTTGGTATTTGAAGTCCTTTATAACCTAGCCCCCTCCTACCTTTCCAGTCTTCTTACACTACCTCCTACTATTTGATATAGTGAGTCTGGTTTCCAGGATATTCTGCATATAAGACACTCCATCTCTTGGCTCCAGGTATTTCTCTAGCTATCCCCCATGCCTGGAATGCTCTCCTTCTTCTTCTCCACCTACTTGCTTCCTTTAAGTCCTAACTAAAATCCCATCTTCTACAGGAAACCTTTCCCAATTCTAGTGTCTTCCCTCTGTTAAATATTTCCTATTTATCTTTTTATAGTTTGTTTGTACTTACCTGTTTGCTCGTTGTCTTCCCCCGTTAGATTATAAGCACCTTGAGAGTAGGAACTGTCTTTAGCCTCTTTTTGCATCTTCAATACATATCCCAGTATCTGGCACACAGTAAACACTTAATAAATGTGTATTGACTGACTTACCAACTAGACAACACCATTCTCTTGGCACAGAAGGATTACTGAGCTAACTAAAAGCCAGGATAAGGTTCAATTCTGCTCTGATTCTACCACAAACTTTGGGCAAATCACTTCCCCCCTTTGGGCCTCGTCCATCAATGATAAGGAGAGGGGTGAATAAAATGATCTCTAATGGTCCCTATAGCTCTGACAATCCATTCTCATATAGTCTAAGAAGCAAAATAAATTAACAAATGCTTGTTGATTTAATGGAAAGACTTTTGGATTTGGATTCAGAGAAACCTACCTTTGCTTCTTGCTACCTGTATGACTTTAAGCAAGTCACTTTCCCTCCCTGGGCCTCAGTTTCTTCCTCTGTAAAATTTGGAGGGGGGCCTAGATGGTCTTTAGGGTTCCTTCCAGCTCTATATCTCTTATCCTACGAATGCCCTCATTTGCAGATGGGTCAACATTAGTGATTTCTAAACCCCAAGGGTTTTTGTTGTTGTTCAGTTTCTTGTAGTATGGGATACCATTCTCTTTTCTAGTCAAGTCACAATGATCTTCATAAGTGAATCTGAGCTGATACTGTACTGAAGCACTGTCTGTTACAATTGGCGGAGAAAGGCAATTAATACAAGGGATTGCACACTCGGGCCTAATTCATTTGATGTAAATCAATGTGTCGCATATTTCAATCACAACCCGTTCCTTCAGAAAAGTCTATGGAAGTGATTCATTAGACACTGAACACAAACACAAGAAACAGACCAATTCACTTAGACTCGCCATGGCATCTTCATTAGTGAAATTCCAAAAGCAATCAAATCGACTGAGAAGTCCTTTTTGCAGACATCTGCGTCAAAGGAGAACAGGTTTCACACCAGCTCAGATTAAATAAGCGAGGTACAAACTAATCTCAGTTAATATACCTCAGCACTGATGCCTGAGTTATGACTTACAACCTTCACATATTTCATCAGAAAAATATTATCTGTCACTATCATCTTCCTCAACCCTCATAGTTGACATCTCTCCAGCACAGGCTTTGTTCCGTGGTTCTTTCCACATCTCTCCCAGGATAACTAGTTCAAAAGGATTGCAGAGCTATAAATATGAATCTCGTGGAATGAATTTGCATTGGTGCCTATACTTGACTATGTAGAATGTCCCAGGAAAGGCCAAATTGAACGTCCCAGCTGGCTTTCCTTAGCCCAGTTCTCTGAAATGTGGCCAAGCCTTCATTCGGCAACCTTCTTGGGGGCAAAGTAGCAGAAACAACAAATGAGATAAAATAAGGAGTGCTGAATAATTCGTGAACTTCACTCAATACCTCAGTACCAGCCACAGGAGCAACTTGGCCAATAAATATTTTACTAGCATCCAGACATAAACATTTCTCTGAGCGTGCAATGACAATAGAAGAGCCATTTACCATTAAGCATCTTTATTAGCCATGATGATTTAGAAGATAGGGAGAAAAAGACAACTATTCAAAAATTTTTTTAACATCAGTGATTAAATAATCTCATTTTGTTTATCAGAGAGTGTCAGGGTTCATTTATCAGCTGTAAAATCACTTGTACACACTCATGTTGTTTCAATGGCAAGTCAAGGGGGGAAGCTGATTATGAATCATCCAACATATAGCAAGACCTCAGTTAACCAGGATGTGAAGTCAACAGGATCGTCTGCTGATCAGCTGAAATTTTTTTGGTCAATAAACTCATTCAGACAACGCAACTGCTAGGTGAAGGAAACCCCAGTCAAAGGCCAAAGGCCAGAGAAGGAAAGATTGACTTTGAGCCTTAGGAACTTCTCGAAGATGTGTACAGTATTTGTTAAATTCTCCATAATAAAATCTAGAGGTGGAATGGATCTTAGGGAGACATAATGTAGTCCAACCCCTCATTTTACAAGGGAAACTGAGGTTCACTGGGATCAAGTGACCTTTACCTCTTACTTGTCAAACCAATATTAATTCTGCTGCTGTGTATTTTTTAAGTAAATCTATTCAATCAAGCATTTGCTGAGCATTTACTACATGCCAAGTCCTGGAGATACAAAGACAAAAGGGAAATGGTCCCTGCCGTCACATAACTTCAGTTCTAATGGGATCATGGTTTATAAAGGCAGTGTGTCATGGCAGAGAGAGTACTGGCCTTGAAATCAGGAAGACCATAAACGAAATCACGCCTCTGACACTTACAAGGGCTGGTGCACTTCTTTTTATCCGTTAGCACAGTAGTAGGTGATTAATATATTGACAGATCAACTGATCAAGTGAGTAGCAATTTGATCCTACCTATGCAAATTATTTAACCTCAAAGTGCCTTAGGTAATCCTAACCAGAGAACTTAAATACTAAGTCATAAGCGGGTGATGATCTGCTTTAGAGAAGGAAGCCTGTACAACAGACCTAACCAATGAAATGAAATTTAATTCATATATATATATATGTATATATATATGTATGTATATTTAAATTTAAATGAAATTTAATTTCTATATAATGCATATATACATTATTCATATCTATAATCTAATATATATAACCCAGCATATATGTGTACACATAATATATTATGTATTATGATACGTATATTACACACGTATATAATGAGTGAAGGCACATTCTAATTCCTGGACAGAAAAATCTAATGTCTGTGCTCTCCTAACCTATACTGGAGACCACACCAGCCAAAAACACGTCTTAGAAATTTAGAGCTGAGAAGGACCTTAGATATCATTCTTTACTAACCACAAATCTTCAATCTAATAATAACAGCATCACCCCCTAACATCAGCATCTTCTGAAGGAAGTCTTGAGAAGCTACAATTTGGGGGGGGGGGGGGCGGTTCTATTGTAATTGTTAAGAACTTCCAAAAAAAAAAAAAGAACTTCCCCAATTCTGGGTAAAATCCAGAATGTTTCAGAAGTCCCTAAAAAAGAAGCCAGTCAGATGAAGAACAGCTCTTCATCAGAATGTAAGCTCCTTAAAGGCATGGACTATCTTGGCTTTTTGTCTTCATATGCCTAGCAATTAGCATCATTTTGTAACATAATAAGAACTTAATAAATGACTGTTCATTGATTAATTCATTCTTTGCACAATGGGCAAATTCCCTCGCCTCTCTGGGCCTCAGTTTCCTCCTCGGTCAAATGAGGGAAATGGATAAGATGATCTTTAAAGACTCTTCCAGCTCTTCTGTCATTGAGCCCTTTTTCAGCTGTCTCTGACTCTTCGTGACCCCAGCTGGAGTTTCCTTGGCAAAGACACTTGAGTGGTTTGCCATTTCCTTCTCCATCTCATTTTACAGATGAGGAAACTGAGACAAACACAGTGAAGTGACTTGGCCAGGGTCACACAGCTAATAAGTATCTGAAGACAGATTTGACATTTTCATGACCATAATGAATATCCATAAAAATCTCTCAAAGTTACCTTAAAACTATTCTCTTTTGCCTAAAGGTAAAGGACAGTTTTGGGGGGGACAAACGAAATCTTCTAGCTGGGGGCTCCAGTTCCCCAGGGGTGGTCATAGTGGTTATGGAATTATTCTAGGCTATAACTCTAAAGACAGAAAGAACCTAATCTAGACCCACTCTTTCACTGGAGAGAGGTTGAGTCACACTAGCAGTAAGAACACAGCTGAGATTTGAACCCAACTCCAGATCCTGTGTTTTTTCCATTATAACAAATCCTAAATCTTTCAAATCGCTTGCTATGGGCTGAAATATACTGCCAAGCACATCTAAATTATTTTAATTATTTGTTTAAAATCCATTTCCCTCACTTGAAGACTCTCTCTGCAAATAGAGTGTTCTTTAAAAAGTAAGTCTCAGGTGACCAAAATTGCCTGAATTGAGGAGGTAGTGTTCAAGTGGGGGGGGTGGGGAGGGGTGCTAGATTCAGAGGCAGAGGACCTGGGTTCAAGCTCCAACACATTCACTACCTGTGACTGTGGACAAATCACTTAACCTCTGGTGGACTCAGTTTCTCCAGCTATAAAAAGAGGGAGTTTGACTAGATGACCTCTACAATCCTTCCTCACCCTAAAGTTATGGTAATGTATGTAAGGTCATGGTACAGGTCTTAAAATAAATATTTCTTAACCCTGCCTGGCTCATTCTACACGAACTTTGTAAGAAGTATTTGTTTAGAGAGTCCCTCATACTGGCTACCTTGGGTAGAAGAAGTCTGGCCATTTACAGCTATTTGACTTCCCTGAAACCATTCTAGGTACCCATCAAATCCCTCAGGTGCTACCATGATGAATTCTCTCCCTTTTAATAAATACTGGGACAGTGAAAAGGGATGAAAGCTCCCACAACTCCAACAGCTCCCACTAAAGACAGCTGGACAAAGGCAGTCATCAAATCCAAGATGAAACCGGACTATACTAGCTTTTCCAAATCACTGCATCACCAGCTTGCTGCATGAGAGAATCTACTCTTATGAAAAAGAAAAAAAGAGAGAGAATTAAGCTCAGAATTTGTACACATGAATCTGAGACATGAAAGAAAGCTTCATGTTCTTGCCAAATAGAATTAGCTGGAAAATTTTAAAAACTAAGAACAAGGTAGTATGAAGTAGTGAAAAAAACGCTCAATTTCAAGGCAGAGGATCTAAGCTTGAGATCTAGCTCTTCTACTATCTACCTTCAGCAAGTCATTTCTCCTATGGTAGCTTCCTCATCTCCCTTTCCTTACCCCAAGAACATGTTAGGCTGCATCAATAGAATGCTAGCTCCCTGAGGCCAGCCCCTGCCACAGCAGCTGGGCCCTAGGCCTTGTTTCCTAAGTATTTGGTGACTGATCAGTCTATAAAATGAGGGGGGTCCCAAACCTTTCTGTACATGAGGATTTTTAAAGTCATTATTATTATTAGCTTTATTATTATATTTTATATATTATTAAGTCATTATTATTATGAGCTTTCCCTCATAATAATGTTATTAGTTCCTTTTGATATAAGAAAACCCACATCCACAAAAGACAACTCAGAATTCAATAAAGCTTTGAAATGAGTTTGTATTTTATTAAACACAGCATCATCTACGTGGGTTTGAAAAGTAGAAAATGCATATACATGGGTATTGTGAGATCTATTGCTTATTTAGCCTACAGAAATCATGGCTGCCTATAGAATACGCCATGTTATTCACGAAATGGCTAAATAGATCCCTCACCATAATAGCCCATGTGTTTGGAACCATCAGACTTGATCTCTAAGGCCCCCTGTTCTGAATGTTACCATCCGCACCTAAATTTGAGGCTAGTCCCTATCTATCTGTGATACCCACAATACTCCACCCAATTTCACATGCCAATTAAATATCCCTCAGTTAGGCTGTTAAAAAAATTAAACCAAAGAATGAGAGTCCCACAAATTGGGTTATGAGTATTTGAAGTAGAAACATTTTATTGCTTTTAGAGTCAGATCTTTGCCAAGAGAAATTTCCCTTATGGGGAAAAGGAAGATCATTCCAGCCCCACAGCCCCCCCCCCCCTCTTGAATTCTTTACACCAAGTCAACGCCCTTAGATAGACAGCTGTGAATGTGGCCCTGAACAGCCGAGAGGATTTGGAGTTTCAACAGCTGCTGGGCAATGGTGTTTGGATGCAATTTCAAAAATGTTATTAGTGGCTTTAAGAGGAGCAGGACCATTTGCTAACCTCCAATGACATGGTGACAGATACTTCAACAGCCATTTCTAATGGAAACAAAAAAAAATCCCCTTAATGAACATCTTGAGGCTTTGGCCGGCTGAGCACTCTCTTTGTCTTGTGGCAGGCAGCGTGATGGCATTCTCTTCCATTTGGCAGTTCCAAAACATCCAAGGATTCTCCCATCAGCTCCCGGAGGCTGGCTGGCCTCATTAAGAGGCACCCCCTTTCCTAATCCTCCCAGCTTCTATTGTCCTCTCTCCCCAAAGTATGTTGTATTTAGCTTGTATATATTCCCTATATACTCCTTTATGTAAAGCAGTCTTCCCAGATAGAACGTAAGGACCTTGAGGTCAGGAACTGTCATTTTTGTCTTTGTATGTCTAGCTCAGTCTCTGGGAGATTTAATAAATGTTCACTGATTGATTGTCAACCTGAGGCCCAAGGAGACAAAAGCATTGGCCCTGTGAACAGAGAACATCCCTGACAGCAGGAGGAGAAGAACTGAGGAGTTTTCGCTGCTACTCCATGGCCCTAGCTAGCCTAGAGCTCCCACCACGCAGTCATGGCAGCCTCTTCTCCTCCAAGAGCCCTCCTCTTAAAGGAGGAAGCAACATGGTGGAGTAAATTAGCAGCACACCAGAAATCAGGAAATGTGGCTTCACCTCTGCCACTTACTAGCTGGGTGGCCCTGGGTAAGATATTTTGCTTCTGGCAGGTTCCTTATCTATGAAATGAGGATAAGAATGTTTGCTTGCACGGCTTACCTCGCTGAGGGTTTTGCAAGCTTTCAAAGGAAATGTGAGCTACTAATGTAAAGCAATATTAACAACCCCATTTTACAGATAAGAAACTAGGGCCCAGAAAAGTAAAACATCTTATCTAAAGACTAGGCTAGTGGAGGCAGTAGAACCCAGGTGTCCTAAACTCCTACTCTAATTCACACTGGCTTGCTGAGACCATACTCAGTTCACTTCAGTAGAAGGGTTTTTCTATCATTGTCTTAAGTCAATGGATCTCTCTCATACTGGGAGGGGGCACAAGCTAAGGAGCTATGGCTATCAATGGAGCACCCTTTGGTTAACTGTGAATTCCACATCCACCCAGACACACACAGAGGGTTCACCTAGGTTGTCAAAACAGAGAGAATTAGTCCCCCAAATAGGAGACAAACTCAGAATGGTGGGAAATCCCAGATCCTGGAGTTCTCAGGTTAACATTCTTTTCAGAATGAGGGATGGGGAGGGGGTAGACAGGGGGAGTAAGGGGGAAAGGGGGCAGAGGGAGGGAGTGGAGGAGGGACAGAGTGGAGGAGGGAGGGAGGAAGGGAAGGAGGGAGGAAGGGAGACAGGGAGGGAGGAAGGGAAAGATTAAGAGAGAGAGAGAGACTCCAAGTAGAAATGCTGCTGGTATATTTTCATTTCTTGAAATTAGCATGTAACCCCATAACCACGACTTTCAAAAAAGAGTCATCTTTGATAAAGGAAAAATGATAGAAACCTTCTTCCCCCTACTAGATGGCAGTAGCGTCACCCTTTGTAAAAATGAAAAAAAAAAAAAACTACAGAGAAATTCCATTCCATTCTATTCCAAACACATTTTTTGCTTCTATTTGAGTGAGAGAAGCTGTTCTCCCCATAGACGAAAACCCTTACTTGAAAGGTCCTGACTGTTAAGACTAATCGCAACAAAGGCTCCTATAGTCTGATTTCTTCAAAGGTCAATTAAGTAAATAATCCGTAGGGCATTAATAATGGTGTGTCCAAGGACCAACCGCATACACCCCTGGCCCACCCATTCAGAAAGCTTTTTAAACAGGAATACATTGTAGAACTTCTCAGGAGCTGGGCTATAATAAGGACCTAGGCCCCCTGCCATCCAGGGGGCAATGGCTGGGAATGCTATGTCTGCCCTGAAGATCTCGTTTGAAATTGCCATGCACTGAGCATAGAGACAAGACTAGGACTGGCTTCTCAGCCAGGCGGCAGTGTAAGTGGTGATCTTTATCATTCCCAGCTCCTTTGAGAGCCCACAAGGCAACAAGATTTGGTGAAAAACCTCACAAGGGCCCCAGGTCTGTGCAGCCAATTCCCTGACCCTTCAAGACCAAGCCTCTCGCTCATTTTAGCCAAGCCTCAGCACATTTTAGGCACATTAAAGACACCAGAGGGATCTCCAGCACAAGAGAAAAAGTGTTATGGGTAGGGTAAAGGGTTGGGGACTGGGGGAGGCTGAAACTTGTCCCCAAGAAGTCTATCTAGGTGACCTCCCACTGGCTTTCCAGAAACAGTCTAGTAGCTCAATCCTAACAGCAAAATTTGTCTCTGATCAGACAGAAGGTCCATCACTCACCGTGGAGTTCAGAGAACCATCTGCCAGACGTTATAACATTATGGAAGATGGAGAAGTAATATGCTTGGGGTGGGGAGGAGGGTGAAGAGGAGAAGAATGACAGAAGAGTCTACAGCCAAGACCTAGACCCTTCTCTGATGGCTTAGGTTGGGGAGGATGTGAGGGCAAAGGTCCTCAAAGCCAGGGCATCTGGGCTATACAATCAGAGCCATTTAGAGGCTGGAGGCTGCTTTTTGGTTTTGTTTTTTTTTTACCCAAAAAACCCCTTAGCACTGGCTCCATCAAATTCATTCACAGCCTCTTGGACCTGCCAAGATGAAAGGAGGAAACCGGCCCCCTCCTCACTTACCGCCAAGCAATAAAAGGGTACGGTAAAGAAAGGGGAGAACCTTTGTTCCAGTACTGTACAACTTTACTCTATAACCCTCTGGCAAGCCTTCCATTTCAATTCCTCCTGGAGAACGGTTTGCTGTGTGCCTTCAGTATTGCCCAGACTCCATAGAGCCTTGGATGCTCACCACCACCACCACCACCACCACCCCCGCCCATACCACTAGGCAGAGAGGAGTCTGAAAATCAGGGGAGGCAAGCAGCCAAGCTGATCCCCGCAGGTGACACCCGGCTATCTTACCACATTAATACAGTGAAGTAATTCTAGGCTTGCGGAGGAAGCCCCGCCGGGGCCCTCCGGTGTACAGGCTGCAAGCACCCCCCCTTCATCCCCAACCAGGAGAAGTGCTTTACTACAAATAACTGGAGTTTGCAACGAAGCAAGCTGGGAAGTGAGAGCTATTTGTAGGGCTGTCCAGAAACACCTGCAGAGAAAAATCAAATTGTGTCTGGAGAGCTCGTTTTTGCGGTGCTCTCCTGAGCTTGGGGGGGGAGGGGGGGTCGGGGAGGGGTTTCATCTTCAGTAACAGTATTTAGATAGCAAGCAGTCCGAGCTCTGTCCCCCTCCCTCTCCAGCCTAAACAACTGTCCAGCTACACCCCCCACCCCCATGACCGGTCCCCGCCACTATCCCCATTCCAAAGGGCCCTAGATGGTCTTTTCTCGACGTGGACTGGGTACCCCCTTCCGACCAAGTTTGTGGAGAGGGAAAGGGCGGGGGGGAGTGGGAGAGAGGGAGGGAGGGAGAAGTGCGCAGACGGAGGACAATTACTGCAGCTGTATGAAGGCAATTTCCTCGCCCGCGGTGGCGGTTTGCGGTCACTCTCGGTGGGAATTGTTTTTGCATGCTTCCCGCGACCAAAGGGGATGTCACCCGCCCCCCAGAAAAGCAAATCCCCCCCACCCCGACAAAGCTAGAACTAGGGACGGAGGGGAGGAGAGACAATGCATTCATTGTAGCCCCGGGAAAGGCACTGGGAGTCGCGCTGGCTACCTCCACACTCCCACCCCCACCCTGGGACAAAAGTTGCAAGCTCGGGGGTCCGGGCAGTCGTGGCGGCGGGCCGCGCGTGCGGACCTGCCTGGCTCACCTGGTCGGTCGCAGCTTGACTTCTTTCTTGCTGTCCACGATGGAGGGCACACAGTTGGTGAGCTCAGTCCAGTCAGCGTGCAAGCCGCAGCTCCAGCCGGTGGAGAAGCGGGAGAAGAGCCAGGTCTCGCGTTTGCCGGGCCGGTGACAAGTGCACTTCTTCTGGCCAGCTTTGCACTCGCACGGCTGCTCCAGCTGAATGTTGCGCACCAGATGGCGGCCGAAAGTGGTGCCCCCGGTCTTCTGGATGTGCAGGAAGACGATAAGGTCGTCCCCCTTGATGTTGAAGTCGACCTTCCGCAGGAGTTCGGCGTCGGTGAAATTGAGGCGGGCCACGAAGCGGGGCGGACTCTCGTCCTCGGTGCGGTACGGGTCAGCATGGGACGAGGCGAACGCCTGCAGGCGGAGGAGCTGGCATTCGGTGCCGGGGCAGACGTACTGCAGAACGATCACGGCGAACAGGAACAGCATCACCAGGGCCAGGAGCAGCTTGTTGGATTTGTCATCCATGGTCCGCCCGGAGGGCGGCGCGGGACGGGAGGGCTGGCGCCCGGGCTGGAAAGAGGGTGCGAGGAGTGCGGGGGGCTGCGGGGCGCTCTCAGTGGCGGGGCAAGCGGAACACTTGGCGGTGGCCGGCTGCCGTGTCCATGAAACGTGTGAGCGTGCGGGCTGGCGCGCGGGAGTGGGAACCCGAGCCGGGGCAGGCGCCGGGCTGCGCGCGGTGCAGCCTTCGCCGCTGCCCCTGCCGCGGCCGAGCCTGCTTCCTTCCTTCCCGGCAGGCTCAGCGCTGCAGCGCGCTCGCCTGCTCGTCCTGCTCCTCGCCCTCCCTCTCTCCTCTCCTCTGCTCTGCTCTGCTTTTCCTCTCTCCTCTCCCTCACTCCGCCACAACACTGGGAAACACTCGGAGGTAGCCGGAGCCCGCCCCACTTTCTCCCGTCGGCCGGCCCGCCTCCTTCACGTCGGCCCGAGCTCCTCCCCTGCTCACTTAGCTCCTGCCTGCACTTCGCCTCCCGGCCTCCTCTCAGGCTCCGCCCCCTGCATCCCTGGGCGCCACTTCGCGGGCGGCCGAGCTCCTCCCCCTCCTCCGGCTGCCTCCGCAGGGCTCTCGGCCCCGCCCCCGGCCCCGCCCCCGGCCCCGCCCCCCACGCACACCTAGCTCCCGGGGCGGTGCCGGCCCCACCTTGGGCGCGGAGGGGATGAGCCGAAGAACTACCCCACACGCATGGCCCCCCCCTCAAAAAACAAAAACAAGAAAACACTGATCCGCGCCTTGCCCCGGGTCTGAGCCCAGTCTTGTGGCTTTGGTACTCGTCTGCCTTAGAAGAATGCTTGGCTCCCTACTTCAGCCCACCCTCTTCAAGTTGGGACAGAGGGACTCGCTCGGGACTTGATCGGAAACCTGCCTTTCTCAGTAGGGGGTGTATTAGGGATGGTTCAGTGACTCGGCAAATTGAAGTCGAAGCTGCTGGAACTAGGTTGTCTCCAGGACCTAGGCGGGGGAGGGGGGGGGGGGAAGGAGGCCGTGGAGCTAACTGGGGAGGCGAGATACCTTACCATTCTCAGTGACCTTGGGCAAGTCCCTTGCCCAGCTTGGGGGTCTCCGTTACCCCCTCCGGCCAATAAGAAGGATGCCCTAGGTGAGCTTTCCGGGCCCTGCCAGCGCTTGCCATTCTGAGAACGGACGGGAGAAAGAGGTCTTATCTCCTTCCCCTTCCCCACCTGCGTATTGTCAACCCGGGTTCTCAGGACTTACCTAAAATCCCAAAGACCTTGGGGGCTAAAGCAAAAACAAGATCATAGGCCATCTAAATCCAAAACTTTCCCTTTACAGAGGAGGAAACAGGTCCAGAAATGTCGTTAGATGACTTGCCCAAGGTCATACAGGTAGTAAGAGTTGGAGGTAGGACAAAGATGATAGGGAGAGAGCTAATAATAGCGTGCCTGCCTTAGGTTCTCAGCTGAGCCGAGCTATACCAGTATACGGTGGCTCCCAGTACTAAATGGTGGACCGCTCAAGGCAGTTCCGCTTGCCCTCGGGGCGCTTTAAGTCCAACAGAAGGGATGGAATGAGTCCACAAATAACTATGATAGAAGGGTAAGTCCAGTGTAAAAGGAAAGAATGAGAAAGCTGCTCACTTGCACCTGGAAGGTGGCCGGGTACCTGGTGGGGGGTGGCAGGAGCGCCTCAGGGCATGCTTCTTAGGGGAGGTGGCTTCAACTGATGGAGATGGGGGAGGAGTCTAGCCAGGAAATGAAAGACGATGGGAGTTAAGTCGTGAACCAGGTGATGGTGAGGAGTCAAATTTAGCTTGCTCGTAGTGTGAGGAGGAAAAGAATTCCATAGGCTGGAAGGTGGGGTGGGAGAGAAGGCCAGGGATGGGGAGCTGCTGAGAGATTTTGAGTGCAGGATCATAGGGATGCCCTAGGAAGATCACCCAGGCAGCATGGAGAATGACCTGCAGTTGGGAAAGGCTGGAGGATGAGAGGCCAGTTAAGCTGGCTATTAAAATAGCAGAGATGAGAGCCTTCGGGAAACCAGAGGCAGGGAGAGGACAAACGCAAAAGATATTATGGGGGTAGAAATGGCTGCTGTGTGGGTGATCTATTAGCTTAGACACAACCCTAATTAGGATAGAAACTGTTTTGCGGTATGCTGGAAAGAACTGTAATCAGAAAACCCAAGTCCCAGTCCCAGTTCAGCAACTTTCGAGTGTGTGTAGGTGGGGGTGGGAGATTGAAGGCTATATTGCTGATACCACCCTAGCCATCCTAGAAGAAAAAAATGCCAAGGGACGAGCTTAAAGTGTACCTAGAGGCTAGAGCTGGAGAAATCAGAGGCAAGGGCACTCCACATGCCTGGATTCCAGTCCTAACTCGGTTGTTTGTGAGCTGTATGACCTTGACCTTCCCATCTGAGGCCGTTTTCCCTTCTGTAAATTGGGCGCCATAATATCTTCCTCACTCAACTATAGGGTTGTTCTGAGAAATGTACTTGTTTATCATAAGCTCCCTGGGTCTCAGTTTTCTTCTCTGTATAATGAAAGGATTGGACTATTTGGCCTCCGAGGTCCCTTGCAGCTCTAAAGCAGAAAAATGGGGACTGTTGTTCTCAGCTGCCCCCCCCCATGTGAAAGAACCAACGCCTCCCCCCAATTCAACATCGATTTAGAGTTTACTCTTGGAAAGGGGAGTGGGCGGAGGGGGGGAGGGAGGGAGGGAGAGAAAGGATGCTTGAAGAAAGCGTCAGAACTGCTTACGCAGTCATTGTTCTTTTCCCCCACCCCCACCCCCTTCAGCTAGCTCTGGGTGATCTGGGTGATGAGAATACCTGAAATGTTATCTACTATTGCTCAAACCACTTCATTTGCAGACCACTTTGGATTCCCTCGAATACCAGAGGAGAGCTTGAACTTAGAGACTAATAACCGCTCCCATTTCTATAAACAATTTACAAAGCCCTTTCAGTCCATTATCTCCTACAAGCCCGGGAGGTAAGTACTGCCTACAGGCAAGTCCCTTCCCCCCCCTCTCTGGGCCTCAGTTTCTTCCTCTTCAAAATGAAGGGGTTGGACAGCTCGGTCTCCCAGGATCCTTCCAGCTCTAACATTCTGTGATGCTCCTATTACTACCCCCACTATGCTGAAATTCAAAGAGATTAAGCAGTTTACTAATAATCACATTGGAATAAGTGGCTGAGCCAGAGCTCACATCCCGGATCTTCTGATGGCGAACCTGCCTTTTGCAATGCACTCCTGCTGCATCAAGATCACCTCCCCCACCCACACACCTACAATATACCCCAAACCGCTGTTTTAGGTATTACTTCCAGCATTTTCCACCTTGGGAACCTTTTATCAGAGATACTAACAAGTAAAACCTAGAATATTAGAGCGAAACAGAGTTTGAAAGCTAGCAGCTCACTTATAAAGGACAAAACTGAAGCCTGGGGAAGGGAACAGACATGTACAAGGTCACACAGGGTCGGTAGCAGAATTTGGCCTGGATGCCTGGTCTCCTGCCTCCCAATCTAGGGCTTCTTACTAATCCACGTAGGCTCTTCCAGAGATTGGGATGAGCCATAAATCATTGGCATGAATACTGCCCAAACAGCCCTTTTCTGCAGGAAAGCTAGTTATTTTGCAATTAACCAGGGGTAAAGGGACCCTTTCTGAAAATTTCCCTTGGGATCCCAGAATTCAAACACACCACTGCCACAACTGATTAATTGGTCTGTGAATTGGCTGTATATTATTTCATTGATTTTTCACAGCCTACTCAGTGATAAGTGAGACAAGCTAGTGCTATCTCAGAAGTTACACAGCACTGTCAATGGTGACTCATACCTGGACCCTTTCCCCCTGGACTTCTGACCAACGACCTCTAGGTGGATTGATATAGAAATGGGAATCATATGAACAGATATCCTGTATTAGTCAGGACACTCTCTGGATGTCAGCTTCACATTCCTCTTAATGTAGCCTGCAGAATGTCCCTGATCAGCATGTTGCATCCTGCAGTGGGGTCTACTGCCATGCTCCAGACTCCTGCCTCTCATAGTTTCTCTGGCTAAGTTTTCCTCACTCAGGACTATTTCCTTAGTAAACCAGTCTCGACATACATCTACTTTTCAGGAATATTGTAGAGCTCTACCACCTGGGGGCCAACCTATGGGCTCATCTCTTTAGTTTCTACAATTGGTCCTCTGAGGTCTACCCTAGTAGGTCCTTTCCCTCCATCTTGAAAGCCCAGGCTCCCCTCTACTTTCTGAGGTCTACTCTAGGAATCATCTCCCTCTATCCCCTGGAGTGCATTCTCTGCAATCACTTCCACACCCCATGCTTTGAGTTCATCTCATTTCTAGCTTCTAAAATCCACCCTCTGAGGTGTAACCTCAGAGGTCAGCTTTATCTTCTGAGGAAATGGATGGATGGATCAAATGGATGGGTGAAAAAGCATTCATTAAATGATTGCTATATGCCAATCCCTGTACTAAGTGTTCAGGATATAAATATAAAAGCAAGACAGTCCCTGACCTAAAGGAGCTTACATTCTAATAGGGGGAGACAACACATATAGAGAAATGATGGCCAGGGAAGTGTGTTTTGGTTAGGGTGATCAGTGGAACAATAGGACAGTCTATAGATGCACCAGGTAATGTTGATTTGGTTACAATTCCAAAAGCATGGCTTAAAGGTGGTTCAAGGAGGGAGAGAGGGAGTTATCTTCTTCTATCCTCTGAGACTTACCTTCTGAAATCATGGCCCTTCATCCTCTAGGGTTCACCCTCTGGGGTCATCTCTTTGCCCTATTCGATGACTTCATTTCCTCAGTCCATCCTTGGGGATCATCTCCATCTAGCTAGTCTAGATACCCTGTCACCCCCAAACCTACTGGGAACACGAGAAGAGAATTTCCCCTAGATACAGTCTCAGGAGCCAACAGATTTGGCCTGACTCCTACAATGACACATGGAACTCAATAACATTGGCTGTTCACCTTTCTATATGAAACATCAGAAATCTGGTCTCTTTCTCCTCGCTTGCCTGAGTTCTTCAATTTTGCTTGCCCTGTGATGAATGAGCTGACCAATGATGGCACATGTCCACTGCCACTGCATGCCAAACAACACAAAGGAGGGAATTTCAGAGTGATGACTGATCTTGTCTAGTTTCTTCCATTTTAGAAATGGTCATCTCACAGTCCTAATGATAAGGGAAAGGCAGTGGTGACATGGGGGAAGGAGCAAGATATCTCTAATGGGTAACACTTGGCTTTGGCAACAGGACCATTAGATAGAGAAGTTGCTGCTGCTGCTAACAGTTAACATTTCTGTAGCACTTTACAATTCCAAATCATTTTCCTGCACTCTCACAGAATCCTCCCAACAGCCGGTTGAGAAAGGTAATGTAAGTATGATTAGCTACATTTCACAAATGAAGAAACTGAAACCCAGAGATGGAAAGTGGCTCTCTCTAGGTCACGGTGAGGGTGCTAACAAGCTGTGCCCAGTTCTACAACAGTGCTACCCACAACTCTCCATGCATAGTTCTCTTAATACAGCAAACGTGTATTTGCTTGTTTCATAGATGAATGAACTCACCTCTTGCTTTCCCCATTAGGATTAGAACCCTCAATTTGAGAATTCTATGCACTTGGAAGCCGCTGCTTTTCTCCAGCTATCGCTTGTTGGGCAGCCAGAATCAGTGCATGAGCTTGAGACAGGTGAATAATAGAACTGGAAGGAACATCGGTTTCATTTTACTAATGGGGGAAATGAGGCTTGCAGAGGGGAAAGAGCCCAAAGTCATCCAGTGAGTCCAGTAGAACCCAGGTCTTTTGACTTCACGTCCAAGGCCCTTGCCACTTATACTCTCCTATCCTCTGCCCAGTCCCAAATAGGTCTGTCCTGAAGAGGAGGCAGACTAGACAGTTGCCTACTTATGATGATTTGAGGGTATGTCAGGCAGTGCCCCTTACTCCCACTGAAAAGGAAAATCAGCCTTTCACCATTATCACTCCCACTGACTCCAAGCAGAGAGATACTCTAAAAAATCTTACAATCCTGGAACCTGGTTGCAAGGGAAATAGTTATCATCTCAGGAGCTGATGAGTTTAGTTACCAAAGAAAAATCAATATCAGTGATTTGGAGAGATGGGGGAAAGAGAGACTATAAGGGAGAAAATTTGCTGAATTGCAGGTTCTTTAGGTTTGTGTCTCTTTGTTTCATAGCCCTGGATACAGCTTGCCTTGTTTTTATGTAGAAGACACATGGAAGCTACTGACCAGGATTTTTTCTTTCCTCCAGCATGGTGTGATTTTCATTATTTTTCAAGAAGCATCCTTCCAGAGGGATTATGGGTCCACAAAAAGTAGATGATTCTGGGAACTTGAAGGTTACTGCTATCTGCATACTGAGTACTACAGTCCCAGGAGTGCATCATTTTTGCTCTTGCTGGCGAGGCAGCAAAGAGCACTGGCCTGGGGGTCAAGAGATTCCACTCTAGTCTCAGCTTTGTTGAGATCTTGCTGTATGACCTTGGTCAAGTCACTCACTCTCAGGGCCAGTCACCTCACTAGTAAGACGAAGGGATTTGGACAAAGCTCCTTTCTGGTTCAGACTTCTTACAAGAAGTTCTTTCTTTATAGTGTCTTATTTGGGGCTAAGGTCCTAAAAGCAATCACCACATCACTAGTTCTTTGCTGAAGTTTGAAGCTCCAGAATGGGGCCACATATTTTGATCTCACTCTGTGAGCTGCAGTTTGGCATTTACCCAGAATGTAGGAAGGGTATGACAGTGCCCCTTTTGGATAGAGCAGTCAGAATGAGGCATTTGGGGATGCAGGTAATTAAACATGATGTGAAGAGAGGAGGCAAATGTGGTCTAGTGGAAGTAGCTCTGGACTTGGAGTCAGGAACTCTGTCCCAGGACTTCTCAGCTATGTGTGAGGGATCATATTTACAAGGCACTGATACGGGGCACATTAGGTAAGAGGCAGACCAACTTGTTCTGGGTAAAGCCACAGCTTGAGAGGGAGAGGCAGCATGGGCCTTCTAGGACAATGTGACAGACCTGAGTTCAAATCCTATCTCAGACACTTCTTAGCTGTGTGACCGGGGGAAGATTGCTTAATGTCTCTGAGTATCCGTTTTCCTATCTGTAAAATTGGAGTAATACCTATAATGCCTTCCTCACAGGGATATGGTAAGAATCTAATGAAATAAAATATTTTTCATACTTCAAAGAGCTATATAAATGTGAGTTGTCAATATCAGCAGCAACTTCTCCTTCTAATATGACCACATCCTTACTCTGTCTTAATATAGGCTCTCTTTCCCACAGTTCTTTAAAATTTATAAAGCACTATTCTCACGACCAGTAGGCAGTACAAGTATTACAGATGAGGAAACTGACATTCTATGAAGTAAAATGGTAGAGCTAGGACTTGAACAGAGGTCTTACAGGATTCCAAGTCAACATGCTCTTTTTTTGGAGGCCAAAGAGGTTAAATGACTTGCCCAGTCATACAGCTAGTGAGTATCTGAGGCCTAATTTGAATTCAGGTCCTCATGACTCCAGGGCCAGTGCTCTATCCACTGAGACACCTAGTTGCCCCAATATGTCCTTTCTGCTGAACTACTTTACCTCTTTAGTAACAGAGAAGCACAGACAAATGGAATCTGGATCTAAGACTTCTGCCCATTGAGGAAACACGAAGAAGAGATTATCCTCCTTTGACTGGAACTCCAATGGACAAGCTCCTTGGGATCACCTGACTCACACAAATGAACAGAAGGAAAAGGATTCCCAATGCCATGGCTGTGAAGATCCTAGTGTCTGCACCCAGATTTGTAAACACTTCTGTCAAGGAATCTACTGGGTATCAACAAAAGTACCTTTAACCTTCATAGTAGAGTCAAAGGACTAGGTCAGGTTAGACAATCAGCCCTGACCCTCAGTTATAATTGTCCTGTAGAAGCCACTGGTTTGAAGATGGGGAGACAGTCACCAACCAAACCAATCTTATTACAGTTGTGTATATAACGTTCCTCCTGGCCCTATGGCTAGGACCCACCAAAAGCTAGGGCAAGAAGGCCCTTGTAGTGAATGATGCTTCTGAGGTTAGCAACAGAGAAAAACTGTGGCTGGGAGATTCCCCCTCAATGAAGGTTCAAAACAATACTAGTCACACTTTCAGACAGATCTTTGGTCTCATCAAGCTGCATGTTCCCTTCAGTGTTCCCATCTATGCTTATCCATCCCACGTGACTCTTTTCTAAGTCTTCCAGAGAGGGACACAGTCTGCCATATTCACCAGAGGGGGTCTCAATAGAGGCCTTCCTTGATTTTTCATGACATGTAACAATAATAATAAAAATATTTGATATTATTATAGCTCACATTTTCATCATATTTTAATTTTTTTAATGTACCCTTTGCAAGTGGTGGATTTTATTGAATTGATTAGGGTGGCAGAAAAAGAGAAAAATGAGACTGAATAGGGTACCCTAGGTTCTGTAGCAATGCTCAGGACCTGGTACCATGGACCAAAAGAAAGCTATCAGATATACGAAGCACTTTCAACCATCCTGTGAGTCAGGGAGTGTAATTATTTTTATTCCCATTTCACAGATGTAAAAACTAAGGCTTAGAAACACAGTCAAAATAATACAGCTAGTGAGTGTCAGAGGCAGGACCATACGATTGACGATATGCTCAGAGCTACGGATGCAAAGACAAAAACGAAAGAGTCCCTAATTCAAGAAGCTTATGTTCTACTGTGGACAACAACATGTACCTATAGAAATGTATACAAAAAGTCATACAGAGTAAATATGGGGAAGGGGAAGGTGGGAGGTGGTACTTGAGGCTTAAGTGGAACTAGGGATTTTATGAAGTGGTAGTAAAGAGGAAAGGCATTCTAGGCATGAGCAACAGCCTATGCAAAGACATAGAGGTGGGAGATGAAATATTTTGTGCGAAGGACAACAAGCTGGCCAATTTGGCTGTAGCACAGCATATGAGGGGAAACAACATGTAAGAGTCTGGAGGCAGATTGTGAAGGACTTTAAAATGCCAGATGTGTTTGTATTTGATTCTAGAAGCAAAAGGAAGCCAGCCACAGGAATTTCTTGGGCAGAGTCAATTAAAGGACGGGTGTCACTAATTATCTTTAAGGGTTACCATGTACTCTTCTCTCCACAACCATGTGAGATTCTTATCCCCACTTTACAGATGAGGAAACTGAGGTTTAGTAAAGGGAATAAATCTGCCCAAGCTTGCCTAGCTAGTAAGTGGCTGGGCAAAGAGCCAAACGGAGGTCTTCTGATTCTAAATCCAGTGCTCATTCTCACTCTGTCGAGCACTTTGTAACTGTAAAGCTCTAAAAAAACTGTCAGTTCCAATTATTAATATGTTTAAGGAGGCAGTGATGCTGTTCATACATGACATATCATGCTAGGCAAGTATGGTTTCTCCTCCTAGCCTGCATATCCTCCTCCACCCTGTCTTTCCACCTGTCTCTCATTTTCTGAAAACGTTTATACTCTCAATAATAGGCAATTTTGTCACAAAGCATGCAAACCATTGAGTCAATTTGTTTCTGTTTCTGTCTGTCTCCCCAAAGTGAGTGAACTACACTGCTTAATGAAAACACTGTGTTCTGAAATGCAAGCTTCCAAATTAGAGACGTCTGATGGGTTATAGGCACCATTCTCAACACTAGTCTCAATTTGAAGGGGAAAAAAAAAGATTAAACCATTTCAACCCAAGGGTTATTTATTTTGCCTTATGAAATCCCAAAGAGTGCACCAGTCTGAGAGAATTCCAAGATGTGAATACTGTTCGCCAAATGCATGTACTAAATGAATAAATACCGTAAAGGGGGCATGCAGACAGAAATGGAGTTCCCAATGGGGCCATCATTTCTGAAGGCAATAAACAATTATCACCCTTTCATGGAGGAGGACTTTTCACCACAATAGATGTAAGTGTCATGCCCTGCCTCAAACCTCTCTCCTCTCCAATCCATTCTCCATACAGCTGCCAAAATAATCTTCCCAAGTCTAACTATGTCAATCCCTACCGAACTCCCAAAGCCTCCAGTGGCTCCCTATTGCCTCTAGGATCGAGCGTCAATTCCACAGCAGGCCACTGGAGAGCCTCTACAATCTGGCTCCAACTTAATTTGCCAAATATTCCCCTTTTCACATTCAATACTCCAGCCAACCAGCTTGTCAGCTCTTCCCTAAACTCAATATGCCATTGCTTATCTCCATGAACTTGGAGTCAAGAAGGCTTGAGTTCAAATCCTGTTTTTGACATTTATCGGCTCTGGAACCATGGGAAAGTTATTTAACATCTTTGATCTTGTTTCCTCATTTAAAAAATGAGGGAATTGGGGCTAGATAACTTCTAAGGTCCTTCTTGTCCAAGATCTAAATAGATGATGTATGCCTGGCAGACCTTTGTGAGCCTGTCCTTCATGCTTGGAATGCACTCCCATCTTCTTATCTCAGAACCTTTAGCTTTCTTCAGCGGTTAGCTCAGGAACTACCTCCCATGTGAAACTTTGAACCAAATCAAATCCTGCCGTTTGCTAGAGCTGTCTTACCCCTCAAATGTCTTGTATGTACTGTCTGTGTACACAGGTTCACGGAATCCAGCCCTAAAAGGGATCATAGATGTTATCTGGTCCTATACAGGTGACAAAGCTGAGGCCAAGAGAACTTGAGGGTCTTCCTGCCCAGGGTCACCACAGATAGTAATAGATTAACACAGGACAGGTCTGATCACCCAGGCTCCCTGATTCTGAAACCATTACTCTTTCCATGACCCCATTTGGCATAGGCCAGAACAAAAAGAAGGTATTTGCTGATTGATAAGGTCCTCCACATCAAAGGTTGGAGGGAGGTTTACTTGTACACACATAAATACAGGGTCACTGGGATTTCAGGCTTTTCATGGAATTCACAGCTGGTCTCCAAGGACAGGGCAAAGACTAACTTTACCAAAGAAATATGAATTGTGAATTCTCGTGCTTGAAAATGGCCTTCTTCAGCACCCTCACCCCCAACCTTCCCAGGCTGGGAATTATGGGGGAAGAAGAATAGGGTTGTGCAAAGTTCAAAGAAAAACTGGTTGACACTGTGAGAGACAGATGAGTATAGAGAATCCAACAGGTGTTAATCCCAGCTGCTGGGGCTATGGAAAGAACCTTTGAGAAGGTTCACAGGATCTTGGACTTAGAACTAGAAGAAACCTTACACATCATCTAGTCTAAAGGTGTCAAACAAGCTGCCAAGGGGGCCAGAATAAAATGTAAATGGTTAATATTTAACAAAATAAATAAAGAGACAATAAAACAGATAATGTTAATATGTGTCCTTAAAAGTCAATACGTGCCCCTTAGGGAGCTTTATGAAGGGTTTAGTGGCCCCTTTTGCTCTTCCAGTTTGACCCCATTGGTGTGGTCTCTCTGACCTCATTTTAAAGAGAAAACTGAGGATTGAAGAGGTGATCAAGCTAGGTAATAATAGAGCCTGTACTTGAACTCAGGACGATTAACTTTGAATCTAGTGCTCCTTCTGAATCCATAGTTCTTTTTATGAGTCCATTTGGCAGAGGCCACAACAAAAAGACAGTATTTGTTGATTAACAAGTCCTCAATATCAAAGGTTGGAGGGAGGTTTACCTGTAGACATGTAAATATGGGGTCACTGGTATTTCAGTCTTTTCAGGGAAGACAAGAGGGGCTTTTGTACTACTAAGAGCAAAAAGCCCAGGTAGATCCCAGGATGAAGGAGCTGGTTTCTCAGTCAGCAGTTCTGGTCTCAAGGTAAGGAGTTGGATTTGAGGCTCAAAGAGAAAAAGGCCTTCCTCAATTCTCTAGACTAGAGAATAAGATGGGGCTAAAATAAATAGCCCTTCTGGGGACTTTAGAAAATAGTGTTAACTGAAAGGTGCCGGAGAGTTCATCTAGTCTAGCCTCTTTCATTCCATACAACTTTTCTGTAATGAATTTGGTATTTGAGCCTAGGTATGTTGGCTACAAGGCCAGCTCCCTTGTCATTATACCACATGAAAAAGGGCATAGACAGAGGCTAAAATGTGGTGAATCCAGAGAGTGCCTGAAGGGAACCATACCAGATGTGCCAAGATGTGTAATGTTACCTGCCATTTATCTCAGCCCCACTGAATCTGTCTTTCCAGATTCCCTCACAGGGTAGCAAAGATCACAACTGGCTCTAAATCATAGAGTCCATGAATATTTTTAAAAATATATTCTTATCACTGTGTTTCAGTGGTTTCCTTTGTAATCCTAGGTATTTCATTTTATAAATTTGAAAATGCTTCTGAGAAGGGGGTTCATTTGGTGAAGCCTATGGACAAAGTACCATGAAAAACAACCCAGAAGGTAGATAGTAAAAGGATTATTATTCCCATTCTGCAGAAGAACAAAGTGAGGCTCAGAGGGGGGTAAATGAACAAACTAGAAGGGAAAAGTGCTCTTTTCCCCTTGCCACACTGCTCCTTAGAAGCTGCTATTCTGCTGGACTGATGGACACATTTCATTCCCTGGAGTTCCCATGACTGGGGGTTTTTTTTGTTGGTTGGTTTTGGTCTAGATCAAGGGTTCCTAACACCATTGCCTAGCACAGTGGCTGGCACATAGTAGGCACTTGACTGGTTGGTTGTTCTCAAAGAGAACCAAAATGGAATCACTATGTTGGGGTCAAGGTACAGTGTGTCCAATTGTGTGGCTCAGGTCCAAATAATCCATAGGAATAGTTGGAGTGGGGGAAAAAAAAAACCTGACCCCGATGAGACTCAAACTCATAGCCTTGTGATCTGGAGTCAGACACACTATCATTGCACCACAAGGCCTTAGTAATGGTTTGGGCCCCAAGAACCTACTTAACGTATACTCGGGCCTACTTATATATACTTGGGCCTTACTGTGCATTGGAATTCTTTCAATGTTACTGTTTTCTTTGCTCATTCTCTTGGTTTCACTCCATGCCTTGACAAATACCATTCTCACCACGTGAGGTGTGGCCTTCGGCACACTGCCCCAGGGGGCCACCACACTCCAAAGGCAAAGAAGCCCGGGCCTACACAGAGGACTGCTCTCTCCTGAGCTGACCAACAACCTTAGAGAACGGCTGAGGACCCTGGGGCGGGGGGAAAAGGGGGAGCCGGAGGTGTGGGGGGCTCGTCCCTCTCCCCTCGGCCAAGTGTGTCCCAGGCAGGCCTTCAATACAGCCTCCCTGACTCTGGTCACCACCACCACTTTCATCTCTGTCTCTCTAGAATTAGAGGGATTTAGATCTCACCCCAGGCCTTCGTTTTACTGAGGAAGGAATGCCAAAAGCTCAGGGATGCTGAGAAATGCCTCCCTTATCGCCTCCCACCCCATTGGCTAGTTGCTGACCTGTCAGCACGGCCCTAGAGCCATGCTCTCCCGCCCAGCACACAGTCTTGGGGGTCTCCATTTCCACGGCCCATCGCCTGGAGGGGGTGAGCCTTGGGGAAAGGAGCTGCTCAGCTGCTGCCTCAGGGAGCCTGAGCATCTACACCTGGGAGCCTGAAGGCAGACAAGTCCAGGAAGGGGACAGAGGGAAGCTGTCTGGAGGGCCAGGCTCTGAGGACCAGCTTGGCTGAAGGCTGCCCATTCTCCTGAGTGTGGGAAGGAATGTACAAGAAAGACCTCCAAACTGGAGCCAGGGCTGGGGCTGGGGTGCAGGGGGTACAGGGGGTTCAGGGGGTGGGAGACAGTAGCAATTGGGAAAGCTCGAACAGGGTGAATCACCCTGGGAAATCTTGAGGGTTCACTCACCTGTGGAAGATGCCATGATAGGAGCCCCTCATCTGCTTTCTGTCTAAGAAGGGGATTCGGACCCCACTCCAACTCAAATGGACTAGAGGCCCAGGCCTCAGTGGCCCTCGGTAGGTTTCAGGTGAACTTTCTGCTGCCAAGGCCCTGCCTCTCATGGGAATGTGAGGAGGAGTGGCTGCCTCACTGGGGTCATGTCCTGTTGGCCTGACCTATGTCTTGCCACTGGACTCAAAGACCCAGGAGGAGAGCGGCCCTCTGTGTAAGCCGGGGACTCTTTGCCTTTGGAGTGTGGTGGCCCCGTGGTGAGAATGGTATTTGTCCAGGTATGGAGTGAAACCAAGAGAATGAGCAAGGAAAACAGTGACATTGAAAGAGTTCCAATGCACGGCAAGGCCCGAGTATACGTTAAGTAGGTTCTTGGGTAGCTTCACAGGTGAAGGGCCTTGTGGCGCAATGGTAGTGCGTCTGACTCTGGATCAGGATGTTGTGGGTTTGAGTGGCGGCTGCGCCACATTTTTCACTCATTCCTCTGCCTCCATTTGGATTATTTGGACTTGAGCCAGTCAGACCTTGACCCCAACATAGTGATTCCATTTTGGTTCTCTTTGAGAACAACCAACCAGTCAAGTGCTTACTATGTGCCAGCCACTGTGCTAGGCAGTGGTGTTAGGAACCCCTGATCTAGACCAAAAACAAACAAAAAACCCCCAGTCATGGGAACTCCAGGGAATGAAATGTGTCCATCAGTCCAGCAGAATAGCAGCTTCTAAGGAGCAGTGTGGCAAGGGGAAAAGAGCACTCTTCCCTTCCAGTTTGTTCATTAACTCCCCTCTGAGCCTCACTTTGGTCTTCTGCAGAATGGGAATAATCACCCTTTTACTACCTACCTCCTTCTCCCTTTCTCTACCTCAAACAAGCTCTACCACAGAGAACTATTTATTTGTTTAGTACCTGGGTCAGGAATCCAAGGGAGGGCCTTACATACTGAGGAACTCTCAGTGTCTCTCACAATGGGTGAGAAAGTTTCAAGTTTCACAAGGAAACTTGGAAATTAGTTTACCAGCTGTACTCTGGCTGAGAGAGTGAGGTCACCCAAATGACAGCAGCAAAAAATGGTGTCAGGTTGCCCCCTCCCCCTAATTCTGTTAATCCCTGTAAAGGCCTCATGCAGCCCACCATCTTTCCTTTGTTTTTCAGCTACAGGAACATGTCATTACATCTGCCCGGCTGGTCTCTCAGGGACCCCTGATTTTCCTTGAATTGCAAAATAGTCCGACGCCAGAAAAATCCCTTCCACCCCTGACACAAAGGACTTGGAGGGAGTAGTGTTGGAAGGCGGATTTCATTGGGGGAGGGAAGGATTTCTTTGTCAGGCAGATGGCTTTTAAAGACTGTCTTGTGTCGTGCAAGAATGACTCTGAGAAAACACCAGAGGAAAATGGGTTTAAAGCTATCTTCTCTGGGTCACACAGTAAATGAAAATGACTTTTTAATAAGGAGGTGGGAGTGGAGGTGTTTATAGATGCCCCGAGAGATCCCCCTGCACATCTTAACTAGAACTTCCTTTTACTACATATTTGTAAAAACTCAGACTGAATTGACATCTAGATCCCAAGGAGTTCCAACCTGAAGGTAACAGAGGGTGCATCCCGTTAGTGATGGGAGATTCAGAACTGCTTTCTGCCTTGTGACCTATGGGAAGTCTCTCTTCTTCTTTGGACCTAAGGACCTATCTACTGATGATGTTACGACTCTATTCTTTCCCGTGTAGTATGGTCTTTTAGACTTTATAACTAGCTGCACAAAGCAGGCTTCTACTGCGGCCCATCAAATGGTGCCCAAAAACTGGTACTTCTCAACCTAGTTTGTTTGCCTGGCGACCTAGTTTTGCGTGGTTTCATCATTGCCTTGGTTTTTCTTGGTCTTTCAGTCTGGACTGTTCTCATTTTCTCTGTTGGTCTGTTCTGTTGGAACCTCAGTATCCTGCTTCCTTGTCCCTTTCTGCCAGCCCCCCTTGATGTTCCTAAGCTCCCAGCTTTCTGTGGCATGATCTATGTTTTAACCCTTGAGCCTGCACTAACTTTTTAAATGCCACCTCCATAGTGCCCCCTTCCCGGATCTCTTTTGTCGGTAATAGGCTTAGCCATCACATGTGCCTCTCTCATGTACTTGTCATGTAATATATATTATAGTTGTCTGGTATTTGTGTCTTTTCTCTCTATTCTACTGTAAACACTGTAAGATCCAGGACAGGATATCATTTGGTGTCTAAGTGATCACCAAGGGGTGCTATCAATATGAGCCAAAGGTCCAATGGAATACTTTAATCAAGATACTCAAGATAGCTGGTTGTCACATACTGTCTCTGCTCCCTGTTTTAAGCTAACTCAGGTTCTGATTTTGATCTAGTGGCATGGCTATCTAATCCAAATCACCAATCAAAATCTCTTGCCTTGGCTTCTACTCACTAGGCCCTTCCTTCCATTCAAGTTGCCGATTAATAATCTCTGCTCACTAAATCCTTAACTTTCTTAAACTGTTCAGTCCTATTTGATGAAAGATAATAAAAATGATCCTTGCGCGTACATTTCAAAAACAGCAACCATTTAAATTTGTTCCTCCACCCCCTTCCCACCTGGGACCTTTCAGCTTGCTAGCTTTTGCTCCAGGGTGAAATAAATAAGAAAGTTCAGGCACTTGAGTACATAGCTTCTCTCCCACAGGCAAGGAGGAGGTGGGTTTGAGTCAGTCACAGTCAGACCCAGTAAGTACTGTCATTCTTGCTCATCACTCACACCAGCAGGAACCTGGATCCTCCACCTCCACCCCTGCCTCTCCACACCATTCCTCATGCCCTCATCTGGAAATGACTTCACTTACTCTGATGCTCATGCTCACTAGGGTTGTTTTTTTTTCTGCCATAGGAACAGGAGTTTCCCTTGCCAGGAATAGAGGCAAGCCAAAGTATATAGAGTGAAGCCCTCCATATAGCCACGTTCTCTTTCATCTCTCTCTCTCTCTCTAACCCTCACCTTCAGAGTTCACCACAGAGAGATGTAATTTCATTCATTGCCCACAAGATCCCTGGGAAATTCCCTGGACCTATATTACTATGTAGCACCAAGGCTTCTGGGAGATGTAGTCCATGGGGAAATGTAAGGAAGTACCCAACCACAGATCTGCTACATTTGTATGTTGCCCCCTACTTCCTTGGACAGTGCTTTGCACTATTGGGAGCTTAACCAATGTTTCTGGAATAAATAAATGACTCCTCTTGCATCCCTAGTTATGGCCTCGGTTGCTGCCCATAAAACCCTTACCTCACGTCAAACTTCATCTGGATACATACATCAGATTTAGCAGCTGGAAGGTATCTTAGAGCATATAGTTTACAGTGAGAAGACTGATGCCCAGATGGAAGAAATGATTTGCCCAGGGTCTTGGAGGTAATGAGGAAGGATTTGAATGATTTTGACTTTTACTCCTTGAAACCCCGTACCCATGCTATGTCAGCCTCATCTTGTGACACAGATCTCTAGAAATGTGCCAATGTGCACCAATGTCCCCATCCATATCTCCCTCATCTCTCCAAGAGCAAAGTTCATGCTCAGAAATGCTGCAAGCCTTCACCATGATGTGCTTATTCCCTTCTCTCCCAGTGAAAAGGGGTGGAGGTTTTAGCTTAGAACAGTGTTGGGAAACCTGCGGCCTGGAGGCCACATGTGGCCCTCCAGGTCCTCAAGTGTGGCCCTTTAACTGCATTGAAACTTCACAGAACAAATCCCCTTCATAAAAGGTTTTGTTCTGTAAAATTTGGATTCAGTCAAAAGGCCAAACCCAGGGACCTAGAGGGCCACATGTGGCCTAGAGGCTGCAGGTTTCTTATCCCTGGTTAGGATGTAAATATCTGGGTTTAATTATTTTAAGTGCTCAATGGAAGAAAACAGAATTTTCAGGGAATGTGGAGACTGTCCTTAACCTACAAATTTGTGTTGAGACTCTCTGAATGGAAATATTTCAAAGAGGAATCAGGCTTTTGCATGAGATCTGCAGTTGGCCTGATGCTTCCAGGAGGGAACTAGATCCAAGGATCATCGACGTGTTTATAGAGTGGAGAGCACCTTAGAGAGAATATATTCCAGCCTTTTCATTTGACAGATGTGGAAAATGAGGTCCAGTCCCACAGCTAATAAGGGAAAGAGTCAAGATTTGACCTCAGGTCATCTGATTCCAAAGGTTAGGTTGTGAAGACCTATGGAGGATCATTAGGATGCTACATTTCAGACAGGAAAACGGCAGAGAAACCTGGTCACAAGGAATAGGAGAAGGGATAATTAAGAAGTACAGGGATTAGGTAAAACATCTGTGAACAGGGCACTGGAAAGAACTGTGGGGGTTGCCTTGTAATCCAATCCTTTCTTTGGTTAGAGTAGTAAACTTGGCCCCAGCTATGTGACCTGGGGCCAGTGGAGCCATTTATTCAAAGTCATGTGACTGGCTCACTCATTAGATTGAACAGAGCCAGGTCCTGAACTTCCAACTCAGTTCACAAGGCTCCTAGAGATAGTGCTACAGCTGTAACATCTCAATCTAGATTCTACTATATATCATCCCCAGGGACTCTGTGTATAGATGCTCTAGTCCCAGACTATTTATGTTGGACTTTCAAAATCACCTAGCCCAATCTTCCTCATCTTACAGAGGAGGAAAATGAGAGGCATGGAGAAGGGGATTCCCTTGCCCAAAGTCACACAGCTAGATATTGGTAAGAATAAAGAATTCATAGCCTATTTGAGCTGGGAGGGACTGTGGAGATTATCCAGTCACTTCATTTAATACAGGGGAAAAGTGAGGCCCAGAAGGAGGAAGAGGGTCTACAATGAATTAATGACAAATCCAAAACTTGAACATAAGTACTGAGGGTTATTCCACCCACCTTCTCAAGAATTAGATACCTCAGAGGTAGAGATCTCTACCAAAACGGGTACAAATGATGAGCATCTAACTCAATTACCCAGAAAATACAGTTTCAAAACAACAAAGCAAAAGACTAGCATCTCCTTCACAAAGGAGAAATACTGCAAGCATTTCGTTTCAAAAAAAATCTGGGTCTTTGGCACTGTCAGAGAATAAATTTGAAGTTGAAAACCTATAATCAATTACAGTTTTCCATCTCACCAGAAGGTCTTATGATCACTGTGTTGGAGATGAACAATGGGAGTGGAGTTGCCAGTAATGCATCGATGAGGTATTAGGGGCTCATCCTTTTTTGTGCTGGATAACACTCCAACCTAACCAAAATAAAGGATCAAAAAAGTTGGCTCCCTTTTATACAAGAAAAAGGAAGGGGGGAATGCAGTCAATTTTAAATTATCCCATCTGTCACTTTCCATCGGTTGAGCTGTGTTCTGAAGGTATATTCTGAGCCAGAGTAGCATTTTTTTCTTCCTGGGCTTTCCAAAATGGGGTGGTTTTTAGCCTTTCTTAATTGCTTTCTCCTTTTCCTTTCACCCATTCTTCCATTTTATCTCAATTATTCTGGGCAATTGTGAGCAAGTTCGTTCCTCCCCCTCTCTCAGACTCAGTTTCCTCAACTATTAAGTGATGAGGTTAGACTAGACAGTCACCAAAGGACTCTTTTAATTCACATATTCTATGGTTCTCCCTTTCTCTCAGAAGCTATGATGAGGCAGGAGACTTTTCCTCTGGAGCTGTGTAGCCCGCCTTTCTCAAGGCTACAAGAGTTGGCCCGACCCACTGTAGGGGGGCACTCCTAGGCATCCTCTTCCTTCTGTATGTCAGAGATATATTCATGCCATTAAGTGGGAATTAGTCCATTTCCCCCTGGAAGAGTGGGAGTATTTTGTGCAAACCTTATTAGATGGAGAGAGAGAAGCAATGAAGCTTTGGTTGCTATTTTTTCTTTCAGAGATCCCAATGGCCCCCAAGGAAAGGATATTAATTTTTTTTTCTGAAAAGTAAAAAAAGGAAGAGGTCAGGTATAAAGGAATGACTAAAAAGAGTGCATTTGGAGATCTCCAGGCTGAGAGAATTTTGCATACCATTCCACAGATAGATCTTAGTTCCTTAAAGTAATGTCTCTACCTGTTTGTGTGAATATTTTTCCCTCCTCCCAATAGAATATAAGCTCCTTGAGGATCCTTTTTGCCATTTCTTTGTATATCCAGTACTTGGCATAGAGTAACTGCTTAATATATGCTTATTGACTGACTTCTTGCTTGTTACTAACTCTTGATGGGGAGGGGGGAAGGATACTCTATTGCTGTACTCTAACCTCATTCTCTTCAAGTAGGTGGGGTGGAATAGATAGAGTACTGGACCTAGAATCAAGAAGATGTGAGCTCAAATCCTGCTTCAGACACTATGTGACAATCTCTGCTTGCCTCAGTTTTCTCATCTGGAAAGTAGGGATGATAATAGCACCCACTTCCCAGGCTTGTTATGAGGATCAAATGAGAGAATAATTGTAAAGTGCTTGGCATATAGTAAGGGCTACATAAACGTGAGCTCCTCTTGTTGTTATTCTCCAGACTCCCAGAGCAGATCTTTTTTAAATGGAGAGGCTCAGAACATCAAGGAAGCCAGGCATTGGATGAATACTCAATGGCTGTGAGTTCATTTCACTTGTCTGGAGATCCAGCCTGGAGCTAACCTCTCTGTTGAGTTTTCCACAGTCATCTCAGATGGATAAGACATCCTTCTAGCCTGCTTCATGAGGAAAATGCTTCTGAGTTACCAACTCTGAAATCAAATATTTCAAATGAAGAGATTCCCAGCTTTCCTGAGTCTTTATGACATCACAGCCAATGCCTAGGGAATATTGGAAAGTGCTAGACTGTCTTTGGACTTCAGCTGCTTAGCACAATTTTAGGGAAAAAGGTTCTGTATTTTTGAAAATTGTCCAGCCTGTAGGTCACTGGCTTGTCTACTCTCAGACATTTTTGCTGGAATGTTGAGTTGCAAAACAATCCCAGCAGGACGAGCAGATTAATTCATCACATGCTCCCCAAATGCTTCTCCTCTGCTTGATCACAGGGTTTGGTAGAGTGTAACCATCCCGTGAGGTTCATTTACAGAAATGTCTATGGGGCCCTCATTGTACCCACTCAGTTGGAATCATCAAAGCAAGCACAGCTGACATTCATTGAGAGGTAACACGAAGTAGTGAATAGAATGCTAGGCTCAGAATCAGGAAGACTTTGGTTCAAGTCTCACCTCTGACATTAGTACCCTGGGCAAATCACTTACCCTTTCTCAGTCCTAGTTACTCATCCATAAAATGAAGGGATTGGAGTAATTGATTTCTAAGGTCCCTTCTAGCTCCAAATATATGATCCTTCTTGGTTCTTTAAAGTTGATGTTACCTTACCTTGTCTCAATGGATCCTCATAGTCATGGGGTGGGGCGCAGAGTAGATCTTACAAATATTATTATTTCTGTTTTATAGGTACAGAGACCAACTTTCAGAGAGGTCAAATAACTTATCCGTGATCCTACAATTAATAAATTTCAGAAGTAGGATTTGAATCCCAGACTTTCCTACACCAAGTATAGTAATCTTTCTACTATGCTACTCTGCCTTTGAGCCAAAGCTGTAACTCTTAAATATGGCATCCAGAACTAGTGGCTCAAAGAATGACTTGAGCATGACGCACAGGGGTGAGTCATGGAGATCTGGGCATCTCTTGTGGATAGGCCTAGAGGCCCAGTTGGGGCCAAGGAGGAACTCATCTGGGAGGAAGCGGGAGCTGTTTGGTAACTTCGTATTTTAATTAATTAGCCCCCTTCTTAAAAAAAAGTTTTTATTGATGTCCTTTGCTTTTTATTTCAACAGAATTTTCACCAGCATCCTTTCTTGTGCCCCTCCCAGAGAGCCATCTCATATAATAAACTATATTTTTAAAAGAAAAAGAAGAAAAAGAAGAGGAATAAATCAGCATAACTGATTAATACACCAAACATGTAAGAAAATAAGTGCAGTGCTCAAAATTCTATAAAAGGATTAGGTGTGTCTATCCTTTCACATTTCTTCTTTTGAACCATACTCATTCTTTATAATTTTGCAATCTTCACTTTTGATTTTGTGTGTGTGTATGCTTGTTCTTTACATTATTGTAGTCTTGGTATATGTATATTGTTTCCTTCACTCTATTTAAGTCACTCTGTCTGCATCAGTTCATGAAACTCTTTCCATGCTTCTCTGTCTTTCTCATATTCATCATTTCTTAAAGCACAGTAAAAGTCCATAACATCTGTGTACCGCAATTTGTTTAGCCATCCCCTAATTCACAGGCACCTATTTTATTTCCAATTCTTTGCTGTTACAAAAAATGATGCTATCAATATTTTGGTATATATGAAGACTTTCTTCTTATCAATGGCTTCCTTGGGTTATAAGCCTAATAATGGCACCATTGAGACAAAGGGTATGGACATTTTAGTTACTTTATTGGCATTATTCTAACTTGCTTTCCAAAATGGTTGACTAATCCACAGCTCCACCAACAGTACACCAGCGCATACATCTTCCCACAATCCTTCCAGAATAGACTATTAGCTTCTTCTGTTATATAAACCAGTTTGCAACTTATGAGGTAAAACCTCAGGTTTATTTTGATTTGCATTTCTTTAATTATTAGTGATTTGGAACATTCTTTTATATGATTGTTAACAATTTGCAAGTTTTTGGAGAACTGTTTGTTTCTACCTTTTGACCATTTATTTATCAGGGAGTGGCTTTTGGTTATATATATATATATATATATATATATATATATAGATAGATAGATAGATAGATAGATAGATAGATAGATAGATATACACACATACATACATACATTTATTTATCTGTTAATGATCTACATATCTTGGATACCAAACTCTTATCAGATAAATCTGATACAAAATTTTTTTTTCCCACTTGACTGCTTCCCTTCCCTATGTTAGGTACATTAATTTAGCTCCTGAAGAAGCTTTTCAGTTTCATGTGTAATCAGTTATCTCTTTTAGCTTTTGTAATTACTTCTATCCTTCATTTGGTTAAGAATATATCTGCTATGTATAGCTATGAGAGGTATATGATTGGTTTTTCTTCTAACTTTTTATCATATAACCTTTAATATTAATATAATGTGTCCATTTAGAATTTATTGTAGAATATGGTATAAGAGATTAGTCTAAGCCTAATTTCTACCAGACTGCTTTCTAGTTTTCCCATACATTTTTATCAAATGGGGAATTCTTTCTTAAGCAACTCACGTTTTCCATTATATCATATGCTAGGATAGTGAATCATTTCCGATTTTCTCTTGTCTAGTTTCTTTCATTGGTTTGCCTCTATTTCTTTAACCAATCCCAAGTGGCTGTGATGATTGCTGCTTTATAAAATTGTTTGAGGTCTGGAAGTACTATCCTCCCATCAGCCTTACACATTTTTATTATTCTCCCTGATACTCTAGAATCTAGATCTTTTGTTTTTCCAGATGAATATTATTTTATCAAATTTTTTCTAGTATCCCTTTGTAATTTGATTGGCATAGCATTAAAGCTGTAAATTAAACCTTATAGCATTGTCATTTTTACTGTGTTGGCATGGCCCAACCATAAGCACTAAATATTCCTTCAGGTATTTAGATTGTTGTTTATTTCCTTAAAGAGCACTTGATAATCAAATACACACAAGTATTTTGTGTGCTTTGGTAGAGTGACCCCTAGCTATTTTATATGTTTTGTATGTATTTGTAAAGACTTCCATTTCTATTATTGCCTCCTCAGTTTTGTTATTATTATGTAGAAATACTGCCTATTTTTGAAGCTGTTTTTGTTTTTGTTTTTGCAGCCTGCAGTTTGCCAGAAGCTATTAATTGGCTCAACTGGTATCTTTGGCCGATTCCCTAGAATTTTCTAAGTAAATCATCATGTAAATGGCAAATAGGGATGGTTTTATCTTCTCTTTACTGATCTTGATATCTTTAGTTTCTTTTTCTTGTTTTCTTGATATTGCTAGCATTTCCAGAATTATATAAAATAATAGTGGATAAAGTGGGCATTCTTGTTTTACTCCTGTATTTACAGTGTTAGGGGTGGCTAGGTGGTGCAATGAACAGAGCACCGACCTTGGAGTCAGGAAGACCTGAGTTCATATCCAGCCTCAGACAGTTAACACTTACTAGCCATGTGACCTTGGGCAAGTCACTTAACCCCAATTGCTCCTATGAAAAAGCAAAAAAAAAAAACCAACCCAACACAACAACAACAAAGGTTCTAGTGTATCGCTATTGAATCTGATGTTTACTTTTGTTTTTAGACAGATAAGTTGCATGATATTAAAAATAGGTCCCTCTATACCCATAGTTTGTAGGATTATTTTTAGAATAAATAAGTGTTACAACGTTGTCAAAGGCTTTTTCTGCATCTATTGAGATAATTGGGATAGTGGATGTTTTTGCTTTTAATATAATTAATTATTTTGATTGTTCTCCTAATGTTGAACCATCCTTTCATCCATAATACAAATCCAACTTGGTAATGATGAATGATTTCTTGGATTGATGACTGTAGCCTGTTTGACAGTATTTTATTTAATTTTTTGAATCAATATTCATTAATGATATTGTTCTACAATTCTACTTCTGTGATTTTTTTAGTTATTAGCCCCCTGTTTTTTCTCCTAAAAGAAACTTGGTAGCATGCTTCCCTTTTCAATTTTTAAGAGTAATTTATGTAGTATTTTACTAATTTCTTTTTTTAATAAAAATTTTGAGTTCTAAATTTTCTTCCTCCTTTCCCCTTCCATAAGATGGAAAGCAATATATACATATGCATATACATATACACATATACATATATACATACATATATGTGCATATACATATATGCAATCATGTAAAACATATATTAATTTCTTCTTTGAAAAATTGATAGAGTTCTTCTGTGAATCCATCAGGACCAGAAGGGTCCCCCCTCCTTTACAGGTTTCTATTTCCTTTCCTAAGACTGGGTAATTTAAGATCTCTGCTTGGTCTTCTGTTAATTTGGGCATTTTGTATTTTTCAAAGTAATCCTCTCTTTTATTTGTGTTCTCAGTTTTGTTAGCGTACTACTGTGCATAGCAGGTTCTGATGATTCTTTCTACTACTTCTGGTTTTGTTGCATTTTTGTTGATTTGATGCCTGCTCTCTTTTTTAAATCAGATTGGCTAAAAGTCTATTAATTTTATTAGTCTTTTCAAGGAACCATTTTTTGATTTATTTATCATTTTAATAGATATTTTTGCTTTCCAGTTGATCTATTTCTCTTCTCATTCTTAATATCTCCTGTTTTGTGCCTATTTTAGATTTGTTTATTTGTTGGCTTTCTAATTTTTTAAATGCATATTCAGTTCATTAATTTTTTCTTTTTCTATTTGGTTAATGTACATTTGTAGAGATAAAATTTTCCCCCCGAGGACTATTTTAGCTACATTCCAAGAATTTGGGGATGTTTGTTTCATCATTATCATTTTCTTTCACATAATTGTTAATTGCTTCTAAGACTTGTTCTTTGACTCACTAATTACTTAAGATTTCATTGTTAAGTCTCCATTTGAATCTTTGTCTTTGGTTTGTACTACCTTAACTGATTAACTATTTTTATTTCATTATGCTATATAAAGAAGGTTTTGCAGTTTTTGCCTTTTTATATATATATTTTTTGCAATATCTCTGTGTCCTAATACATGATCAACTTCTGTAAAAGTTTCATGTGGTGCTGATATAGCTATAATATATGTATATGTACATCTGTACATGCATGTGCATAGACTTATATTACATAATGCATACACAATCTTTATGTGTGTATATATATTAAGTCTAATATAGAAACATGTAAATACACACATGCATATATATTCTTTAGCCATCATACTTAGAAGATGCCATATGTCTTTTAGCTTTAATTTCTCCAGAAATTTGTTTAATTTTATACGTCACTTTTGTTTATCTTTCTTTTAGACTTATCCCAAACTGAGAGAGGGACATTGAAATCTCCTGCCACTATTGAATTACCATCTGTGCTTCTTATAGTTCTATAAATTGTTCCTTTATGAATTTAGACGCATTGAATTGATTAGGGTACAATTTGGAGCATACACATTTAATGCTGATATTGCATTGTCACCAATGTTTATTTCAGCATACTATAGCTTTCTTGTTTGTCTCTTTTTATGATATCAATGTTTCTTTTTGCTTTGTTGGACATTATTATTGCAACTTAGCTTTTTTATATTTACCTGATGCATAGTGATTTTTTTTCATCCCCTCATTTTTATTTTGTATATGTTTGGTCTTTGAATGTCTTTCTTGTAAGCAACATGCTGTGTGGTTTTGTTTTCTTATCCGGTCCTTCATTCATTTTCATTTTGTCAGATTGTTTAATCCATTCACATTTGAAGTTACTTCTTCCATTTGTTTCTAATGGTTTTTCCCCTCTTCTTCTGTAAACTTAGAGTTTTGTCTCTTTACTTATTTTAGTTTAATCTCCTCACTGGCTCTCTTCCACTCATCCTCAAGTGCACTCCTTCCTTTTAGTTTTACTTTTACCTAGTTTAACCATTTTGCTTACTTAGTTTCTTTTTCATTTTTCCTTTTATGTAGTTATTTAATTATTCCTTATTTTCCCTTCTCATTTAAGAAGTTAAATAAAATTCCCATTCCCAATCCTCCCTTTCAACTTGTTTGGTTTGTTAATTTTTGAATATTCAATTTCTGTACCTTTTTATAAAAATTCTCATTATTATTTATCTCTCCTTTCTGTCTATTCTAGACTTTTGTTCTTTGGCTCATGGCTCTTATACTTATTTAGTCTTTCTTTAGTATCTGTATTCCTCGTGGAATTAATGCTCATAAGGTACTTATTCTGAGCTCCTTCTTCTAAACAGTTTTTATGTTATGGCCTTATCTTGTCCCCTGGCTCCCCACCCCCTTATTTTTTCTTGTGCCTCTGTCTTAGAAATACCAGTTCCTGTATAAGACGGAGAGAATATTGCTCTATGGTAGGAATTTTCCTGTATCCCTAATTCTGCAGTTTATTGTTAGCCATTGCCCTTCCCATGGTAATTTTTCCCCCATTTCTCATGAATCTCCCTGAGTCCATTCCCTCTCATTCTTCTGAATGCCAGGAACTCTGATTCCCTTTCTCCAGAGGCAGGATTATTGGTCTCTCTAAACACCAAATATCTGCAGATTATATCTATTGTAAGATCCCTATCCTTGTTTATAGAATCTCTCTCTCCTCATGGAAGCATTCATCAATGGTTTCCCCTCCTACCACTGAAACAAGCTAACCTCATTTCTTTTTCTTTTCTTCAGTCCCTCCCTTTGCTTCCTCACCCATTCTCCTGTGAGCTTCCCTTCTTTCTGAGAGATGGTAGGAGTTGTTTTCATTTCACTGTTGGCCTTTAACTTGATTAGGGAACATCCCATATTCTCCTTTATATTTGCCCTCAATTCCCTCTTTTACACACTCTCCTACTCTGTAATTCAGTACCACCAAAGCACTGATTCACCTGTAGGTGGGGTGTTATAAGGTTTACTCTATGATGTTTCAGGCCTGTTTTCCACATCACTTCTATTTGTCTTTTAACCGTTTCTTTTTTTACTCTTTAGAAAGAAATTTCTTAATCCTCTCTCTCTCTCTCTCTCTCTCTCTCTCTCTCTCTCTCTCTCTCCCTCTCTCTCATTATTCTGTTGCTGCTATTCTTGGTTGCTGTATTTGTTTACCTTTCTTGTATCTGTATCCTGGGGTGTTTGAAAAGCTAACGATTTGTTCAGGTCTGGTTTTCTTTCTAGGAATGCTTCAAACACCTCTTTTATTGAGCATCCATCTTTTATTATTAATTGTTAGGCTCTGGTTTGTAGGATATGGTCACTTTAGGTTACATTTTGAATTACTTTGCTTTCCCAAACACATTATTCTATTCTCTCCTGTGATTTTTGGTCAGTGCAGAATAGTCTTGTTTTATTTAAATTTCCTTTGTCTATATTTTAAGGTCTTTTTCATGGTCACTTGTAGAAGCTGTCATTGGAATTGCTAAATTTAAGCACTATTTCTTGTAGTTTTGCAGCATAGCATTTCTCTGCTTCCCCCCCCCCCCCCCACACACACCTTGGAGGCAATCTGTGGATTCCTTCAATTGGCACTTTGTTTTCTGTGTTCAGAAGTTCTGGGCAGTTTTCTTGCGTTATGGTGTTCAAGTTTTTTTGATTTGGCATGTTCTTCTGGAAGAACTATAATCCCTATGCATCAAGATCAATATTCTGCTTGTATGAAGATCATGCTTTCTTTTAATGTTATCGCATTTTGTTTCTCTTCTTTCAGGTTGTCCTTCACTTCTGTGTAATTGCATCGTCTATTAGTTATTGTCTCTTTTGTTTCTTTGGTGAGACTTGCCACTGTGGATTCAAGATTTTTTTTCTATTCTGCCAATTATTTCTGCTGTGCAAGCCATCAATTTTGCTTTCACAATTCTGATTTCTCTTTTAAACCATTGAGGAACACTCTCCTGGGGTTCTCTGCTCTCTTGGGAATCCACAGTATTCTCTACCTCCTCAGTTATTCATTAATTTTTTTTGTCTTGCAATATTTATTCAAGATGTGACCTTATTAGGGTTCTTGGTGTCCTAGACCATGAAGACAGCAAAAATTTCTTTATCTCTTGTGCTTAATTCATTTTTGGAGAGGCATGAGAGGTTGCAGGGATTTAGAAAATATCTAGTCCTCCATCATGTTCTTTAACTAATTATTCTTATGAAATAAATGCTAAATGGATTTGTTTCTATGCAGCTGAAGGATTGCAAATTCTGTCAGTGCCTGGGGGCAAAATTCCTGCTGCTTATTCTAATTATGGCTTTACTCTCAGTTGAGATAAAGACCAAAGCCAAGTGAAGAAGAAGTTTCCAAGTTATAGATTCAGAAGTGGGGAGAAACAAGCATGAGTCAACATATGAAGCCAAGAGTCTCAAACAAGTGGGTCAAAGAAAGAAGAGGGTATGTGTCAGGTGAGATGGCAGCAATGAGAGTGGAGGTTTTCAGGTGGGCTATAAGGTAATCCTGCAGTTGAAGAGTGGAATCAAAGCCTAGAGTGGCTGGGGAGCTGTGGAAGTCCATTCCAAGCCAGGCAAGGGCATTGTCCTGGTTGAGTGGAGGGTCTGTGCTCTAGTTGAGAATATCTTTAAGGTAGATTTGTATGTTCCTTGATTACACTGGTTATATCACTCTTTCACCTGGAATATGGGCCCCATAGTATCTGGGTGAACCTCATGTTTTATGTAAGTAAACTAAGTAGGGTTTCAAATATTCAGCACTTAATCACACACATGCTGTTGCTGCAGTGCTTGTGGCATTCAAATATTCAATTTGGCCAAAAGAAACTGCTACCCATGCATTTACTCTCCATACCCTCTGCCTGACTGTCAATAGGCATTCACTTAGTTGACAGATTGACAATTACCTAACAAGGATCTTCCACAAGGGTGAAGTATGTCAATGAATGGGTCAAGTATAATGGGTGAAATGAGAAATTGGGTACTGTCACAGCTTCTAGGATAATTAGAAAAAGCCATCTCCAATGCTTTAGCTTATATCACTTTAGGTACCTAATAAATGCATTTAGACTTTGAAGTAGGTCCATTTGTTACTTTCTTTCCCCTCTACTTATTACTTTCAATATCAGAAATGAAAATAAGAATTATTAAACTGAGACACACCTACTAAATGTACTTATTTTCTATCTCTGTGGGTATAGGAAAGTGGGACCACTGAGAACCTGCTCTGATGCTGAGGAATGAATCTTCCTAGAACTTAGAGAAACTTGAGAAAACTTGTGTCACCTGATATAGAGCAAAATAAGTAGAATTAGAAGAACAATTTACATGATGTTCATAATAACATAAAGGAAAACAATGCTAAAGGACTTCTGAATTCTTATCAGTAAGATGAATCCTGATTTCAGAAGACTGATGATGATGATGATAGAATAGATAGAGAGAGACAGACAGACAGACAGAAAGACAAATAGATAGATAGATAGATAGATAGATAGATAGATAAAGTGCCTGTTAGGTACCAGACACTGTGCTAAGTGCTGGAGATAAAAATACAAGCAAACAAGATGGTCCCTGACCTCAAGAAGCTTACATTCTAATGGTGGGAGAGAACATATAAAAGGATGCTAGAGAGGTGAGAGTAATGTTGGTACAGAGGGGGACACAGGCCTTTTTGGGGGCATGGTAAGGAGACAGCGGGGAAGTGTTGTGGAAGTTGGGGTCACAGCAAGATAAGGCAAGAGCTTGCCTATCATGGTCAGGGGATCCAGAAGGGAAGTACAAAATTCTGGTGAGAAGGAGATTAGGTTGAAAAGTGATAGCTGCAGAGTACTTGGCATGGTGAGGAACTGGCCAGGAAGAGGTGTGGAAGCCTGAGGCCTGTCAACATAAGGTAAAGGCTCACCTATTATAGCCTAGGGATCTAGGGTCAGAGTCCAGGTTACCAGTGATGAAGAGGAAGAGGATGTGATGATCTGAGTAGAGAAAGCATGGAGTGGGCTGGGAAGTGGTAAAGGCTAAGACCCAGCAGGATAAGACCAAAACTTACCTACAAGAGCCAAGGGACACAAGAGTAAAATCCAAGAGAGGGAGGGAGATAAAAATGAGGATGATGCCTGGAGAACAGATAGCATGGTGAGGAGATAGTGAGCAAGTGAAGTATGCCTTTCATCTCTCAGCTGAGAGGCGGGGGATTATAGGTGTTAAATGGAGCATACATCACCAGAGTCAATGTGTTGATTTGTTTTGCTTGACTGTACTTATTTGTCACAAGAGAGGGATCTATTAGGGAAGGGAGTCAGGAAATCATTGAGAAGTGGGCAGATATAAAACAAATGCTAAGAGTATCTCCACCACTCCCTCCCTCTTATATAGCAATTGATTGGAGAGGAAGAGCTCTATTTGTGCTTAAGTAAGAGGCTAATAAGAGGAGGAGGAGGAGGAGGAGGAGGAGGAGGAGTAATAGTAGTAGTAGTAGTGGTGGTGGTGGTGGTAGTAGTAGTAGTAGTAGTAATCTACAAGTGACCCAAAGAGCAAAGGAAAGAAAGAATGTGGCCACTGTAGGCAGGAGGGAAGGAAACAAGCATTTATTAAGCACCTACTGTGTCCCAGGAACTTTATAAGTGTTATCTCATTTGATCCTTACAACAACCCTAGGAGGTAGGTGCTATTATCATCATTATTTTATAGTTGAGGAAACTGAGGCATTCAGGTTAAGGTGACTTGCCCAGGTTCACAGAGCTAGGAAATAACTGATGTATTTTAATTCAGGTCGTCCTTACTTGAGGCCCAGCATTCTATCCACTGTGCCACCTAGCTGCCTAAGTAGATTGCAGTACTTTACCACTCAGTTATGACTTGCCTTCAAGAAGTGCCCAAGAAATGTTTAATGATGGACTATCCATAAAACTCATGACACACTTTGAAATATAATCTGAATTTTTCATAATCTGCATTTTTACCATTTCTCCATCACTTTTGAAAGTCTAGATAATCAACAAAACAATTAATCAAGCCCTGATTTGTAGCATTTGCCAATTTCTGAAGTATAAATGCTCTTGCCAAAAACCCAACAATAACAATCAGCTTTTTAGCCAGCTCCAGCATACCTCTGAAAGAAATTAACAGGAGGTGTATGACCCGTAAAGGAGGTGGGCCACTCACATATGGAGAGTGAAGGCCAACAGATGCACAGCCTAATTGCTACACTGGTATCTTTGACTTTTTGGAGGAAATAAAAGAAATGCCCTCAACAGCTGGGTGAACCCTTTATGGAGGGTTTATGGAAAGACTTGGACAAGAAATAGGATTAAAAGATGTCCATGGCATTTGATCAGTGTCAGTGGAAGGAATGCCCTCAGCACTAAGATCATGGATCTCCCACCTTCCACATACACCATTGGATCCATAATTGTCTATTCATAGAATGATTTCAGGCTACAAAGCAGTCTCGTATGCGTTCCCTCATTTGAAACTCACAACAGCCCTGTGAGGTAAGTAGTGCAGGAATAATCATAGGATCATAGTTTCAGAGCTGGAAAGAACCTTGGAAATCATCAAGTCTAATACCCTTCTTTTTGCAAATCAGAAAACTGAGGCCCATGGGGCAGCTAGGTGGTGCAGTGAATAGACCACTGGCCCTGGAGTCAGGAGGACCTGAGTTCAAATCTTGCCTCAGACACTTAACATTTACTAGTCGTGTGACCTTAGGCAAGTCACTTAACCCCAATTGCCCCTAAAAAAGGCAAAATAAAAAAAGGAAACTGAGTCCCAGAGAAGTAAAGTGACTTGTCCACGGTCACACTTTGAACTGAATTGTTTTTCCAAATTCGAGTCGAGCAATCCATATCCACTATACTGTGCCACCTATTACATGGCTATTAACACTGTAAAGATAAGGAAATTAAAGCCCAGAGAACTGAAATACCTTGACCAAGGTCACACAGAGCCAGAACAGAAACCTGGATCTTCTGATTTCCAGGCCATTGACACTTCTAATACACAGTATTGCCTAGAGTTGCACTGAAGCATCCTTCAAGCCATGGAAGGACTGTCTGTCTTAGCATTCCTTCCCTAAATTGCTGCCCCGCCCAAGACTGCATAAATCTATATCAAGGACTGCACTCAACACCCCCTTTGCATAGCCTTTATGACATTACTGTCATTTTATAAGTTTGGATTTTTTAGGTTTATTCATCACACAAAAGAACAGAACAAGATATTTGGGAATGCTGCCAACAGGTAGCAGCAGGTGGCTTGATTCATGCAGTGTCATGGTGTGAGCACAAGGTATGAAACAGTTGCGATTTAGATCAGAAACATGAATTTTCTACTGCTTCCTTTTTGTAATATAAATATTATTTTACCTTCCACTAACAAGTACAGGTATTCAAATATATAACAAGAAGAAATGTAAAGGATCTGTAACTTCATCCAGGAAAATAGTAAATAAAACATCAGCAACTAGATTACAGCAATATATCAAACATTTATTCATTATGAGCAAGTTGGTTTTATACTAGCAAAGCAAGGATGGTACAATATTAGGAAAACAATTAGCATAATAAATCACATTAACAATGAAAAATAATAAAAACCATAAAATTATGGCCACAGATGCAGAAAAGACCTTTGGTAGAATGCAACACCCACTTATGTTTAAAAACATGAAGAAGTATGGGAATGGAAGGATTCTTCCTTAATGGAACAGAAAGCATTTATTTGAACCAAAGAGGCAAAATTATATCCAATGGGGGAAGCTTTTCATTCTGCACAAAGGTTAAGTAAGGCTTTCCCCCACCCCTACCTTCCACATATACCATTTTTTAACATAGTCCTATAATAGTAAGATAAGAAAAAGAAATTAAAGCAATGAGCATTGGTAAAGAAGAAGTCAAAATATCTTTATTAATAGACAATGTTGTAGTTTATTTGGAAAAGCCAAGAGAATCAACAAAAGTATTAAGAGAGGTAATAAACAACCTCCACAAAATAATCAGGTATAAGATAAACCCACAAAACCATCAGCATTTCTATATTCCACTAATAAAAGAAGAAAAATGTGATAGAGAAATACTGTTTAAAATTATGAGAAACGGAATTAAATATCTGAGAATTAACTTGCCAAGATGTACAGAATTTATATGCAGTCAAAAATAAGACAATATTTACAGAAATAAAGGAAGAAAGATTCAATGGTTATGTTTAGGCCACTCTGGATGTGAAATTAATCTCTGGATTTAATATAGTGATCAAAACACCAATGACTCAGTAATGAGTCATTTCCTGTCTGTTAAAAGAAAATCAATTTATTTTTGTGGTATTAATATTTTCCATCAGTATTTACCAGTCCAGTGCTTCTAACTCTTTTCTCAAAAATTTGTACAAACATATGTATTATGCATGAATGTATATATGTATGTATGAGGTTTCTAGGTAGTTGACAAGTCTTTGACATTTCTCATCCTTTATTCCTGATCTCTGTTTTCCAATATATTTCTCGTCATCTTCATTATAAAAGTTGTTTTTATTTTATATTAACAGAATGACAGGTTTGGTAAAAACAAAATTAAGAAGAATGGAAAGTTAGGGGTGTGTTCAGATTATGAAGGGCTTTCAATGACAAGTAGAAGATTTGATATTTTCTCTTCCCGGTAATATGGAGCCACTGGAGTTTATTGAGTAGAGGACGTGGCATTGTCAGACCTGTGTTTTAAGATCACTTTGGCAACTAAGTGAAGGATGGACTGGAATAAAGAGAGTTTGTAGAAAGGAGACCAAACAGCAGGCTTTTGCAATAATCTAGGTGTGTGGTGATGAGGGTTTGTATCAGAGTGGTGGCAGAGTCAGAGTAGAGAAGGGGGGGTATACAAGAGATCTTATGAAGGTAAAGTCAACAGGCCTTGGCAACAGATTAAATATGGAGGGAGGGGAAGAGTAAAAAGTCAAAGATGACAGCCTGGGCCACCGGGAGAGTGGTACACTCCGCAGTAAAGAAATTAGGAAGATCAGATGGTTTGGGAGGAAATATATGAGTTCAGTTTGGGACATGTTAAATTTAAGATGTCTATGGAGCATCAAGTTTGATCTCTTCAATAGCCAACTGGAGATGTAGGATTGGAGGTCAGCAGAAAGCTTAGGGTTGGATAAGTAGATTTTTAGTATCATAAGCATGGAGATCATAACTGAATCTATGAGAGCTGATGAGATTATCAAGAAAAGTATAAAGAAAGAAGAGAGTCCTGGATAGAGTCCTACAGGATGCCCAGGGTTACTGAGTGTGACCTGGAAGAAGAACTAGAAAAAGAGAGAGAGAGAGAAGAAGTCATCATTTAGGTAAGAGGAGAACCAAGAAAGAAAGCAGTGTCATGAAAACTTTGAGAAAAGAGAGTATCAAGGAAAAAAAGGGTGATAGCTTCAAAGGCTGTAGAGAGGTCGAGAAGGATGAGGATTAAGAAAATATCATTAGATTCAGCAATTAAGAGGGTAACTTTTGAGAGAGCAGTTTTGGTGGAATGATTGTGTACAGAAGCCAGACTGGAGAGACTTAAGTAAAGAGTGAAAGGAAAGAATGGAGGCATCTATGTTTTGTGAGTCTAGAAGCAGAGAGGAAGGAATTGTTCCATGGAACTAAGCCAAGAACCAGCAGCCTTAAGGTAACCAATGAAAGGAGAAAGGAAAGACTGTATTCTGAACTTCTCCATCATACCCCAGACACCTCCTCATTCTGAAAGATCACTACAGCCCTAGAATTAATACCTCAGAAGCTCCTTCTGCAGTCCCTCCTTCTGATTGGATAGCTCCTCTTAAAATCTCCATTTAAGGAGGACACTGAGACGAAGCATATCTTCATTTTTCACCAGGCTGGACTCTGGACATTTATGTCCCCTCTCGATCCCTTTTATTTTCATTTTGTGCATTCTCTTATCCTATTAAAATGTAAGCACCTCGTGGGAAGTAACTGTCTTTCTTTTTGCTTAAATTTTTATTTCCAGTACTTAGCACACTGCCTGGTATACAGTAAGTGTTTAATAAATACTTGCTGATCGACTGACCTATTATAGAAGGCCTTCTCAAGATCACTCAGACATTAAGAGTCAAAGGGGGGATTTAAGGTCTTCCTGACTCTGAGGCCAGTTCTCTATCCATTAAGCTATGCTGCCTTTCATCAAAATATGTCTTGATTTAATTTGGAGGAGGCTAATGAGTTCTGTGTAGAAATTCTCTACCTCTTCAGCTTCTACAAGAGATATCATCAGATAAGCTGAAACTCCTTTTGAGGGGTTTCTTGGCAAAGATACTGGAGTGGTTTGCCATTTCCTTCTCCAGCTCATTTTACAGATGAGAAAACTGAAGCAAATAGGGTTAAGTCGCTTGCCCAGGTTCACACAGCTAGTAAGTGTCTGAGGCCAGATCTGACCTCAGATCTTCCTGATTCTAGGACCAGCACTTTATCCACTGGGCTACCTAGCTGCCCAGAACACCAACAACAATAAAAACAGAATTTCTCTACATCTTCTGCAAGAGATACTGTCAGATAAGCTGCAATTACCTTCATGGAGGTCTTTTATTCATATATCATGATGGGCAATGCAATGTGAGATGACTAGGTGTTCCATGAGTAAGGAATGGTCATTTCTCCCCATGTTCTCCATCATTCCCACCTCAGCAACCATTTCCTCCCAATTAATGAGAAGGAGAATAAGGTTTTCCCTGGTTGATTCTTCCATCTTTAAAGAATGAAATGATCATTTCATCTAATCAATAAGTTATTAGATATTCTGGTTTTTGCAGAGATTGTTGCCTAAACTTGAGGTCATAGGTTTTTATTGCTGTCTTCTTTTCTTGGCTTTTTGTCTTCTGTAAATGTCTGGGTATAAACTTCTATTCTTTCTTCATTCTCTGTGGTATCTGGTTTGGTGGTAGTTTCATCCCCTCTCTATCATTTTTTTCTTTTAGATTGCTGTTGACTACATTTACAAGATACCCAACAAATACCTTCTTACCATTCTTTGTTAGGTACAGTCCATTCCTGTCGTGGACTTTGTCATCTCTAGAAAGCCAAATCCCATCCTTGATCACAATTTTTGCAGCTAACTGTTCTCTTCCTAAATCAGGTATTCTCTTGTTTCCCTTCCCTTCAATGGACGTCAACATGCTTTGGGCCTCAAAGTTTTGTTCATAACTGTTGGCCATACTTTCAAGGGTCCTTCTGGCAATATTATTTGTGCCCTTCTGACTCACCATGAGTAGGGGGACAGACATAACATTTTGACAGTTCCTGGGAGGTTCTCTGTTATGTCTTGAATACATAGTCCAAGAGGACAACAGAACCTGCTATTGATATTATCAGGCCAACAAATACTGACAACGTCAGTACCTGTGCTCAATGAATCATGAACTTTGCTGTTTCATTAGACCAAGGGTGGGGAACCTGCAGCCTCAAGGCCACATGTGGTGTGGCCCTCTAGGTCCTTGGGTGCAGCCTTTTGATTGAGTCCAAGTTTTATAGAATAAATCCTTTTATTAAGGAGATTTGTTTTGTGAAGTGTGGGTTCAGTCAAAGAGCCACACTTGAGGACCTAGAGGACTACATGTGACCTTGAGGTCACAGGTTCTCCACCCCTGCCTTAGAATGTTACTGGGGTCTCTAAGCTGAAAGTTTCAGTGGCTGTACTATATCATTCGTTGAAGGACAAACACTTGCTTCCTCCTTCAGATTCCAGCTCTTTTCAGCCAGAAAGAGGTTCAAAATCTATTTGTTAGGTCCAGGCATCCAATTGTCCTTTTTCTTTTCTTCCTTCTCTGTGTGACTTTCTTCCATTTTCCAACCTCCTGACAAATTTTGTTTCTCACTACCTCTTTAGAACTTTTTTTAAACATTGAAGCCCTGCTTCCTTCTTAAAAAAGAACACTTCATTGTCCTTGACAACCTAAAGTGTGGAAACGTATTTCTCAAATCCCTTGAATTTCTTTTTTTAGAGAGAGACAAGCCTGTGCTTGGTACATAGATAGCAGTCCCTTGGTTGTGGCAAAACTACAAGCATCACTCACTGGAAAAGAATGCACATTTTCCATGTCCTCCATAATGATTGGAATTCTCAGTCTTGTTTTTTTTAAATTACTTGAAAGTATTGGAAATTCACCTTTTACACAGCATATTAAGAACTTTGAAATTGTTTGGCCTCTTACGTGCTGAACAGCTGTGGCCCCCTTCTTTTCCCTCTTCTCACTGACCTCTTGTTTGCTTTATCAATTTGTTTTTTCCTTCCTCTTTTTCCTTTTCCACAAGTCCTCCCCTTCAGGTTCTTATTCCATTCTTTTCTTTGTTCAATTCGAACTATTTTCTTTCAGCTCAAGATATTAATCAAGTCAAGGCCTTTGTTGCTTTCATATCCTTATAGGATAACTCCACTTCCAATCCAATTCAATTGAATTCAATAAATCTTTTCTTAAGGTTCTGCTGTGTGCAAGACTAGGCACATGGAATACGAAGATAAAATGGAAACAATTCTTGCCCTCTAGGGACATGCATTCCACTTGAGTATGCAAGTATACACAGATAAAAAGAAAATACTTCAAGGAAGGAGTCAGACAGGCAACTGGGGGGATGAGTAATCAGAAAAGGCTTCTTCTGGCAGGAAGTCTTACTTGAGTTGGAGCTGGAAGGAAGCTGAGGATTCTTTAAGATGGAGGTAAGGAAGGAATTCCAGGGATAATGAGTGACTTGCCAATAAAGTTCCAGTCCTGGGACCATATGTGATAAACTCTGCCTTCTTCCAACCCCTGTGAGGGGTTTGGGGAATCTACCTCTGGAAGCGGGTGATAATGTATTTTGGAGGGGCCTGGATCTCTCCTTCAGAGCATGCTTCAGTACTCTTTGATTACTGAGTGGTGAGGAAAAAAACCTTTTGACTGGCTGCTGAGCTGGAACTGCTGAACTGTGCATATAAAAGGCAATAATTGACCAATTTGATGGTTTTCTTCTGTTGGTCTTGAGATGTAAGGATGACTCTCTAAGCTCTGGAGGGTCAGTGGGAGAGTACCTTTCCCCCAAATTCCACCAGGCTGGCCCATGAACACATGGTGTCTTAGAGAAAGCTATGCCTGGGATGGGGCCACTTCTTGTTTGGAAGAGATACAAGAAGTCTAAGAACTGGAGCATTTACCAAAATTTGCCAAAAGCTGATCCTAGTGAGGAGCATATTTCTTGAGGCATTACCTGTGGGATTCAGTCCAAAAGAGAATTAACCTGGCAACCAGGTCTTGACATGTATCAAAAGAGCAACTCACACATTGACTATGCTGCATGTGGATGGGAACTTGATGAAGCATATATTTAGCAGCAAACGCTTAAAGTTTGAGCCCACTCTCCCTAAGGAACACAGTGGTAGAAGGGAGACTATCTCAGTTTGAAGGGATGTTTTTATACTTGGTTTTCTGTAAATATCTCTAATTGATCATAAGTGATACTGGGAGGATGTGATTAGCACTGGCAGTTGATATTGGTTCAGTGTTCACTGGCATTTGATATTGGCAAGAGCACACTGGAATGGAGTCTTGAACTGATAGCATTAGAAAGATACTCTGACCCTTCAGAGGTAGTCCTAGTACCCTGAGGGAACTATACAGCCAGCCCTCTGGGGATTAGACCTGCCAGTGCAAGTTAGAATTTGGATAAGGATCCCCAGAGTCTATATGGAAAGACTGCACAGGAATGGCCAGTAGGCTGTGCAAATACATGATTAGGAATGGTGAACAGAGTTCAGAGAGCAGTGTGGAAAGCAGTTTGCCTGGAATAAAGAGTATATGGCTACAAAATAGAATATAAAATAACAAATATATTTAGAAAAGTAGGTTGGAGATATGGAGGGCTTTCAACGAGAGACTGAGAAATTTAAATTTTATCCTAGATGAAACTGGGAGCCACCTACACTCTGAACAAGTCAGTGACATTGTCATACTTGTGCTTCAGGGGAAAAAATGGCAGCTATAGGGAGGAAGGATTAGAGAGGGGAGGGAGTCCTTGTAGGTGGTAAAGAGGGAAACGCTAGGGTGTTTCCAATGGGGAACAATCCCGATACTTTGATTCTGATGCTCCTTCCTAATTCCGAGCCCCACACTGCAGTCAGCAGGGAGTGTCCTGATTTTTCTCTTTGTATCCCTAGCACTTAGCACTGTGCTTGGCACATAGAAAGTGCTTAATAAATGTTTTCCCATCCATCCATCCATCCATCCATCCATCCATCCATCTATCCATCCATTGGCACTTTAGTCTAAGGAACCATTCCAGTGTCTCTTCATTTATAGGCTGATGCTAAACTCTTTTTAATGGGTTTCAACTCCCTTAAAGACCTCATTTCCTTCTTTCCATGTGAAAGAAGGAAGAGTGAGTCAGAGAGAGATACATAGTGTTTCTATGAGGAGAGTTTAACTCCACCCCACCTTTCCTGTCCCTAGACTTGATTTCACTTCTAAAATCATAAAGAAGTAACTTTCCAGTTCATTCTTTTTTTTTTTTTTTTTTTTTTTTTGCTTTTTGGAGGGGGGGGAGTTAGGGCAATTGAGGCCAAATGACTTGCCCAAGGTCACACAGCTAGTTTGCATGTTACGTGTCTGAAGCTGGATTTGAACTCAGGTCCTCCTGACTCCAGGGTCAGTGCTCTATTCACTGCACCACGTGGCTGCTCCTTTCTAGTCCATTCTTTTTTTTTAATTAAATTTTATGTTTATTTTTAGTTTACATCATTCATTTCCACAAGATTTTGAGTTACAAATTTTCTCCCCATCTTTCTCCTACCCAATACCACAAAATAGCAATACCACTGTATACCCCCTCCCCCAATCTGCTCTCCCCTATATCCTCCCATCTCTCCTCCCACTTTCCAGTAGGGCAAGATGGATCTCCATACCCCAGTGCCTGTATATCTTATTTCCCAGTTGCATGTTAATGATAATAATAATAATAATAATTAAAAAAAACATTTGATTTTACAACTTTGAATTCCATATTCTTTCCCTTCCTCCCTCATCACCTACCCTTACTGAGAAGATAAGCAATTCAATACAGGTTGTGCATGTGTAATTATTCAAAACATTTCCATAGTGGATATATTGTGAAAGACTGACTATATTTCCCTCCATCCTATCCCTCCCCCGACTTGTTCTATTCTCTACTTTGACCCTGTCCCTTTTCAAAAGTGTGTGCTTCTAATTACCCTCTCCCCCAACCTGCCCTCTCCTCCATCACCCCCCTTCTCATCCCCTTCTCCACACTCTCCTGTAGGGTAAAACACTCAATTTAGTGTGTATGTCATTCCCTCCCTAAGCCAAGTTCAATGAGAGTAAGGTTGACCCATTTCCTTTTGCCTTCCTGTTCTTCCCCTCCATCGTAACAGTTACCCCTTGCCTCTTCCATATGAAATAATTTACTGCATTCTGTCTCTCCCCATCTCCTCTCATTATATTCCTCCTCTCTCACCTCTCAATTTTACCTTTTAAATATCATCCCTTCCTGTTCAATTGATCCTGTGCCCTCTGTCTATGTATACCTGTACAAATATATACACACACTCACATATGTATTCATACACACATATACCCTCCTATATAAACATATATATTCCCTTCAACTGTCCTCATACTGAGAAAAGTTTAAGTTATGATTATCATTTTTCCATGTAGGAATGTAAATAGTTCAATTTTGATAAGTTCTTTATGATTTCTTTTCCCTGGTTACCTTCTCACGCTTTTCTTGCTTCTTGTATTTGAGTGTCAAATGTTCTATTCAACTCTGGTTTTTTCATCAAGAATGCTTGAAAGTCCTCTATTTTATTGAATGACCATATTTTCCCCTGAAACATTATACTCAGTTTTGCTAGGTAGGTGATTCTTGGTTTTAATCCTAGCTCCTTTGTCCTCTGGAATATCATATTCCAAGCCCTTTGATCCTTTAATGTAGAAGCTACTAGATCCTGTATTATCCTGATTGTGTTTCCACAACATTCAAATTGTTTCTTCTTGGCTGCTTGTAATATTTTCTCCTTGATCTGGGAACTCTGGAACCTGGCTATAATATTCCTCAGAATTTTCTTTTGGGGATCTTTTTCAAGAGGTGATTGGTGAATTCTTTCAATTTCTATTTTGCCCTCTGGTTCTAAAACATCAGGACAACTTTCCTTGAGAATTCCTTGAAGGATGACTTCTAGGTTCTTTTTTTGATCATGGCTTTCAGATAGTCCAACAATTTTTAAATTATCTCTCCTGGATCTATTTTCCAGGTCAGTGGTTTTTCCAATGAGATATTTCACATTGCCTTCTATTTTTCCATTTGTTTGGATCTGTTTAATAGCATCTTGATTTTTCATAAAGTTATTAGCTTTCATTTGCTCCAATCTAATTCTGAAGAAAATATTCTCTTCAGTGAGCTTTTGAAATTCTTTTTCCATCTGGCAAATTTGGCTTTTTAAGGCACCCTTCTCCTCATTGGCTTTTTGGGCCTCTTTTGCCATTTGAGTTACTCTATTTTTTTTATATATTTTTATTTATTTTAGTTTACATCATTCATTTCCATGAGATTTTGAGTTACAAATTTTCTCCCCATCTTTCCCCTACCCACCACCCCAAAACAGCCATCCCCTTGTATAACCCCTCCCCCAATCTATTCTCTCTTATGTCCTCCCCCATCACCCCACTGACTTACCGGTAGGGCAGGATGGATCTCCCT
>CM053582.1:24103747-24135188 GCA_028627135.1 Pseudochirops cupreus
TGGTGTGGGAGTTTTGACTGTGTTGTCTTCCTCCCGTTCTCTGCTTTGATCCTTCTTTTCTCCAAAGAAGGAATACAGAGTTTGGTTACTGCTCTTACCTTGCTTCCTGTGCTTATTCATGGCTGGCCAGTCAGTGAATTTTTTTTTTTTTAGCTCTGTGGAACTCTGCTTCCAGAGGGGAAAGCTCTGTCCCAAATTGCTGGGGTTTTCCCAGCTGCTGGAGCTTTTAGGAGGCTGCTGGGTTCCTCCCCAACTCTGGCTCACTGAAAAAATACCCCAGGACCCCCACCCAAGACCACAATCCAGATCCAGGCTGCTTAATGCGAGAGCATTTGGCCTCTGAATGATCGCTTGGTCCCCCTGCAGTCTGCAGGCCGGGAGCTCTGAAGTGGCAGTATGGAGGCAGGTGCAAGACCTCTGCTTCTGTGGGTTCCTTGCCCTGGAAGCAGTTTGGCCGGACCCACTTTTCTCCCCCGATTTAGCCAAGCACCACTAACCTTTCACTTAGTCCTTTTTTTTTTCCTTATGCCTTGATAATTCTGGAAATTGCCACAGCTGCCGCAGATCCGCTCTCCCGAAACTCCAGCCAGGGCTCGGCTTGTCTTGTCCAGCTGCCTCTGGGGCAAAGCCGTGGTTTCAGGCTAGGCTGGTTTCAGCTCACAGAGCTGAGATGGTTCCTCCAAGCTGAGCTGCCTTTAGCAGAAAGTATACTTGTGTGCATTTTGGAGGTCTAGAATTTGTTTAGAGTCATATTTTATGGGTATTTTGAGGTGGCTATGTGAGAGCTGCAATATGTTGCTGCTCCTACACCACCATCTTGGCTCCGCCCCCCCGAGTTAATCTATTTTTTAAGGTGTTATTTTTTTTCAGTCAGGTTGTTGATTCTCTTTTCATGATTTTCTTGCATCATTCTCATTTCTCTTCCCAATTTTTATTCCACTTCTCTTACTTGATTTTCAAAATTCTTCTTGAGCTCTTCCATGGCCTATAATCAGTTCATATTTTTCTTGGAAGCTTTTGGTGCAGGAGTTCTGACTTCATTGTCTTCTTCCCATTCCATACTTTAATCTTTTTTGTCCCCCCAAAAGGAATCTAAAGTTGGATTGCTGTGCTTCCTTTGCTTTCTTTGCTTGCTCATGTTGCCATTCAATTACTTGACTTTCGAGCTCTTTGCCACAGTAGAACTCTGCTTCCAGAGGGGAGAGCTTTGTCCCAAATTGCTGGGGTTTTTGTAGCTTCCAGAGCTATTAGGAGGGTACTGTCTCTGCAGCCTCCACAAACTCTGGCTCACTGGTCACACACCTCAGGACCACCACCCAAGACCGCGATCCAGATCCAGGCAGGTTAAAGCAAGAGCAATTACCCTCTGAATGTTCACTTGGCCGACCTATGATCTGCTGGCTGCGAGCTCTGAAGCAGTCACATGGAGGCAGCTGCAGGGCTGCTGCCCCTCCACTACTTCTCACCACTTCTAGCTCTGGGGCAAGGCTGGACCTCCTCCTCTATCCCCCCCAGTCCAACAGAGTTTTACACTGACCTCTCACTTTTTCTTTGGCATTTATGGGTTGATAATTCTGGAAACTGCCACAGCTGCTGGTGATCCACTCTCCTGAAGTCTGCTGCAGCTGCTGGTCGGGGCTTCCTTGGGGCTAAAACCATGGGCTCACACAGAGCTGGCACTGTGATGAACCTTTCCTATCTGCCTGCCTGGCTACCTTCAGCGAGAGATTTGTTTCTCTCTTTCACTTTGTGGGTTCTGTAGCTCTAAAGTTTGTTTAGAGTCATATTTTATAGGCATTTGAGGTGGTTATGGGGGGGAACTCACAAAGTTTTCCTGTTTCTATGCTGCCGTCTTGGCTCTGCCCTCCAGTCCATTCTTAAAGAAAAGAGTAGCATTCCTCCTCTTAATAGGTGTTTCTAGGTGTAGTTGCTGACAAATGTCACCTAATGACTCCCCTGGAATGGCTTCAAATTTCACAACTTGTTTCAGAAAGGGGACTTGTGTGATATACTGAAAGAATATTGGCCCAGGAGTCAGGAGACCAAAATTCAAATCTGGGCTCTTCTACTAATTTGCTATTTGACTTTAGGCAAGCCTTCTCCTCTTTCTGTACCTCATTTTCCCCATCTGTGAAATTAGTTATTTACACTATATTGTCTCTAAGGTCTCATGTAACTTTAACCTTGTGTTCTAAATACTACTACTAATACCTCACGGCAGGCCCTGTCTGAGTAGGCATGTTAATCTTTTTCCTTTGCTCCACTAAGGGTCATGGGTAACTGATTTTGCTCCCATAATTTTAGTCCCCTTGCTAAGCTCCATCACCCTCACACCAGGCTGAACTGTGAGAGAGGCATGGGTATTCTATAGAGTCTCTCTCAGCACCCTTCTTTGAAATCTAAATTTTAGCACCCCATCATTTGCATTCTCAGGAAGGTCTGAGGTTGGTATTGCACGGTTCCTTGTTATTTAAACAAATGAGAATCAATGGCATGTGTGACAGAGACAAAGGCCTCAGAAATCAAGAGGGGGTCCCAGGGGATTAGAATGAGACAAAGAACAAAGAACAGATCTGTTGACTATACACATTTAAAGGACTGGTTTTATTTTATATCCCAAGACTTCTTGCTTGCTCCCCCAAGAAGCAACCTACCACCATCACCCTGATCACCACCCCTTCCTCCCCACCGTTTTTCAGCTCTGGAATTATAATCAAATCAATACTGTTATTGCTACTGGAAAGTACATGTCAATCAACTATCCTGTGGCTTCACTCACCATCTTTGTGTCTTCCCATACAAACCACAACTGATTTCTCTGGCCACTACTCCCTATCTGTGCTAGCTTACACTATTCTAATATAAGCTCTTTGAGAGAGGCAGAGCCCCTTAACACAATGCTTACCCTATAGTAAGCACTTCCTTGCATTGTCATTCATTCATGTATTTAAGACTGCTACTGGGGCAGCTAGGTGGTGCAGTGAATAGAGCACTGGCCCTGGAGTCAGGAGGACCTGAATTCAAATCCAGCCTCAGACACTTAACACAAAACTAGCCTTGTGACCTTGGGCAAGTCACTTAACCCCAATTTCCACCTCCAAAAAGCAAAAAAAAAAAAGACTGCTACCCCTGATTCTACCACTTCTGCGGCACATCCCTTGTCTGGCCAGTGTTAGGTCTAAGTTGACTGGGAGGGGCCTGCTTTGAAGGGTTCCTTTAAGGATCAGAACAGGTAGCACCCTGAGCACCTTTAGGAAAAAAACAACCTTGCCAGTACTAATTGCCTCAGACTATGCTATGACCTACCTACTCTTGGGTAGACCTTCATCTACACCCTTGGATTTGATCTCTTGGTTTGAATAATTTGGAATGCTGCTCCTTTTTTTCCTTTTATTTGAGTCTTCTTGTATAAAATTACTAATATGGAAATGTTTTACATAATTACATGTGTATAACCTATATCTGATTGCTTATCATCTCAGGGAGAGGAGAGGAAAGGAAGGAGAAGAGGGAAGGATAGAACTTGGAACTCAAAACTTTAAATAAAACATGCAAAACAGTAAGAAAAAATTATATAAATAATAATAGTTTAAAATAATAATGATTATGGCTCACGTTTCTATAGTACTTTAGAGTTTATGAAACACTTTCTTTCCAACAACTGAGGTAGGCATTTTATAGATTAAGAAACATGCTGATGCCATACATGTTGTGCATTGATCCTCAGAAATGCTACTGCCCTAGTTCCTAGAATCAACTAAAGTCAGAACCAGAAGGGACATTTAATATCATCTAGTCTGTGCCCCTCATTGTACAGGTGAGGAAAAGTGAGGCACGAGGTGCAGTGTGAGTCACTAACGGTTACAGTATTTTTTTATTTGCACCTATGGTTACATCTGTGTAGGGAATTCTCCTCTTTTTGGGATTATCCCCTTCCCTGATACAGCTCAACAACTTATCTGTAACTTAATCATTACTTGGGACACTGAAAAGTCAAGTGACTTCTCAACAGTCACACATCTGGTGTCAGAGGTAGGTCTTGAATACAGGGCTTCTTGACTCCAAGCCTCTAGTCATTATGCCACACTAGCTCCTTAATTATAATAGTGAATTAGCTATTCTCAGCAAAATAATGATCCAAGACAATCCCAAAAGACTAATAACAAAGCATGCTACCCACCTCCAGAGAAAGAACTGATATTGATTGAATACAGACTGAAGCATACTATTTTCCCTTTTCTTCTTTCTTTTTTTCTTTTATTTGAGTCTTCTTGTACACAATTGCTAATATGGAAGTGTTTTGCATAATTGCAGATGTATAACCTATATCTGATGCTTACCATCTCAGGGAGAGGAGGAGGGGAGGGAGGAGAAGAGGGAAGGATAGAATTTAGAACTCAAAACTTTAAATAAAAACATTTGAAAAAGTAAGAAAAAATTCTACAAATAACAATAGCTAAAAATAATGATGATTATGGCTCACATTTCTATAAGTACTTTAGAGTTTATGAAACATTTTCCTTCCAACAACTGAGGTAGGCATTTTATAGATTAAGAAACATGCTGATGCCATACAAGTAGCAGATAAAGGATTCAGGGCTTAACCTCAAATTTTCCAACACTAATTCCAATCTCTTTGCATCAGATTATGGTCCTGTTTTGCTGTAGCACCATTATAGTGTCTTCCCCAGATGTGAGGAGTCATAAAGTCATAAACTCACTCTGCCTCAGGGAGTCATTCACTTACCTTAGTAAGAACCATGGGTGCCTTAACTATCCCCTTCTCAACTAGGGTTGATTCAGTTGAGCTAGTGAGCTGAGCAGGTCAAAGAGGATGATGTTTCCTTAGGTCAATAGCATTTGACGGTATAGCTGTAGTCCCCTGTGATAGCACTGTTATCAGAGAAATAGTCAGCACCATGGTCAGGGCACAGTCCTGAACTTACAAGCCTTGCTGTTGTTGGTGCTGCTGCTGCTGTTGCTGCAGGAGTGGTATTACCTGGAATATTATAGAAGGAGGAAAGGCTGTTACTGGGTGGCAGTTTAGGTGGTTGGAACCCTGATAGCCAGATCCAGATGAATCTCTGAGGCTTGGGAAAGGTAGGGCCATATTACCTGGGTTTCTCATGGAAGGAAAGAAGAAAGGAAAGAAAGAAAGAAGGAAAGTATATACTATGTGCCTAACATTGGGCTAAGTGTTTTTCAAATATTATCTAATTTGGTCTTCACAACAACCCTGGGAAGTGGGTACTGTTATTATCCCATTTTATAGGTGAGGAAACTGAGGCTGAAAGACTTTAAATAACTTATTATTATCCCAATATTGCACCTGAGGAAGCTGAAGCAATTAAGAGGTTCAGCGCCTTGCCAAGGGTCACAAAGCTAGGAAGTGTCCGGAGCTTGATTTGAACTTGGGTCTTCCTAACTCCAGGCCCAGAACTCTACTTTGTGCCTTTATCTCAAAGGAGCAATGAGGTGATGGTGAGTGTGCTTCAGTGCACCTTCCCTGGGTATTTTGTGTCCTGTGGCAGGGCTTGAGATGGACTCCACGAGACAAAAAGTCAGTATTTCAGGAAGGCCTGATTCTGAGCTGAAAAGACCTTTCAGAGATAGCCAAGCAGCATTTCTGCTATAGAGATTGTCCTGAGACTTTGCCCCTCCCACCCTCAGGATATGTTAAGCCCAGATATAATGCCCTCCTAGAACATCCAAAGATCTTTCCTCCAGTTCCAGCCAACAGCAAATCATCTGAAATAAAGGAATCCAATTCCCATTTCTCACTTACCACAGGTCATCAAAATGCAACTGAAGAAGCAATGTTTACTCCCAAACCCTTTCCTGCTTCTTTTCTTGACAACAGACAATCTTGCTTTCTCTAAATATTAAAGTTCTTGTCAAAACTCAGAATCCGAGGGATATGGGAATAAACCTGGAAACTTGCTAACTACCATTTCTCTGCTGCTGTAGCAGAAAAAAGAACAGAGATAATCAAGACACAGAAGACCCAAATTCCAGTTTCATCTCAGGGCCACTTACTGGCTAGGTTACCTTGGTCAAGTCCTTTTTCCTCTATGGGCCTCAGTTTCTTTCTCTGTAAAATGAGGGGGCTAGATGAGATGAGCTAGTTTAAAGTACTCTTCTTGTTCAGACATAGCAGGCCTATTCACTTATTCTGTGATTCTCTATTCTGTCTTACTTCCTAGGTATTCTGAGGTTCCCCCACATGATTACCTCTGACATTTAATTGAAAGAATCACTTTTTCCTAGGCAACCTATTTTGAATCGACCCCTTTGATGGTCACTCATAGCAAACTAGCATCACAGGTGAGTGGCCAGGGATCAAGGTTACTCATCAAACGCCTGGTGTGGCTCAGGACGCTACAGTCTCCCCAGGCAGCTATTGATTTTGTGGTTCTTGGGGAAGTGGTGTCTTATTCATATTTTCAAGTTCTATTATGCCTCCGAATGAGGCTTCTTCGGCTTCCTGTGGCTTCATAGCCGCAAAATCAATTATGACTTCAATAGCACTCTTACAGTACAGTATTTGTGAAAAGAAAATTGAAAAATTATTACCTGATGGATGAGAAATGGTTTTGACATTTAAAAAAAAACCCAGAAAATGCTCTTCCATATCTCTTCTAAATGATGGCTGGTGTTGACATTACCATTTATGTAACTCATCCCATCCTGGGAACGAATGCCTTCTAAGTCTTAAAAGCAGTAGAGACTATTACAATGGGCTATCATCGTCCTTCAGAAGAGTTCATGCCAGCCCTCCTGTGCCAGCCCCCAACCATATGAAACTCATAATCATTAACATTTGGGGCAGGAACATTGCAAAGGCAAACCCCAGGCTGAGAGACATCATGGGCCCATTAAATGGAAGCCAGGATGGATAAGGGTAGCTGTCCTCTGTCCAAAGGCCTGTCCACTCAGCGTGAGGCATAGAAGGTTGGTACTCAATGAGGCATTAGATACCATCTTTTCCAACCCTACCGTTTTACAGATGAGGAAACCAAGGCACAGAGAGTTTAAGTTGCTTGAGGAGGGTAACACAGTCAGTAAGTGTCTTGGAGTGGGATTTGATTCCAGGTCTTTCTGACTCCAAGTCCAGTGGTTCTGTCCACTATACTAATAGTGCCTCATCACAGTAATAGTTCTGTAGATGAGTTGAGTTACATGATAATCAACAGTAGCCATCATTAAGTAAAGATATGGAAAAGCATTTTCTAGAGTTTTCTTAAATGTCGAAGTCATTTCACATTCATCATGTGATAATGTTTCATTGGGTAATAAGATGCAAATTTGTAATTTTATGTTTTACCTAGACTGGCTCTTTCATCAGTGTAGGGAGCTACCAATGAGGAAATTCCTCTACCATGGCCTGGCTATGGGTTGGTCAAGGGACACATTGTGGCTTGGTGGGACAAGCAATGGATTTTAGTTCAACCTGGGGTTGAACTCCATTCTTAGGACTAAGCATTTTTCTAAGCCTAAGATACTGCTAAACAGGTAGTATGGTAGAAGTAGCTACCATAATAAGTAGTAAGTTCCCTGTCTTTGGAAGTATTCAAGTGAAAATGGGATATTCATGTTGTAGAGTAGGCTCTCTGCTCAGATGTGGATTGGACAAGGGAGTCACTGTGGTTTAGTGGACCCAGCAATGGATTTCAGGTCAGAGGATCTGGGTTTGAATCTTGCCTCTGCTTCTTACAGCCTTTGGAGCTGAGTGGCACAGCAGGTAGAGCACTGGACCTACAATCAGGAACCAGACAGTCAGACAATAAATAGTTGACAAGTGTCTGCTGTGTGCACGGTAGGAATACACATAAAAACAAAGACAGTCACCACTGTTAAGGAAGTTACAATCCAATGGGGGATGACACATAAAGGGAAGCTGAAAACGGGCATGGAAAAGGTACATGGTGTTCGGACATACTGGAGAGGTTCAAAGAAGTCCAGAAGCAATGTAGCTGGTGGGAAATGGGCAGAAAAACCCTGCTGAGCACCCTCCTGAAATAGAGGCCCCGGAGCCCATGACCTTGCCCTCCAGGCAAAGAAAATTTGAATTCAAGTCCAACCTCAATAATTGACTAGCTGGGACACTAGGTAAATCACTGAACCTCTATCCATATCAGTTTCCTCATCAGTAAAATGGGAATAATAATAGCACCTACCTCCCAGGGTTTGGGGGAAGATCAAATGAGATACTATTTGTAAATTACTTTACAAACCCTAAAGTACTATATACATATGTATGTATGTTGTGCATATATACAAACACACACATATGTATATATGTTAGCTTTGATTATTATTACAATGTTTCTGATTTTTTTCTTTTAGAATGAAGTTGTGATTTAATTCATATAGGGAACTACTAATAAGAACATCTACCAAAACAGATTAGGAACTGCTCTGCAACTTAAAGTTTTAGAGAACAGCATTGAGAAATTAAGTGACTTGCCCAGGGTCACACTTGCCAGGGTGTGTCTGTGGCAGAACTTAAACCCAGGTCTTGACTCTGAGGCCAGATCTTTATCCACTATTTTCATTGTTGTTGTTCAGTCATTTTTCAGTTGTATCTGTATGGGATGAGTGAAAACTTCTCAATTTGGGGTGGTTAACTTTTCAAATTGCTTCTGTCAATCACTTTTATCTTCCTTTGTCTGTTTTCTCACCTTGGTGGGACCCTCCCCTTATCTTTCCTTGCTGTCCCAGTTGGGGAAGTATTTGGTGAAGTCTGCCTCTCCGCCAATGAGAGGGGAAACAGTCGGAGAGGGGTCTTGACTAAGTTAGGTTATAAATTCCAGCACTATCTTTTGTGACTTGCCTCTTCTCCATGATGAGTCATACGGAAGACTGCCCTCTTCTCCCAGGGAAGAGAATAAAGTCCTGTTCTTATCCTAAGAGATCTCTGTGTTTATTTCTTTTCACTAAATTAAGGATGAAGGATATTTTTCATCCCAAACACATCTGACTCTTTGTGATCCCATTTGGGGGTTTCTTGGCAGAGATTCTGGGGGTGGTTTGCCATTTCCTTCTCCAGCTCATTTTACAGATGAGGAAACTGAGGCAAACGGAGTGAAGTGACTTGCCCAGGCTCACACAGCTAGGAGTGTCTGAGACCAGATTTGAATTCAGGTCTTCCAGGATCTATAATCTATCCATTATGCCACTTTGCTATTAGTGAATTTGCACATCCTATGCACTTATGAGATGCTAATCAAATTGAAGGATAAGGGATGGCTCTTACCCCCAAGGAGTTTATTTCATAAGATTAAAAAGGTATTGTCTAGTCCAATCAACTCATTGATACAAGAGGGAGCTGGGGTCCAGAAAAGTTAAGTGACTTGCCCAAAGTCAAACAGGTAGTAAGTGGTAGATCCAAAATTTGAACTCAGGTCTTGTGACTCCAAGTCATGTTCTTTGTTCTTCATCATCCTGCCTCTAATTATAATCAATCTAATTTGGATGACAAACTATACACACACAAAACAATTAGGAAGCAATAAAAGACAATGGATGGCTATGCACTAAGTGGTATCAGAAAAACTCTAAGTGCAATAGGGAGAGGGTAGTCTGGAAAGTGTTTGTGGAGGAGATGGGAAATGGGATCATAAGATTACACATTTAGATTTGAAAGAGACTTCAGAGATCATCAAGCTCAACTCTCATTTTACAGATGAGGAAACTGAGGCCCAGAGAGGTTTCCCCCCCCCCCCAGCACTCATTAAGAATCATATCTATAGAGCTGGAAAGGGCTTCAGAGAGCATCTTGTCGAACCCCTCCCCCCCCCCCCGTATTTTGCAGATGGGGAAACTGAGACCCATATAGGTTTTTCAAAAGCACTCATAGCCTGTAATGGAGCTGGAAGGGGCCTCAGAGGGCATCCAGTCTAAACCCTTTATTTTACAAATGAGGAAACGGAGGTCCAGAGAGGTTTTTTTCACCTCCCCAAGCACTTGTCAAGGATAATAGCCATAGAGCTGAAAGAGAACCCAGAGGAATCTAGTCCAAACCCCTCATTTTATAGATGCAGAAACCAAGGTCCAGAGAGGTTAAATGATTTGCCCAAGGGCACTCAGCTAGGAAATGTCATAGTGAAGACTCAGACCCAGGTTCTCTGCTACCAAATCTACCTCTTTACAATGAAATAACTTGGGTGAGATTCAGTTATGTTCTGTCAAACGTTAAATATTTCACTCTTTATCACAATATAAACCAGGCAGCAATTCTTAGAAATAGAGAATATTAGGGTCAGAAGTCACCTTAACTGCCATCTGGTTCAACCTCCTCATTTTCTAGGTTAGCAAACTGAGGCCCAGAGATGGGGAAGCTCTTTGCCCAAAGCCTCTCTTTCCGCTAGTCAGTAAGAGAAGAATGCAATTGCCTCAGGGCTGGAGCCTGGGTCTGCCGCTATCTGCAGAATCAGAATCATGGTGGTGTTAAGATTTCCCTACTGAGTACAACAGGGAGGATATCACAAATTATTTTCCCTAACATTGATTTCCACTCAGTTGAGATTAGTGCAAAAGCCACTAATGCTGAGTTATGTTTATTGTTTGTTTACAGTACATTATGGCTAATGCCTCACTATTCACAATACCCTGTATTTTTTTGGCTCACTTATTTCTGAAAGAGCTGTGGGGATATGGTCCTTCCCCCTTAAGTGATGGACAGGCTTAAGCCAACAGAAACACGTGCTTAAATATGCACGTCTACCTTTCCTTTACCTTAGATCCCATTGAGTTGTTCTTCCTCCATTAGCTCATAAACCCTCATGATTTATGAAAGCTGCTAAAGTCAGTGTCTCAAAAACAGATCACCCAAAGAGAATGGTGTTGTCTGCGAGGATGCAGAAAGTAACAACAATTCCATTTGTGGGGAGGGGGGAGACATTACCTGAGTGTTCTCGTTTGAAGATTCTTTTTGCGGGTCTCTAGCAAATCTCAGGGGCTCCTTCAATTCCATCATTTCCATTCGTCTCTTCCCATTTCTGGACCACCATACCCCCTCCCCTCTCTTCCAACACACATATCTATTTCTAATGTGTTGCTCAGTGCCTTAAAAATAGTTCAGATTCTCTCCTACATCCTCAAACTTCCCCATCTCCCCTTTCCCCCACTCTTTTGCTTTACTGACAAAATTAAGGTTATTCAGTGTTAGCTCCCTCTTTTCCTTTTCTCTTCATCTAGGAACCTCTAGACACCATTCCCCACTGCTTTTTGAAAATTTATTTTATTTTAGATTAACAATCATTCATTTTCTCTCCCTCCACAATTGAAAAAGAAAAAAAATTGTAAGATATATTCATAGTCAAACAAAACAAGTTCCCACATTGACCACGTCCAATATACATACAGTGCTCCAAAAGTCTGAGTGCAGTTTTAAGCTTCTTTTTTATTTGTCTATGTATGTATATCATATTGTATCATATATCATATCATATCCATCTATCTATCTTGCACATTGACCCTTTACACCTCTCTGTCAGAAAATGGGGCAACATGCTACCTCATTGGACCTATGAATCATGATTGGTCATTACATTATTCAGAGTTTATAAATCCTTCAAAGTTATGTCTTTCAATGTTGTTGTTAATATATACATTGTTCTCTTGGTTCTGTTCACTTTACTCATACTCAGTTCATGTAAGTCTTCATAGATTTCTCTGAAACTGTTCTTTTTATCATTTCTTAAAGCACAATAGCATCCATTACATCCAACTCGTCGAAGTCATTCCCTGATTAATGGACACCCCTTAGTTTCTAATTCTTTGCCACTCCAGAAAGAGCTACCATAATATTTTTGTTTATATGAATCTTTTCCCTCTTTTATCTTTTTTTGTGGTATTGGACTGGTATCAGCATTGTTGTGTCCAATGGCACAAACTGTTTAGTGACTTTGGGAGTATAGTTCCAAATTATTTCCAGATTAGCTGGACTAATTGACAACTACACCAACAACGTATGTATGTGTCCAATTTCTTGCAGCCTCTCAACATTTGTCATTTTTCCCTTTTTGGGCATCTTTGCCAATCTGATGGGTGTGAGGTTGAACCTCACAGTTACTTTAATGTGCTTTTTTCTAATTATGAGTGATTTGGTGCATTTTTTCATATGCTTGTGGACAAAAAGGATTTCATCCTTTTAAAACTGCCTGTTTATATTCTTGACTACTTGTCAATTGCATCCCCTACTCTCTCCTCCTTTTTCCCAGTCTTGGACAAAAAGGTTGCCTTTCTCCTAGGTAAAGCCAAGTCTCCTACATGTGCTCCAGTTTTCTCCAAGCCTCAGCAACCTCACTCATTCCTCCTCTCAAATCTTCAACCTCTCTATACTTATTGGTTCCTTCCCTAACTGACTTTAAATATGTCCAATCTCCTCTGTCATTAAAAAACCCTTCATTAGACCCTACCATTTTAAATCTCTCCTCTCTTTTTCAGTCAAACTCCAAAGCAAAAGCTGTCTACACTTATTGCCTCCACTCCCATCTCTCCTCATTCACTTTTTTTTGGTGAGGCAATCAAGGTTAAGTGACTTGCCCAAGGTCACACAGCTAGTAAGTGTCAACTGTCTGAGGCTGCATTTGAACTCAGGGTCCTCCTAACTCCAGGTCCAGTGCTCTATCCACTGTGCCACCTAGCTGTCCTCCTCATTCACTTCTTTGCAGTCTGGCTTACTACCTCATCATGCAAGTGAAGTTGTTCTTTCCAAAGTTACTAGTGCTCTCTTAATTGCCAAACCATACAGTTGGTTTTCAGTCCTTATACTTCTAGACCTATCTGCTGCATTTGACACTGTTGATCACCCTCTCTCTCTTCTGGATAGTCTCTCCTCTCTAGGTTTTCTGGTGCTTTTCTCTCCTGGTTTTCCTCCTGCCAGATAAACCACTCGTTCTCTGTCTCCTTATTTGGTTCATCATCCTTATCATGCCCCCTAATTGTGGAGTTCCACAAGGCTCTGTCCTAGGCCTCTCTATATTCTCTGTCTTAGAAACCTCAACAGGTCTCATGGGTTTAATTATCATTTTTATACAGATGACTCACAGACCAAATATCTGACCTCAGTCTTTCTCCTAAGCTTCAGACTCACATCATGAATTCCCTTTAGAACATTTAAAACTATGTCCTGGAGACATCTTAAACTCAACATGTCCAAAACAGAACTCCATCCAAACCCTCTCCCTTTCCAGAGGTTCCTGGTATTGACAAAGGCACTACCATTCTTCCAGTCTTCTGGTTTCATAACCTCAATGTCATTCTTTTTTTTTCTTTTTGCTTTTTGGAGGAGGGAGGACAGGGCAATTGGGGTTAAGTGACTTGCCCAAGGTCATATGGCTAGTAAGTGTTAAGGGTCTGAGGCTGGATTTGAACTCAGGTCCTCCCAACTGTGGGGCCAGTGCTCTATTCACTGCATCACCTAGCCGCCCCTCTCAATGTCATTCTTGACACCTCACTCTCTCTCACCCACATACCCAATCAATCACTAAAACTTGCCACTTCTACCTCCACAACGTGTCTCACACCCAACCATTTCTTACAGCTACCACCTGACTTTGAGCTCATGTCACCATTGGGCTAGATTGTTGGAACCACCTCCTGATTGGTCTCCCTGCCTCCAGTCTCTCCCCATTCCAGTCCATCATTGGATGCTGCTGCCAAAGTTATTTTTTAAAGTGCAAATCTGACCTTGTCACTCCCCTATCCAAAACAAATTCTAGTGGCTTCCTATTACCTCTAGGATAGAATAGAAATCCCTCTGTTTAGCTTTTAAAGTGCTTCCCAGTCTGGCCCTGTCCAATCTTTCCATTGTACATTACTAGCCTTCTCAAATTCTGGGATCAAGCCAAATTGCTCTCCTCTTTGTTTCTCAAATATAACACTTTGTCTTTCTCCTCCATGCCTTTGCACTTTCTGTGTCCCCCCCCCCCCACCTAGAATGCATTCCATCCTAACCTCAGCTTTGTAGAATTCTTTTCCCCCTTTAAGACTCAAGCACCATCTTCTGTGTAAAGCCTTTCTTAGGCTTTAAAAACCTCTCAACTGTGGGTGCCCTTCCTTCCAAATTTCCTTGTATTCAACTATTCTGTATTTCTGAACTTTAGTTTTATTCTGTATATACTTATATGTGATTAGGATTATGCTCCTTGAGATAAAAGATTGTTTCATATGGTACTTGTATCCCCCAAAGCTAGGACAGTACCTGACACATAGTGTTGTTCAGTTGTTTCAGTCATATCTGACTCTTTGTGACCCCATATGGGGTTTTCTTGGCAAAGATACTAGAGTGGCTTGCCAGTTCCTTCTCCAGCCCATTTTACAGATGAGGAAACTGAGGCAAACAAGATGAAGTGACTTGCCCAGGGTCACATGGCTAGTAAGTGTCTGAGGTCAGATTTGAACTCAAGGAGAGGAGTTTCCTGACTCCAGGCCCAGCACCCTATCCACTGCAACACAACCTAGCTGCCCTCTGGCACATAGAAGGCACTTAATAAACACTTGCTGAGTGATACATTAATTCCTCTGGTCATCATTGGTTCCTGTCTTCCAAGATCAGTGCCTCATGCTCCAAATCTGTCTTTATTTCTCACCACCACCACGACAACCCTGCTGCCCCACAGAATCAGAATCACAGAATTTGAAAACTGGAAGGTATTCTCATTGGACATTTAATCCAGCCGATTTATGGGAAAAAAAACCCTACTACATCATATTATGCAATTGACCGCCTAACCTTTGCTTAAAGACTTACAATGGTGAGGAACTCACCACCTCTCAAAGCAGCTTATTATGCTGCTGGACAGCTCTCATTGTTAAGTTTCTCCTGTCATTCTGTCTATGTCTCTCTGTAGCTTCTGCCTACTGCTCTGATTCTAGTCTCTGAGACCAAATAAAACAAGTGTAATCCCTCTTCCTTACAATAGTCTTTTAAATAGTTGAAGATAGTTAGCATCTCTTCTCCAGGCTAAATATACCCAGTTCCTTCCCCTGATCATCATATGACATGGACTCAATACCCTTCATCATCCTAGTTGTCCTTTGCATGCTCTCCAGCTTATTGATGCCCTTCTTACACTGTGGTTCCCAGAACTGAACACAATACTTCAGATGAAGCCTGACCAGGGCAGAATATAGAACAACCTTCTGTAATGGGGATCTTTAAAAAAAATTACCAGGGGTCTCTTAGCTGACATACTTAGCTAAATTCAGACATTTGAAATGGAACAGCTCTGGAGAGTGACTTGGTCATCACGATCAAACCATTATGAATGAGGTAACTAGGTGGTGCAGTGGCTAGAGTGGCTGGCCCTGGCATCAGGAAGACCTGAGTTCAAATCTAAAGTCAGATACTTCCCAGTTGTGTGACCCTGGGCAAGTCACTTAACCTCTGTTTGCTTCAGTTTCCTCATCTGTAAAATGAGAATAATAATAGTACTTACTTCGTAGGATTGCTGTGAGGATCAAATGAGAAGATAATTGTAAAGCACTTAATACAGTGCCTGATGCGTAGTGAGTGCTATATAAATGTTATCTATTATGGTGATGATGATGAGATCAGTACTTCATACCTCAAATTCATAGGGTTGTTGTCAGCTTGAGGTGTTACATTCCAGAGCTTCCAATATGCATCTTCTTCTTTTTTCTCTTTTTTTATTTTTTATTTTATTTTTTGGGGGGGGGGTTTATTTTTAAAATTTCTTTTCTTCTTTTTCTCTTTTAACAAACCACTCATTTTTATTGCTTTTTTCTATGAAAAAAAAAAGGATAGCTTTACTAAATTTCATTGCTTTGCTTGAAAATTTCTTTTAGTGAAACAAACTCCCCCATCACCACTTACCTATGCAAATGATAAGGTCAGATCATCTTAGCTGGAACTCTTTCTTGTTACCTCTTAGGATGGTCTGAATTGAACATGACCACAACTACTTAAAAGTTCATTTGTGTTCTTGTGGTTATTATGCCTTTTTTGAATGAAGCCGATGTTACCATTCTATTCCAAGTAGAATAACAATTTCTAAAAAAAATTATATTAGAGATTTCTGTTCTAGGATTACACACGCAGGATTGTTCTATCCCTATTCCCAGAAGCTCTCTCTCTGTGTTTCTGTCTGTCTCTCTCTCTATGTCTGTGTTTGTGTCTCTCTCTCTCTTAATGCAGCCCAAGATCACATTCACATTTGTGGTTGCCACATCATACTGCTGACTCATATTGACCTTGCAGTCCACTAAGGATCCAGAGCATTTTCAGAACAACTGATATCTCATCCTATATTGGTGAAGTTAATTTTTTGCATAGAAGTACAAGACTTTACATTTCTCTTTATTAGATTTCACGTCTGTCCTCCAGTATGTTAGCTACCTTCCTCCTAACTTTGAGCCTTCTTTTTTCCTTTTCTTTTCAATATTCATTTTTATGAGATTTTTGAGTTCCAAATTTTTCTCCCTACATTCCTTCCCACCCAAAGATGACAAGAAATCTGACATAGGTCATAAATGTGCAATCATGTTAAACATATTTCCATATTAGTCATGTTGTGAAAGAAGAATCAGAACAAAAGGTAAAAACCACAAGAAAGAAAAAAAATTGGTAAAAATAGTATGCTTGGATCTGCATTCAGACTCTATAGAGCTTTCTCTGGATATGGACAGCATTTTCTATCACGAGCCTTTTGGAATTGTCTTGGATCATCGTATTGCTGAGAAGAGCTAAGTCAATCACAGTTGATCATTCCACAATGTTACTGTTACTGTGTACAGTGTTCTCTTGGTTCACTTCACTCCTAGCTTTGAGTTTCCTACAAATTTTGTGAACATCTCCTCAAAGGGAAGAAATATCATCACAAGAGCATAGGTTTTGCTACTGGCTTCTTTTTCAGATTTTATATGTAATGAACTTCCACTCTTTCAATTTCCTTTATTCAATAATTGCTCCACTCACCTTTTCTTATTTAACTTGATTTGGCTTTCCATTGACCTCCTTATTCTTCTTGAGTCTACTTCTTCATCAACTATTCCTCCATCAGTTTTGATTTTCCTTAATCCTTTTTATCCTCCTCCTTGTTGCTACTGAGCCATTTTAGCCATGTCTGACTCTTCATGACCCCATTTGGGGCCTTTTTGGCAAAGATGCTGGAGCAGTTTACCATTTCATTCTCCAGCTCATTTTACAGATGAGGAAACGGAGGCAAGCAGGGTTAAGTGACTTGCCCTCGTCACACAGCTATTAGGTGTCTGAGGCCAGATTTGAATTCAGGAAGATGAGTCTTCCTGATTCCAAGCCCAGTGCTCCATCCACTGCAGCACCACCTAGCTGCCCTTTTATCCCCCTTAGTTGTCCTTGATCCTGATCCTAATTCTACCCAGAAATGGAATCTGTACCAGTATCAAGGTCTGGGCATTTAGGCTCTAGTGGATAGAGCACTGAGCTAGGAATTAGGAAGACTCATCCTCCTGAGTTCAAATCTGTCTTCAGACACTTACTAGCTCTATGACCCTGGGTAAGTCACTTAACCGGGTTTGTCTCAGTTTCCTCATATGTAAAAATGAGCTATAGAAGGAAATGGTAAACTACTCCAGCATCTTTGCCAAGAAAATCCCAAATGGGGTCCCAAAGAGTTGGATATGACTGAAAAACAACTGAAAATCAAGGCCTGTGTGTTGTTCTCCTTCAAGTTCTCAAGCATTGACAAATTTCTTCTCTCCAATTTCAACCTCTGACCTTCTTCTCAAGCTTTAACCTGACTGTGAAAATGGACAATGAGTTAGGCTCCAAATTAAGCAGTAGGAATAGAGTGACTAGAGTTCTTTTGGAAATTGTGAAGCTCTTTTAACAGCTCCAAATGTCTCCCAGCAACAAAGGCCCATCTTTTTAAATATCAATATTCTACCAGTGTTGTTCCGTGACTGTGAGTCATGGAACATGACAGTTTCTCAAGAATCAAAAATGAGTGACATTCATTTTATCATTCGGTGTCAGTGAAGGGGCTCATGATGGGTATGACCAGAATGCAACATATAAGTAATGAAATAGGAAGAAGAACCAGAATTAAGATAAAATAAATAAAGGATTAAAAAATAGGTTGGTCATGTGGAAAGAGATAGCTAGTGAACATTCTCGGTTTCCCTGGTATTTTCATGATGTCAGCAGAAAAAAAAGAGGATTTCCAGCTCATTATATAGACTTCTTGTGGCAGTCTTATCATAGGGTGTAGGCAAGGGTCATAGAGAACAGACAAGCATGAATGGAGTGGTATCTGCATTATTGGAGGGAACATGTACATAGAAGAGATCATAGAATCATTGGACTACTTGATTTTTTTTTACATTAAGTCAAAATTTGCCTTTCTGTAACTTTTTCATAGTTTCTAATCAGGCTCTCTGGGGCCAAGCAGAACTAATCCTTTGTCCATAAACAGTTCTTAAAATACTTGTAGAAAGCTATAATATGCTCCCTAAATCTTTTCTTCTGGAGGCAAAACATCCAATTCCTTTAACCCATCCTATATAGCACAAACTGTCTCCTTCCACCATCCTCGTTGTCCTCCTCTTGACTTTCTCCAGGCATAGTGGGTAGGCACAGAAGGTGATAGCATTAACCTTTTGACCCATTGACCTCCTACCACTTTCATTCAAACCAGATAGAGAAAACTGGACTAATGTATTAATAAAAGCTCACATTTCTCTGACACATTCAGATTTATAAAACATTTCACATTTGTTATCTCACCTGGCCCTTATAAAAATCCTGTGAGGGAGGTGCTATTATTGCCCCCATTCTACACATGAAGAAATCAAGGCTCAGTGAGGGAAAGTGACTTGCTCAGAGTCATGTAGCTAGTAAATACATGATACAGAATTTAGATCCAGGTCTTCCTGACTCAAAATTCAGCTCTTTGCCTAGTGGGCTGCCACTAGAGCATCATTCATTGTTGAGATTGGCCTGTAGATAGTAGTGAACAAAATATGTTATGAGGGTGAGTGTTGAAAATGTTGGTAGAGAGACCAGTTGAGGCTGAGACCGGTACAATGGGGATTTCTGTGTTGTTAGAGCCCTGATTCTTTCTTCTGTGCTTTTACTATGATGAGTAAGTGTATGTGTTTGTGAGGTTGGTCAAGGTTCTTGATTTGTGTTAGACTAGACTTAGAGGAGAAAGTAATGATGAACTTCTGGTCAAATCCAGAGCAGCCCAAATGAATCACACCAGTTAAGCTTACTCCCAAGCCCCAATCTCTACAAAAGGGGTGCCCAGCAGCAGGCATGGACATGTGACAGAGCATTTCTTCAGGGGCACCAAACACGATGACTTCATTTTTCCTTTGAATTATAAAACAAGGGCTCCATCAAAAATTGGGAACAAATACTCCAGGAACTTAATGAATTTGGGCAAATTAAAATAGCCAATAGCCCTCCATTCTTTTCCTCAGGTAGCTGACACTACCAGTAAGATTTCCCAAATAACCCAACACAAAAGTTCCCCAGCTTTTGTTCGCAAAACTCCTTCGTTCTGTTGCTCAGTTATTGGATCAAGTCCAACAGCTCATTAGAATTCTTTATTTGGGAGGCAGAGTCATTCCAGAGTTAAGAAGACTGGTCAAACGACAACCCACATCCGAGATTTCAAATTCCAAGGTTGGTGACATGAATGAAAGATTTTCTTTGGTTCCCGGGATTTTCTTTCAGATCCTGATGGTTGCTTAGAGATGTTATGCTGAATCTTATTCATCTTTTGCACAGGTGGTCAGTCCCTTGTGTCCAAAATGCCTTCCTTCTTGCTTCTTACTAATAGAATCCCTAGCTTCCTCCAACGCATAGCACAGGTGCCCCCTTTCACATAATGCATTTTGAGTTGCTTATTCCCTCTCGAAATGGCTTCCTATATGCTTTATACTTATCTTTTTACTTATTTGTTCACATGATATATCCTGTTTATAGAATGTAAGCCACTTGAGGGCAGGGACTATTGTATTTTTATCTTGTATTGCCAGCACCTAGCTCCATAGATTCCACAAAAATAAATGTTTGTAGAGTAGAATTGAAACTAAATTTTGGTCTCATTGTTTACTAGCAGTGTGGTGTGCTCTGGACCTTAAAAATAACAACATGATGTTAGATATTCTCACATCTATTCTCATACTTAATCCTCATCCCTGTCTCTGAGGTAGAGAAGATATCAAACTATTTTACAGATGATGGAAGCTAAGACAAAGAAAGCAGGTGATTTTTCAAAAGGGCAAAAATGTTGATTCTAGAAGCTACATACTCATGAGCTTGATGTACCCGGTAACAATTCTAGGAAATGACTATTAAATAGATATTTTGTGAATCTATAGAAAGGGAAGTGGTAATCACTAGGAACCAGCAATGGGTCATGGAATAAATCATGCAAAATTAATGTCACTTCCTTTTTGGAAAAGTTACTGGTAGATGTATAGACAGTACATTGGGCTTTCAACAAGTCATTAAATGAAATGACTCATGTTAGCCTTGTAGACAAGATAAAGAAGTGGGCATTAGATGGTAGCGCAAGATGGAAATATGGCCAGCTAAAATACCCAAAGACGGTTGATTGATAGTTGAATTCAATTCAATAAACATTTATTAACAGCTTCCTATGTGCAAGGCACTGTGTTAGGTATCAGGGATACAAAGACAAAATGACATAAATCCTGCGCTCAGGGAGCATAATATATTCTACTGGAGAGGAGGGCACAATATGTATATAGATGAATGCCAAACAGAGGAGCTTGCATTTTGTCCTAGAAGCAATAGGGAGCCATTGAAACTTCTTGAAAGAAGGAATAATATGATCAATCAATTTGGCACTCTAGAGGAGACTAGAGTAGAGACAGGAGTAGCAATTAGCTATTAGTGAATAGAGGAAATTATCAGAGACAATAATAGACAATTTCTGTTATAGAAAAATAACTTGTATAAATTAAAGCAAAGCAGCCAGAAGAAGAGGCAAAGGGGAAAAAAATCTCTCATGGAATATACCTAATAAAATTCTTTTTCTTAGGAATCTCATCAAACTCCCATGGATTTGATTATCATCTCTGCATAAATGACTTCCAGATCTATACCTCTAGCCTTGTCTCTCTCCTGAATTCTAGTTGATGCTAACATCAACAACCACTCATTGGGCATTTCAAACTCAATATCACATAGGCATCTCGAACTCGACAAGACTGGTCTGAGAGGATGCTCAGTGGAGGAAGGAGAGCCAAAAGAGCAATATACACAATGATTACAATGATGTAAATGAAGACAACGTTAACTAGCAACAAAACTTAAATAGAATGGACAATGTTGGTACTAACAAAAGAGTACGGTGGCATGCATTTGCAACCATAGGCACTCTTTCAAGTTGTTTTATATGATTATTTTCAGCCAACATACTTTGGCTTTTCATGTTTGGGGTAGCATGTCATAGTGTAAAGAGTGCTTTAAACCTCTTTGATTAAATAAAAATTCCTGTTGCAAAATCTGGTCCCAACCTACCTTTTCACATTCCTCCTCTCCACGCACTCTACAATCCTGGCAAAATGGATTGCTTCCTGTCTCTCATTCAATCCCCATCTTCATGCCATGGCCCTGGCTGTTTCCTATGCCTAGGATGCACTCCCTCCAAACCCCTTCTTCTGATCTCTAGTATCCCTAAAGTAGCACCTCAATTCTTGCAGAAGGACTTTTCCTGTACTGCTATCACCCAAATGCTAGGACCTTCATGTCTAAAGTTACTTTCTATCTACTTCGTGTGCATCTTGTATGCACATAGTTATGCATATGCTATCTCCTTTGATAAAATGTAAGCTCCTTGAGAGCAGGGACTATTTCATTTTGCCTATTGTTGCCAACATAAAGTAGATGTTTAATAAAGACATTGATTGATTGAAAACATTTGGCATCCAAAAATCTTTAGAAAATTGACAAAAAAATCTGTGAACATAAACAATTCTCTAGCAGAGAAATGTTATCAAAGGACAATAATAGGATATTTTAAAAAAAGAAATGCAAAACACTGACAAAGTATTCAAAATTGCTAATAATCAGATAAATGTACCATAAATGAACATTGAAGTGTTGCCTTTGATACATCACATTGGTAAAGATTGTCACAGATGAGTAGATGGATGCATGGATAGATGGATGGAAAAGCCTTTATTCAGCACTTGCTGTATGTCAGGCATTGTGCTAAGTCCTAGGGATACAATTTTTTAAAGAGAGACAGTCCCTGCCCTTAAGGAATTTATATTCTAATAGGGGAAGATAACGTACATAGGGAATGATGATGAGGGAAGGCAGTCTCATTCTAAAAAATGTAGAAGAGAGAGTAGGGTATGAATATGGTGACAAATAAATGGTAAGATGGCCTACATAAATGATTGAATGGCAGGATGAGATGTGAAACTGAAGAATAGCAAAAAGATGGTTAATCTCAGGACTGGCAGGGCCAGGGGAAAATAAAGACACCAATTCACCACTGAGGGGCCTGGGAAGCAGTCTGATTGTTCTGGAAAGTTCTAAAATTCTTCATACCCTTTGACTCAGAGGTATCACAGTTGGATTTATATACCAAAGCAGTTCCTAACATGCTTTTAAAAGAAAAACAGTTTCATTCAAATATTCCAAGTAGTACTATCTGTAATAAAATGGCAAAAAAGTTGGAGATAGTATTTGCTCAACAATTGGGAAACAGCTGTGCATATGAATGAATTGGAATATTATTGCACTACATGGAATAATGTAGATGCCAAAGTTAGAAAAACCTGGGAAGCTTTGTATGAAATGATGCAGAGTGAAGGATGCGGAGCCAAAAGAATAACATATACAGTGATTACAAGAATGTAAATGATGACAATGTTACCAGCAGCAAAACTCTGAAGAATGTTGATACTAAGAAAATGGTAGTAGGAGTTGCAAATCGCCCTTTGGGGTTGTTTTGCTTAACTGTTTTCAGGCAGCATGCCTTGATTGGTGTTTGGGTATGCTTTGGCAGCATGGCACGTACAGTGAAGCAAAGCCTGTATAGGAAGACATGGTTTCAAATCCCACCTCTGACATTTATAAACTGCGTGATCGTGGGTAAGTCACTTAACCTCTCTGAATCTCAGGGAACTCTCTGAGCATATCCCTGTTATAAATAGCTTGTAATCTGCATTTGCAGAGGAAATTCTCACATGTCTTTGATGTATTGTTTTATGCTTCTTTTGTTAAAATAAAATTTATCCACTAAGAAAAAGAAATCTGCACAGGGGTGCTGAGACTGTACCTTGGGAGCTTTTATATGAGCAAAAGGTAGAGACTTTTACTTAATAGTTAGAGAAACTAAGGCTAGGACTACATGATAAGGTGAAAAAGAGAAAGAGAGAGAGACAGAGAAAGAGACACACAGACACAGTGACAGAGAGAGAGACAGAGGGAGGGAGGGAGGAAGGGAGAGAGAGAGAAAGAGAGAGCGAGCATTTATGAAGTACTTTCTATGTACCTGCATTATACTAAATGCTGGAGATATAGACAGTTCCCACCTGCAAGGACTTATTTTCTAAAGGGAAGAGATAGTACATATGGGGAACAGTTACTCACACAGGGACAAAGGCACTTGCAAGGAGAAATCTGGAGTGGGAGGAGTGGAGGTAGGGCATAAAGTGAGCATGGACCACTGCCTTCATGAAATGGCAGTCCTTGCCAAGGACTCATCACTCAGGACAGTAGAGCTCAGGGCAGAGTTGTCTCCAAGATGGAATAGTTGCTAGTAATGGCACACATAGGTTCAGAGAGTAAGAAGGGGACCTGGGAGAAAAGGATCATAGACCATTACCATTAAGTAGCAGAACTGGAAGTATCCCAGAGATCATCTGGGTCAACCCTCTAGATTCACAGAAGAGAAAAATGAGGCCCAGGGAGGAGAAATGCCTTATCATGGTCATATAAGTCATAAGGAGTAGAAACAAGGCTAGAATTCAGGTTCTGACTCCTAATCTAGGGCATGTTCTCCTGGGCCACAAGAACCAGACCAAGCCCTGATGATTCTTTGGTGAAACTGAACTGTATAGACAATCAAATGGTATCATGAGGAACAACTCTCACGTTTCCCCCCTTTCAACTCCACACAGAGCCCTCCATAGGTAGTCTATGGGGCCTAGAGCTGAGTCCTATGCAGGGCTTTCCTTCCCCCACCTATCCTTTTGGGAGAAGGATATAGTAGAAAACAAACATCAGCATCAAGATCTCAATCATTAGGAAGAGGTCAAGAGGTCTTGGTATTTGGGTTGGAAAGGTGACAGCTCAGAGCTGGGAGACAGATTCAAGGTCAGAGGGGAGAGAGAGGTGAATGTTGTTCCTAACTACAATTTGGCTATACCAGCTACCTATCTCCTTCTCCTTCACATGCTACAGTATTTCCCCCAACAGACCACACCCTAAAGATCACACTGGGAGCATGCAATCCTGACTCCCTCTCCTTTTGTGGCCTAACCCAGCACATGAGTTCCGTTAGTGGTGAAGCCATTGCTGATACACCACATAACCAAGCTCTTCTTTTCCACTCTTTTAAAAGCATCTGCAGCCTCTCTGCATCCCCTTGTCATCACCTTCTCTCTCTTACCCTTCAGATATTTTTGAAGCCTCAATTACTCTGTTTCTATCAACCCATCCTCCTTCTCTTTCCCCCATTAATCTCAATTATTCTCTTACCCTGAAGTGCTTCACTATACATGCCAAATGTCCTCAATTGGAAGAGACATTCTCAATTTATTTTAAGAAAAAGTATTAGCCATTTCACTCTGCCATAGCTTTCTCAAAGTTAGTAGGAGAAAAGTTTCTTCCTGCTGCCATTACCTTCACTTCTGCCCCATCTCTTCCATTATGTCTTTTAACCTGTCAAGAGGTCAAAAGCTATGGAATCACAGAAAGTCTGAGTTTGAAAGGACCTCAAGGGATCGTTGTCCAATCTTTATTGAAGCACCAATTCCCTTAACACCATTGAGGATCTTCTAGCCTCTGTTTGAACCCTCTAGTGACCTCCTGAAGAAGCTCACTCCATTTTTAGATGGCTCTTGTTTCTAAGAAGCTCTTTCTTTTATTGGGTCAAAATTTGACTCTCTGTACATTTACAACCTTTGGCCCTAATTCTGTGGTCTGATGATAGTCATCAGGCACTGTCTGTGGTCCTGAACAAGTCAAGTCTAAAGGAACCACTATCTAAAGTCAAAAAATTCCCTTTGTTACCAGTGAGGAAGGCCACAAACATTCAACTTTTCTCCCCACTCCTCAAGAGATGTAGGTACTAATTAGAGAATGCAGTGTGGTGGTGGAAAGACTACTGTACCTGGAGACAGAAGACCTGGGTTTGAGTCCTGGCATTATTACTTGCTAGATCGGTCATCTTGGGTAGATTATTTTCCTTCTTTAGGCATCAGTTTCCTCCTTTGTAAAATGAGGGGGTGAGGGGGCAGCTAGGTGGTGCAGTGAATAGAGCACTGGCCCCAGAGTCAGGAGGACCTGAGTTCAAATCTGACCTCAGACACTTAACACAAAACTAGCTGTGTGACCTTGGGCAAGTCACTTAACCCCAATTGTCCTACCTTTCCCCCTCCAAAAAGCAAAAAAAAAATGAGGGGGTGAACTGGGGATTTCTAAGGTCTCTTCTGACTCTAACATTCTATGGCTGAACAGCCAGAAATGAAACGCTTTGAGGGCTGTTTGGGCACTGATGGCTCAGCCTCAGTAAGAGGGTTTTCTTAAAGAATTGGTTCTTGTTGCTGAAAGAGGGTAGTTAAACTCACTACCAAAACATGCTTACACATCAATCTATCTCCTTTCATTGTGTTGTGAGTGGTGGCGCCCTGCTCCTAGTCAGAGTCCAAGACTCTGATGCTAGAGGCAAGTTGTATCTTCTGTGTCCTCAGGAGATTCAAATTCCCATTAGGGTTGGGGCATTTGTCTCTGTGTTTCTATGATGTGCTAGGGCAGAAGCCAATAGAAGTAGCTTCCTTCTGAGAGAAAGTTACATAGAGGAGGAGTCCACTAGTGAGAATTAGCTATATATCCCAAGGCTCATGCATAAGTCTCAGAAGCAGAACTTGTCCAGTCTGTAACAACACAAATAAATTGAATTTCCTCTCCTCACAAGAGCTTACTAAATATTTTAAGACTTTGATTATAGCTCTTACTAAATTTTGTCTCCAAGTAATATGTCCCCAGGATCTGGATTCTGATGTTTCCCAGATTCCAGAGCATTAATTCTAGGGTCTTCCTTCTTTTGCATTATGATCTGAACCCACATCCTCTGACTCCAGAGGTGATTCTCTTTTCAATATGTCCTACTCTATAGAGTACCACTCTAGGAGAAGAAAAACCAGAACCCCCAAAATGCATCTTCCGACTTTTTGATTAGAGCATTAAAGCCAGAAGGGACTCTGGGAATTATCATCTAACCTCTGTCTTTTATGGAAGAGGAAACCAGGGCCTAGAGAGGGACAGGAACTGCCCAGGGTCCCAAAGCTAGTCGATAGAAGGTCTCCTGACTCCCAGGTCAATTTCCTTTCTACTGTATCAAGCAGCTCTTCATTTCTCTGTGTCTCTGTTTTCCCATATGTCAAGTGGTTTCCATGATATGTAAGGTGCCCTCCAGCCCCAAACTTTGACAATTCCAAACCTTTTTGGGGGGCTTATTTCTGATACATAGTCATCTTTAGTGGTGAGAATTCATGGTTTCCTAGAACTTCAGCTGCTCTTAGTGATAATCAGGAAGAAAATCATTAAATGGGTAAAAAGAAAATGAGAAAATTCTGAATAAAGACCTGAATCTATGAGAGAGAAGAGAACCATTTTCAGTAATGGCAACAATTATCTCCAAAGGATTGTCACCACATCAGGAAATAGTTCTGCACATTGGATCTCCCTCCTCAAGTCCAAGTCACTGCTCAGAATTGTTCTTTCCTTCTTCCAAATGGAAATTGCCCCAGGACTTGGGCAGTGAGTGAGAAATGCACTCTACTTCAATAAGCAACAGGCATGTGCCTTATCCCTGTCAGCAAGGCCAGCCTGGAAATAGTACTAACTGCCATTTGTGGAATACTTGAAGACTCACTAAGTGCTCTGCCTATGTTAGAGGTAGCTAGGTAACAGACAGATACAGTAGATAGGATGCTAAACTGGGAGTCAGAAAGACCTGAGTTCTGTCAGTCAGTTAGGAATGCAATAAGCATGTATTAAGTGTCTACTAGGGTCACTAGGTAGTGCTGCAGTGGATAGAGTTCTGGGCCTGCAGTGAGGAAGACTCCATGAGTTCAAATCCAGCCTCAGACACTTACAAGCTGTGTGACCCTGGGCAATTAATTTCACCCTGTTTGCCTCAGTTTCCTCATCTGAAAAATTATCTGGAGAGGTAAATGGCAAACCACTCCAGTATCTTTGCCAAGAAAACCCCCAAATGGGGTCACAAAGGGTCAGACACATATGACTCAACAACAAAAAATGCCTACCATGTGCCAGGCACTGCGCTAAGCATTGGGGATACAAAAAAGGCAAAAGACTGTGCCTGCTTCATATTTCTTACTTAGATGTGTGACCCTGGCAAGCCCATTAACTCTTCTCAGCCTCAATTTAGTCATCTGCACAATGGGTATAATAATAGCACCTATCTCACAGTGTAGTGAGGATCAACTGAAATAATATATATAAAGTACTTTGCAAATGTTTAAGTACTCTACCAATGCTATCTATTATTGTTATCAATAATAATGATTGATAATAATGAAGATTTCCTTTGAGCCCCATAACAGTCCTGTGATTTCAGTACCTCAAGCATTATTTCACAGACGAGAAATTTGAGGCTTAAGAGGAGTGAAATAACATGTCACTTCAGTTAGAAAGTGTTGAAGGAAGGAGTTGAACCCTGGGCTTCCTAACTCCAAATCCAGCATTTTTCCAGGGCTTGAAGGGCACCTGGAAGCTTCACTCCTCCACCTCTTCAGTCTCCCAAGTTTTTCCCCAATAGCACCTGAAATTCCAGCAAGTGTAGATTCATTTGGGCTGTTAAGCCTCCTTTTGAAAAGAAACAACATGATATTAGGAGAGGAGAGCGAGACTAGGCGCCAAAGGTCTGAATTTTTCTCCTGGCGCTGTTGCTCCCTACCTGTGTGACTGTGGACAAGTCACTTGACCTATCATACAGTTTCCTCATGAGGTTGTTAATACCTATTGGTATTAACCTGTTAATACCTGCTTCACAGGGCCATTGTGAGAATGAAATGGGGTTATGTATAGGAAACACATTGTAAGAGCAAAAAAGCCTAAATAAATGTAAGTTATTACTGTTAACCTGCAAAAGCTCCTTAGGAGGCTCAGGAAGAATCAGTCATTATATAACTTAATGTGAACTAGCTTCAGCTGGCTGCTTTCCATCTCGCTAAGAGCAGCCCAGGTGAAGGATGTGGAGTATGGGGAGGAACAGGTAATGTGGGGGCTTGAAGAACCATGCATTAGCAGTGAGGATAGGAGGAGAAGATGCCACCCATACCTAGTAGGGAAGAAATAGTATTTAAGTCAGCTTTATCTTGCCTTCAATGCTGCTCAAGCCAACCTAGACTTTGGAGAAATCAAAGGTGTAAAAGAAGATCAGTAGGCAGCGAATAAGGTTCCAAAGAGCTTTCAGTGGCTTGGTCATGATTGCCTGGGGTACAGTGCCTGGTATGTACTATATATGCACAGGATCAAGTGTTAAGCTGACAGTCAGGAAAATGTGAGTTCAAGTCCAGCCTCAGACACTCCCTTAGCTGTATGGCCCTGGGCAAGTCACTTAACCTCTGTCTGCCTCACTTTGTAAAATGGCTAGCACAGTCCTCCCAGGGTCGTTATCAGGATAAAATGAAATAATATCTGTAAAGTTCTTTCCAAACCTCAAAGTACTATACAAATGCTGCTTATGATAATGATAATATAATGATGACGATGATGTTTCAGAGTCACATCGACTTAATAAATGTTAGTTGACTTTTGACTATTTTTGTTGGTATTGTGTTTTACGGCCAGTAGAACAGAAGCTCCCTGAGGGCAGGTATGGTTTCATTTTTGTCACTGTATCCCTAGCACCTAACCTGGTTGATATTTGGTACTCATTGACTGGAATTATTAAGCCATAACAGCCATAATGACAACAACAATAAAACAACTCCCATTTCTCTAGCACTTTAAGGTTTTCCAAGAACCTTTCCTATAATACCCCTGTGAAATAGGCAGAGATTATTATTCCAGTTTCCAGATGAGGACAATGAGGCCCAGAGAAAGAAGTTAAATGACTTGCCCAAGGTTATACAGTTAATAAGTGTGAGAAGAGGGACTAAAATGGATGTTTTTAGAATCCGAAGCCAGGGCTTTCCCCATGATACCATGCTGCCTTTTATGTCATTGAGGGAAACAGGCAGGAGCTATGTGGTTCCCAAAGCAATGTCCCCATTCATCATTCCCTCCTCACTAGTCAGCCTGATTACATTTAATTCCCTAAGAAAGAAGCCTTGTTTGGGCCCACTGAGCATAGAAGGCCTTAAGACCAGTATGAATTAGGAGCCACCTGCCTAGCATAGTGCCTTGTCCCAAGCAGCACAGGTCCAAAGCCTCTGTTAAGTGATAGCTCATAAAGTATGTGAAGAAAGCAATCATATCCCCCCACTAAGATTCTTCTTCTCCAAACTAACTGACCCCAGTTACTTCAACTGATCAATATATGGTATGATCTCAAACTCACTCATCCACCTGGTCGCCCTCCTTTGGATGCTAAAACATGGGCCCGGAGAACTAAACAGAATACTCCAGATCTGATCTGATCAGGACCTAGGAGAGAGACACGGTCATCTCCCTACTCCTGGAGACTAAGGACTCTCTTAACACAGCCTAAGATTGCATTCCCTTTTTGTAGTAGCCACATCACACTGTTGATTCGTGCTGGGCTCCAGGCCTACTTCAACCTCAAGATCTTTTCCAAAACAACTGCCCTCTGGCCACACTTCCAGTATTTGTTAAATGGATTTTTTGAAGCCAAGTGTAAGACTTCACATTTTTCTTATTAAATTTTATCTATTAGATTCAACCCAACAGTCTGCCTGTCAATGTGTTTTTGAATCTGTCATCTATCTTTTAAGCTTATCTGCTTTGCGTCATTTGAAAATGTGATAAACATGCCATCTATGCCTTTATCCAAGACACTGATAAATGTAAAACAACATAAGACCAAATGTAGATTCCTGGAGCACTCCACTAGAGACTTTCTTGCATGCTTTGGGGGTCTGACCATTCAAACAAGTCTGAATCTACCTAAATGTACTAGTGTCAAGCCCATATCTCTACATCTTGTTCACAAGAATATCAGGAGATACTTGGTTAAATACTTTTCTAAAATGTAGCTAAACTATACCTACAGTTTTCCCTGATCTAAAAGAAAGGAGATGAGATTAGTCATGTATTACCAGTTCTTGATGATCCAGGCTAGCTCGTGATCACCCCTCACCCTTTAATAATCCACCCCAGAATATTCCAAGGAATTCTCATAACTTCAGTCAAGCTTGCTGGCCTAGAGTTTTCTACTCTCTTCCATATTTTGAAAATTACGACATTGTTCACCCTTCTTCAGTCCTGTTGCATCTCTCCTGTTGTCCATGATCTTTTTGAGATCACTGACAATTGCTCGACAATTGCATCCCTCACATATTTTAGTATCCTAGGATACAGTTCATCTTGGCCTGCTGCCTTAACCTCCTCAAGGGCAACTAGGTACTCTCTAACTTATCAATGCTTAATCAGTAATTTTGTTCTGTCATTTTCAGTCCAAAGATTATTTCTTGGCAGAGAAAATAAAAGCAAAATGAGTTGAGTAGTTATGCCTTCCTTCCGTTGTTCATTATCATCCTCTCATTTACTCAATACAGCTTTCCCAGTAGAGCTTCAAAAAAAAGGTGTTTTTGTTGTTCTTAGCACTACTCAGCCTCAGCTTATACTGAGTTTTAGTGCTTCAAAAACTTTTTGCAGGACCATGACACGCCTTTGAATTCATCTACCATAAGCTTCTTTTGCTTCCATTTTCTATGTGTCTTGAAACAATCTTCTAAATGTGTCAATAACTCCTACACCCCCCAAGCCTCCTATATATCCACATCCATCCTTTCAGGCAACTCCTCCCTTCCTTCCCCTTCACTGGAATTATTTCTTTTTGAATCCTCAGAATTCCATTCTTGAGTCGTTCTCATAACTTCTGGGCTGACTTCCCTCTTAAGACTTTTCCTGAGAAAGTTTGACATTCCAACACAAGAAGCATGAGAAGACAAACACGGAAAAGAAATTATAAGGTACCTATCAAAGATGAACTATTTACATGACAACATGGAAAAGTGACAATTGTAACTGTTGAAACTTTTCTCAGTATGAGGATAGGGCAAGGGA
>CM053582.1:24135688-24152190 GCA_028627135.1 Pseudochirops cupreus
AAAGACGGGGGGAAAAGATGTAACTCAAAAAAATTTAATAAAGAATTTAATAAAAAAAAATCTACATTAAACAATACAATCGACAAGCATTTGCTGAGTACCTACTTTGTGTCAGACACTTTGCTAAGTGCTGAGGATACAGAAACAAAAATGAGAGTTTCTGTGCTTAAGAGTTGACTTTCTACTGGGGGAAACAACATGTTCGAATTTAAATAAATACAGATTATACAGGGCATCCCCAAAATCTTAGTGCAGCTTTAAGCTATCAAAATTTTAAATTGAACTAAGACTTTTGGGACAGTCTGTATACATAGTAAATATAAAGAGATTGGGTCAAAAGGGGAGGCGAAAAGATCATTAATAACTTAGGGGGAAGGGGAGACAGGGAGACTGGAAAAGGCCTCTTATAAGAGTTGACATTTGAGCTGGGTCTTGAGAGGACCTAGGGACTCCAAGAGGCAAAAGTAAGGATAAAGAGCATTCAGGCTATGTTAAGATGGCCTGTGCAAAAGGCATGGAACTGGTGGATGGGAGTATTATGTACAAGGTACAATATCAGAACGGTTTGGTGAGAAGATAAGAGAATGTGATAGGGAATAATGTAACAAAAATACAGACTGGAGCCACATTGTGAAGGGTTTTAGATGCCAAATAAGAATTTGTATTTTATCCAAAATCAAGAGGGAGCCACTGCAGCTTCTTGAGTAGGAGAGTGACACAGAATATATTCCATTGCTTTAAGAGTCTCAATTTGGCATCTGCGATGCAGAGGATAGAGCACTGGGTCTGGAGTCAGGAAGACCTAAGTTCAAATGCAGTTTTAGATACTTACTGGCTTTGTGACCCTGGGCAAGTCACCTAACCTCTGTTTGCCTCAGTTTCTTCATCTGTGAGATGAGGGTAATACTAGCACCTCCCAAGGTTGTTGTGAGGATCAAATCATATTTGTGAAGTGCTTAGCACAGTGCTATTATTATTAGTAGTATTATCATTACTGTTTGGAGGCTAGATTGGAGAAAGAAGACAGATGCAGGAATACCAAGTAAGAGGCTATCACAAAAGTCCAAGGGAGATATGATGAGGATTTGAACTAGGGTGGTGGCTGTATGAGGAAAGAGAAAGGAACAGAATTGTTGTGGAGATAAAATCAATGAGATGACAATCATTTGTATGGGGGGGGGGGCGAGTGAGGGAAAGTGTAGGGTTGAGCAATGACTCCCAAAACATTATAAAAGAAAGTTTAACACCATGTAATATCAAACACTGCCTTTCTGTGCTCAATTCATTATCTCTAAGACATGGAATTGCTGTTTGAACTGTTGACAGGCAGAAATTCATTACTGTGCCTTCTCTGGATACTGAGGTTCAAAAAAACCTTTGAGTTTTCAGGAAAAAATCACAGAGTTTTCTCTAACTGGATCAGTGTTGCAAATATTTTTCAAATAAAAGACAATGGAAGGAAAAAGAATAATGTATTTGTCTCAGCTATAGTGAATAAGTACATTTTTATCAATCAAAACTACAGACAAAATCAATGGTTTTGAGTAGCCAAAGACTGAAAGACTTTAAACAACAGAAAGCAATATCTCTAAAATTAAAACAAAAGAAACAGAGAGGGAAACATATTTAAAGTAAAAATGTCAGGCCTAATTTCCAGAATTTATCAAGAATCAGAGTATTTATACAAAACAAATGATATGCACTCCCCAATCAAGCCTTAGTCAAATGAGGTAAAAGACAATTTATAAAGGAACTAATATAAAAATTTAGCAACCAAATTAAAAGATGTTCAAACATGATAAAAATGAGAGGAATTTAAACCAAGATAATTTAAAGCTAATACCTTATACCTAACAGAATGCCAAAAAAAAAAAAAACCCATAAAGTACAAAGTTAGAGGCTTTATGGGAAAAGGGAAAAACATTGTTAGTGGGACCAAAGACTGGTGGAATGTTTTGGACAGTAATATGGCACCATGTAATAAGGATCACATACCTACATATATCTTTAGACTTAGTGATTCCATTGCAAAAATGCTCTCCCCCCCAAAAGCATAAAAACAGGAAAAAAAAGTCTTATCTGTACAGAAATATTTGAAGCTGCTCTATTTGTGATAGTAAACACACATACACAGACACGTACACACACTCAAAATCCTATATGTTTCACAACAGGAGAATAACTGAATAAATTATGATATATTAATGTAATAGAGCATTATAGTGCTGTAAAAACAATATGAAGCATATAAGGGAATATGGACAGATGTTTAGAAGATGAAGTAAAGTAAATGAGTGGAATTTGAATTACATACATACTGACTACAGAAAAAGAAGGAAAGCAGAAAGAAAAAACGTCAAAGGGAGTGGACCTTGAGGAAGCCCTAGAAGGGGATACAATAAAAGCATCACATATGCCTGGTCCATCAAATCACAGCATCCCAGGCTGGTGTTTTTCAATTCAAGACAGTTGTTTAACAAACATTTATTAAATGCCTACCATGTTTCAGGCACTGTGAAGTGCTGAGGATCCAGAGATAAAAATGAAATAGGCCTTACCTTCAAGAAACATACATTCTGTAATGGAATGCTATTGTTCCATAAGAAATGATAAGCAGGTGGATTTCAGAAAAACCTGGGAAGACTTACATGAACCAATGCTGAGTGAAGTGAACCAGGAGAACATTGTACATAGTAACAGCAACACTGCATGATGGCTAACTTTGATAGACTTAGCTCTTCTTAGCAATGCAAGAACCTAAAACAATTCCAAAAGACTCATGATGAAAATGCCATTCACATCCAGAGAAAGAATTATGGAGTCTGAATGCCAATCAAAGCATACTATTTTCTTTTTGGTTTTGTTTTTTCTTTCTCATGATTTTTCCCTTTGCTTCTGATCCTTTTTTACAATATGACTAATGTGGAAATATGTTTAATATGATTGTACATGGATAGCCTATATCAGATTGCATTCTGTCTTGAGGAAGGGAAAAATTTAGAATTCAAAATATTATAAAAGTGAATATTGAAAAATAAAATAAATAAATTTAAATAGAAAAAAAAGAATCATACATTCTATGCTGGGAAATCTTTGGTTTTGTCTTACTAAAAGCTAAGAGTCTGGAGTAAGATTAGGCCCAGGTTTTGTATTTTCATGTGATTGCTCATGTAAGAATGTGATCAATGGATCTAATAGGGAAGTAAGACTTTGGGTTTTGATTCTGTTTCCCAATTGAAGGGCATACATATGCCTATTTGATCCATTCTGAATTCAGGGTAGATGGACTGGGGATGAACTGGTTGGCTCAGACTGTTGTGAGACATTCCTGTACTGGGCTGCAGTCTCAGTTATCCCTTAGGTAGTCAGCCCCTCCTCCAACTTGCAAACCTGTGAGTGCTAATCTGGGGAGAGAACCCTGACGGGGTACTACATGGCAGCCGGTGTTCTCTGAACACTTGGAGCTTTTCTGAGTTTATTAAGTTAACCTACTTATCCTAATGCAGGGTGAATTCAGACTTCCAATTGGCTTCTCTATGTGTTGTAGGAATCCTTCACTAAATTTTCATTGCCAAATCTGTTTCAGATAATTGCATTATTATCATCCATTCAGGCTGAGAAGAACATTCCTAGATGACAAGTTTCTGGACCCATGCCTGAAGAGACAATAACATAACCTCTACACCCGAGGAATGCTGTAGATGGACAAGAGAACCACATGATCTGAATGGTGGGTGTTCCTGAACACCAGGTTTCTAGAGGAATGCCAAGAGTTCCTGACACCAAGTCTTCTGGATAGAAGAAGGATAGATTTCTGGGTAATAATCAGCCTTGCTTTACTTTGCAAAGAACTTCAAATTCAAGAAGTCTAGACTACTGCTTCCTAAAGAGAGAAGGGGAGTTCCTAGACTACCAGTTTCTTGGAGAGTAATCATGAACATCCTATTCCTCATCACTCCAGGAGGTACATCAAAGGACTGGAGCAACAATATAGGGGAACAAAAGACCTGGACTTTGTTCTCTGCTATTACCATGAATTATTCAGGCAATATAGATCTGATGGAAAAGGACTTGACTCCCTAGTAGCTCCAAGGACTTTTCTTTTCAATGGGAGTCCAAGATCTCAGGGAAGTGCCGTAAAGCTGTATTCCTGTATAAGTCCCTGAGATGAAAGTGAGGATTACTAGTATGTCAGGGGGCTGCTTGTCTAGCAAACCACATATGCATTTCCTTTCTAAAGAGAGTCCAAGCCACAGGGTAGTACTATGAATCTGGAAGACGTCAGAGCCCTGCTGAAAGGTGGGGTTCACTAAAGAAGGAAGAGAATTGTATAAATTGCTCATGGGCTACAGTAAGTCCTTTCTGTGTAGAAGGTGTGTAGAAATGTAGAAACATTTTCTGTGGGGCAGAATAAAGGCTGTCCTATACCTGATATGTACATGATAACTTTAAGAGCTATATAGGAGCTTTGGGCTCTATTACACACACCTGTGGAGACTTAGACACAACCTGTGGTCAAGATTCCAAAGTTTCAGAGAAGCAACTGTGGGTGAAATCAAAATGAGCCTCAAACAGAGTGATTTTTTGGGGACCACACCAAAGATTAAACTCAGTCTATAAAAATCCAAACGGGAACTTCCGTTTGGGAGTGAAATTGTGCCTTGACAACAGGGGTGCTGTGCTATGGATAACATTTGTTTTTGCTGATTAGTCAATATATCATTTCATTTATTTTACTGTCACGTGGGCTAGATAGAAATTTTTAATAGCTTGAGGGAGTAGGAAGGATGAGGTCTTGATGAAAAAAATGTATGTGTGTGATTGCGTGTTGAGTGTGGCTCCTGATGATTCTAAGTAGCCTTGTTTACTGCCCCCCTGCCTCAAATCCCCTTCTACAGAACTGGAGCTTTTGATGTGAAATAATATATTATAGTTGTTGGGGTTTGGGACATTATGACTATATCATTGTGTCCATTGTCACCCAAACCTTTGGCACCATGGATTGTGATGAGAAAGTGACCAAAGCTGGGCTATTTGGTATGCCTCACTCTGCAACAGCTCTACAAGTGGTGTGATGAAAACATAGGCTGCATTAATTTAAACCAACCCCCACAAAAGATCGGCCCTGGCTGGCATCATATAGTTCACCTCTGAACCATATGAAGGCTATCTTGAATTGATGGCTCCAGTTTGTGGGGCAGTATTAGATCTGATCAGGGCCCTCCCTAGTCAGGGTCTGGCTGGGCAAGTCCCAAAGTAGGTTGAACCCTTTTCTGTCCTGGGCAGGTTCCAGCTCAGATCAGGTTTGGGCATGTGGAAGCTTTCTGTTGGATCAGGAGCAAGGTGGCCAGGCCAATCAGCTAGAAAAAGACTGGAGGCAGCAAAGGTGATGTCCAAAAGGGAAGGAAGGTAAAAACCAGAGATTCACAACAAGAGCAGCAAAGGGGGAGAGGATGATGAAAGTCAAGGTCTGAATTTGAGCCTGTGATTGTTCAGTGTCAGAAGACAGGTGAGAGGTCCAGCGAGGAAAAGAATGGTGATGTGATTTGTGATACTCCAAGCCAACACAGATGCACAGCCATGTTATTACTTGCCCTGTTTTCCCAGTTTGCTCAAATCCCCTTGAGCTGGGGACTCCTCACGCTGCTGCTACCCTCATTAGCTTCCATGGAAGCTATGGGATAGAAGTCTCACTCCCAATCTTGACAGCTATTCCCCTCACCACTTCCAGCTTCATTAACCACCATGGAATTTATGGGATGGCAGACAGGTGTCTCTGTTTCTGCTCATGTGGCAGTAATTATTCCCATTTAAGGACACGAGGTCTCTAGGGAATAAAGTCATAATGTTCCAAACCCCAACAACTATATTATTTCATGTCAAAAGCTCCAGTTCTGTAGAAGGGGGACTTGAGGAGGAAGGAGGAGTAAACAAGACTACTTAGAATCATCAGGAACCACACTCAGCTCTCTCTCTCTCTCTCTCTCTCTCTCCCCCTCCCTCTCTCTCTTTCTCTCTCTCTCTCTCTCTCTCTCTCTCTCTCTCTCTCTCACACACACACACATGCATACACGCAGAGCAGGGAGAACTGTCAGCATGAAAATAAAAGTACAGAAGAGTACATATGTAATATTTAGCTGTTGTCCCTGGTTTTACTCATACACTGCTATCTCTGTAGAATATGATTAATCAACTGTGCATAAAAGCCGGCAGCAGAGACAACTCTGATACTGGTGAACTGTTCATCTGGCCATTTGCCTTGGTGTTAGATCAGGCAGGTGAATTCAGCATGATTATCATACAAAACATAGGCAAGACTTCAGAAAGGTTTTGGAATTAGGGACTCCCATCACTTACAGGGGTCTTGGGATTCTCTTACCTTGCTGTGTGTTTGTGTTTCCTTGGTGTTCCACTGCACAGGATTCAGGAAGTAGCCAGTTTCTGTAGTCCTAGGAGGGAGGAAATGGGAGAATTCTTCTCATTTGTGCACAGAGGGAAGAAACCAGGGAACTGGCCAAGGCTGGTCAGATCACAAAGGGAAGAGCTGAGAAGGAAACAGCTCTATATTCAAGAGACAGAGCATAGTCAGAAACTGACTTCGAGGCTCTCCCAGTGTCCACTCTCCAAAAACAACACCTGGGAGGAGGAAACAGTTCCCTCTTTCTATTATTCCTTTTTGGGGGGATATAGTGTTGAAGATGCACAAGTGATGAAGTCAGAAGACCTGGGTTTAAATCTCAGTTCTTTCGCTAATTGGGTCTTGGGCTTTTCAATTTCCTCATCTATAAAATGGGTACAATACTACTTTAAGGACTTACTTCCCAGGGTTGTGCAGAAAGCACTTTGTAAACCTAAAAGTGCTACTCATGGGAACATTTAATAGTTGCATACCTTAGTCTTCCCCTGCCCTTGACCTCCCCTCCTCTTTCCTTCCCTTCCTCCTCCCTCTCCCCTTCTCCTCCCCACCCCAACCCCAGCCAGAGCGGATGGAGCACAGAGAGAGAAACAACCAGAATAGCCAAGAAATCCCCAGGTGTAGCCACACAGTACCCATAGGAATGGTACCTTTGTACCATTGTAGTCTTATCTAGCTTACAAAAGAATGCCATATTCAAAGGTCCTTAGGATTTGTCTACCCTAGACTAGAGAAATTTTTTTTCAAAAACAGTGCCAGCTCTGCTTGAGTCCTATGTATAAAACAGCAAACCCCACTGTTTACGAACCATTCAGATCAATTTACAGTCTTGTCCCAGCTAACCATCTCCTGATTAGACTTCACATGAACTACAGAGTGTCCAGAATTGGGACAAAAGGAACCTGAAAGACTGTGTCACAAACTGTCACATAAGCTGGGTAAGTTTCTCTTTGAATTTCTCTTCCTGTAACATACCACCTTTTAATTTATTTTTTTAACTTTTTAAAGAACCTTTTATTTTCTAAAACACCAATAAACTTTTTAGACCATCGACAAACTTTAATTTGACTGTAGCTGCTTTAAATGGGAGGTTCTCGTCCAATGTCCAGTGAATTAGCTAACCTTTTACTGAAGGACCTGAAGCATATCAACCTTGACATTCTTGCAACCAGAAGAAAGAAATTTCAACTGTGTGGAAGACTGGACTCACAGGTACTCCTTGGAGATGCAGTGAAAGGGTTAATGGAAGGGGTTTCATCATATTCCCTAAAGCTACAAGGAATACAGATGCATGGGGCACTTGGTCATCAAGTACTGCAGTGCCAATGATAACTATTTGCAGAAAGATTAGCATGAAAATAACGGCAGCTTACATGCTAATATTGGTTGCTGTGAACGAAGGGGCAGAGAAAATCTAAGAAAAACTTGACCAGACCTTACAAATCAGATAAAAATACATTCTGATATTTTGTGACTTCACTGCAAAGGTGGGAAAAGATTAGGTTTGGAAAGAAATAAAGGGTGCCCCAAGCTTATTAACGCTTAAAGCTGCACCAATGCTGGGGAAGGTGGCCTAGCCGTACCAGATTTTAATCTGTATTATAAAGCAGCAGTCATCAAAACTATGTGGTACTGGCTGAGGAACAGAGTAGTGGATGAATGGAACAGATTGGGTACAGGAGACTTAGCGGTCAATGACTATAGCAATCTACTGTTTGATAAACCCAAAGACCCCAGTTTTGGGGATAAGAACTCACTATTTGACAAGAACTGTTGGGAAAACTGGAATATAGTATGGCAAAACTGGGCATAGACCAGCAGTTCTCAACCTTCCTAATGGCGCAACCCTTTAATACTTATATGTGGGCATATCTGCATGTGGGCAGACCCACCTGGAGCTGGATAGAGGAGTGGTGTCTCGGTTCCTAAGACCATCGGAAATATGTGTTTTCTGATGGTCTTAAGTGACCCCTGTGAAAGGGTTGTTTGACCCTCAAAGGGGTTGCGACCCACAGGTTGAGAACCACTGGCATAGACCATTATCTAACACCATATACCAAAATCAACTCTAAATGGTTGCACAATCTAGGTATAAAGGCTGTTACTGTAAGCAATCTGGGAAAGCAAGGAATAGTTTACCTGTCAGATTCATGGAGAAGGGAAGACTTTATGAGCAAATAAGAGTTAGAGAGCATTATGAAATGCATAATGGACAATTTTGATTACATTAAATTGAAAAGTTTCTGTACAAAAGAAGCCAATGTAACCAAGATTAAGAGGGAAGTGGGAAATTGGGAAAGAATTTTTACAACCAGTGTCTCTGATAAAGGCCTTATTTCTAAAATATACAGATAATTGAGTCAAATCTATAAGAGTACAAGTCATTCCCCAATTGATAAATGGTTAAAGGATGTGAACAGGTAGTTTTCAGAGGAAGAAATTAAAGATATCTATAAGTATATGAAAAAATGCTCTAAATCACTATTGATTAGAGAAATGCAAATCAAAACAACTCTGAGGTACCACATTTCACTGGTCAGATTGGCTAAGAAGACGAAACAGGAAAATGACAAATGCTGGAGAGGATGTGGAAAAATTGGAACACTAATGCATTGTTGGTGGAGTCGTGAACTGATTCAACCATTTTGGAGAGCAATCTGGAACTCTTTTTGTGGTGGCAAAGAATCGGAAATTAAGGGGATGCCCATCAATTGGGGAATGGCTAAACGAGTTGTAGTATATGAATGTAATGGAATACTACTGTGCTATAAGAAATGGGGAGCAGACAGACTTCATATTTACCTGGAGAAGCTTATACAAACTGATGCTAAGTGAGAAAAGCAGAACCAGGAGAAATTTGCACACAATGACAGACACAACATATGTGTGATGACCAGCTTTGATAGACTGGACTCTTCTCAGCAATGCAAGGTTATAATACAACTCCAAAAGGTGGAAAGAGATGTCTATATTCAGAGAAAGAACTAGAAAGAACAGAGTTTGAATGCAGATTGAAGCATACTACCTGCTCTTTCTTTTTCTTGTTTGGTTTTGTTTCCTCTTTACAATCCTTGCTTACGATCCTTCTTTACAACCTGACTAATATCTAATGTAAAAGTATTTGCAGATCTATACTTGATTGTGTGCTCCCTTGGAGGGAGGGAGGAGAAAAAGGGGGAGAAAATTAGAAACTCCAGAGATTGTGGAAGTGAATCTTATAAACCTGTGGTTTTCAACCTTCCTAATACCACGACCCTTTAATACAGTTCCTCATGTTGTGGTGACCCCCAACCATAAAATTATTTTTGTTGCTACTTCATAACTGTAATTTTGCTACTGTTATGAATCGTAATGTAAATATCTGATATGCAGGATGTATTTTCATTGTTACAAATTGAACATAACCCACAGGTTGAGAACTGCTGTAATATAAACTAAAAATAAACACACAAATTAATAAAGACAAAAATTTTTTAAAAAGCTGAGCCAAAGCCTTTGGAATAGGCCAGGGGTGTGAAACCTACAGTCTCAAAGGGCCACACTTGAGAACCTAGAGGGTGACATGTGGTCTTGAGGCCACAGGTTCCCCACCCCTGATAGACTGTATGTGAGAAAGACAGAGACCAAAGATGTGAAGATTCCACAAAAATCTCACACCTCTTTATCATGAACACTTTCTTCATAAAAAATAATGGTCAGAAACTGGACATACAGAGTACCAAAAAAAAAACCTTACAAAGAATGAAATTTATTACATTATAACAAACAAGAAAAGACTTATGGACCTGAGTTCTTTCTGAGTCAGCTGTTTGTGTCTAACTAGACCATCAGTTCATTAGAGTTAAAATGAGAAATTTTAACAAATAAGAAGTTATAATAAGAAAGAGACATAGCATGCCACTTAGAAGATTTAACCCTAGATTATTTTAAGAAGCTGAAAATTAAAAATGGCAAACAAAGAAGTGATATCAAGAATAAATCATAGTAATAGTAATAGCTAGCCTGTATATATTTCTGCAAAGTTTGCAAAGTACTTTACAAATATAACTTCATCCAATTGTCACAACAACCTCAGGAGGTAGTTGCTATTATTATCTTCATTTTTTAGATAAGGAAACTGAGTCAGATAGAGGTTAACTTGCCCAAGAATACACAGCTGGTATGTATTGTAGGCAAGATATCACAGGTCTTCCTGACTCAAAGGCCAGCACTCTATCCACTGCACAACCTAGCTGCCTATGACTCCAATAATTTAACCCAGAAGTTTAACCAACGTAAATTAATTGTTGTCACAAGAAGACCAAAAGAGCCCAAAGAGTGCCTTAATCAGCAAACATCTGACTTACTTGCCACTCGGAGAGAGGTGGCTGCCAAAGACAGCACCTGCTTAGAATATAAACTCATCTGTAAAATCCCATGAAGAAAGATGATAGATAATTATGAGCAATACCATTTCATAAAGCAAAGAGAAGCAATGAACAGTAAACCCAGGCTAAAGAAAGCTTGGTGATGTATCCACCTAAAGAAAGTCATCCCAAGCATGTTCAAGGATGAAAATGGAAGGAGGACTGCAAAGAAAAGAAATATGGAAAAGATTTGCAGTAACTATTGTAACAAACACAAGGATAATGGAACCACATCACATTTGGACATTAATACCCTGGGACCTTCCTCAGCACTAGGAGCCTTCTCTCTGTTATGCTGGCCTCCTCTCATTGGTGAATTCCTTCTGGGCCCTCCATTTTGAGATGAGCCCAGGAAGTCAATGCTTCATTTCCTTCCTGCTTGTGTTTCTAACTTCTGAACTTTGCCACCATGACCTAAGATTTTTTCTCATCCTGGGAATTCTCTCTGAGCCTGGGATCTTCCTCTACCATGCTGTTCCCCCTCCCTCTTTGGTGAGTCCTTTCCAGGGGTCTTCATTTTGTGGATGAGCCCAGGCCAGCTATGTTTCCTTCTCCTCCTGGCTGGGCTTCTGATTCTCTAGATTTCACCATGCCCCTGTTCAGGTACCTCTCCCCAATCATACCCCGCCCCCTACTGCAGCATCCTTTTATGTGTTCCCTTTTTATTCTTCTCTGCACCACATTCTGGACTTCCTCTAATATGCCCCAGCTCTTCATTCAGGAAGTGAAACCTCACTACAGCCCTGGAATTCACACGTTGGAAGTACCGTCCAAGCCTTAGGCCTCTCTCTCCCATTGGGTGGCTCTACCCAGAACCTCTATTTAAGGAGGATGCCCAAGCCAGCCATGTCTTATTCCTCTCTAGGCTACATTCTTCTACCATGCCCTTGTGCTGGATACCTTTATGTCCACCCTCCTTTTCAGCTTCCTTTTATGTTGCCCCCTCCAATTTGGATATAAGCTCCCTTGAGGGCAAGGTCTGTCCTTTTTACTCATATTTGTGTCACCAGCACTTGGCACAGTGCCTGGCACATAGTAAGTGGTTGTGCTTAATGGATGCTTGTTGTCTGTTGCCTGAATGCCTTACCCTCACAGTGCCTGAGGCTCTTACAGAGGAAGTAAAAATAGTACCAAGGGGAACAAAGTCAGGCAAAGCAGCTATATTAGATCATGGATATACAGAGGAGATCCATGCTAGAGACAATACAATTGTGAGGTCACAGAGGGACTGATTCATGAGATATCTAAAGGGGGGAGGATATCCTGAAAGTGTGGGAAAAGTTTCAGATATCCACAACTGATGACCTATATGCCTATTCTCCCACCTAGATATAATGGTTGCACAAAATGAGAACGTTCACAATATAGGTATTAGTGGGGAACAAGCAGGCTTTCACAAACAATATTCAACAATGGACCACATCTATCAAAATTTTCCCCAATTTTCTATTTTCCTTCTAATCTTGGCTATATTGGTTTTATTTGTATATACCCTTTTAAATTTAATATAACCAAAATGATTCATTTTACATATCTCAATGCTCTCTACCTCTTATATATTCATAAATTCTTCTATCCATAAGTCTGATAGGCAATGTGGCCCATGTTCTAGTCTTCTTATGATAGGTCCCTTTATATCTAGGTTATGTATCCATTTTGACCTTATCTTGGTAAATAGTGTAGGATAATGGTCTATACTCAATTTCTGCCAGATTGCTTTGCAGTTTTTCCAAAATTTTTCTTTTACCCAATAGTGTGTTCTTATCCCAAAACCTTAAATCTTTACATTTGTCAAACACTAGGTAACTATAATCATTTATTACTGTGTATTGTAGGTTCACTCTGTTCCATTGATCCACCTTTCTATTTCTTAGCTGGTACCACATAGTTTTGACAATTATTACCTTGTAATGCAGTTTAAGATCAGGTACTGCTAAACTTCCTTTACATTTTTTCTGATTAATTCCTTTGATATTCTTGACATTTCGTTCTTCCAAACTGGGACCAGGGCAGAGTTGGGGCTGGGGGATGTCTGGGGGTGCAGGGGGTGGGGGATGGTAGCAATTGGGAAAGCTCAGATAGGGTGAATCACCCTGGGAAATCTTGAGGGTTCTGTCACCTGTGGGAGATGATGTGATAGCAGCCCCTCGTCTGGTTTCTGTCTATGAAGGGGATTTGGACCCCTCTCCAACTCAGATGGACTAGAGGCCCAGGCCTCAGTGGCCTTCGGTAGGTCTCAGGTGGACTTTCTGCTGCCAACTCCCTGACTCTCATGGGACTGTGAGGAGGAGTGGCTGCCTCACTGGGGACCTAACTGGCCAGTTCCAGTTGGGCAATGCTTGCTCTTTCCTTCCTTCCTTCCTTCCTTCCTTCCTTCCTTCCTTCCTTCCTTCCTTCCTTCCTTCCTCCCTTCCTTCCTCTTAGAATCCTTAGACCCTTTCGAGGGTCAGCTCAAGTCCTGTATCATACATACAGTATTTCACCTCACTAAAGTTCCATGAGGGCAAGGACAATATCTTGGGTAAATTTTTATCTTTCTCAGCACCCGGCCCAGAGCTATGAGAACATACAAAAGATGGCTGATTTCTTCAGTGTCAGTAATTTCTGGTGTGCTCCCCTGGACGACTAAATGACTCAGAAGTCCCTTTCAGCTCTAGGTCTATGTGATTTCAGATCCTAAGGTTTAATATAGGTCGAATACTATCAGTGACTTTACAGTTAAGTCCTTGGGAGCCAGAGTGAAGCACATAAAAGGGAAAATGATTTGCTTAGGAAATGACACTAACATAGCTGATAAGTATCTGAGGCAGAATTTGAACCCAGGTTTTCTTGACTCCTATCCCCAAATGCCATCCACTATGTGAAAACCTCTGACTTTGTATATAGTTGGTGCTTAATAGATGTTTGGTGATTGATTCCTAAAAATATGATAGCTTCCCAGTCAACTTGGGCACTAATGATAAGCTGGAACACATTCATTTGAAATATACAACTGAAACATGCTAACCTTGACATAAATGATCATACAAACAAGGCCTCTATTTACTTAAGACATGTTTATGCAAAAACAATATTGCCTTCATTGAGTTTTAAGGGAACTGTGGCGTAGCCATTGGCAGGGGTAGTGAGAAGACAGGACATAATTAATGGCACCCTGATCCATTTTGCCGATTGAATGGGGACCCCAGCCCTCAGAAGGTTGCCAAATGACAGATTAGCATTCCACAGGATCACCAATGGTGCTTGCACTGGGAAGTCATTACATTAGGTCTCAGACCATGTAAATCATTGGCAACACATACAAACAACAGCAGAGACTACAGGAAGCCAGGGAGCCGAATTATTACATGAAATGTCTTCAGACTCATAAAATGCAAAGAGGCAACACAAAATTATCCTTTAAACCTACACAAGCTCCAGGCTTCAGGTTTTCAGGAATCGATGTGGAATAGTCTGTTCTGGATTTAAGGAAGACAGACACAGCTTATACTCCTGGGAGCATCCCTGGATAGAACTGATATCAATAAATCAAGGACCCATAGCTTTGTTAGGCCATCAACTCCCAGAATAGGGGCTCTCTCCATCAGCACTGATCACAACCTAGCTATTGCCTGTAGTCCTAGAGTTGCCTGAGGCTCAAAGAAGTTAACTGGCTTGCTCATGGTCATACAGAAAGGGATTTCAAACCCAGATCTTCCTGTATTGACCCTGGAAAGGATCTAGGGAATTCCAAGAGGCAGAGGGGAGAAGGAGGAGCATTCTAGACATGGAACTTGTTCAAGGTCACATAGATGAGAGATGGAATGTTGAGTATGGGAAACTACAAGTAAACCAGTTTATCTAGAAAGTAGAGTGCATTGGGGGAATGATGGGAAATTGGTTTAGAAAGATAAGTTAGTCAGCCATCACCATTCTGTATATGTATGTATATGTGGGGAGAAAGAGAGAATGAGAATCTGAATTTATTGTATACTATATATACTATAGGGTGTCCATTCATATACACATTGAAATCTAAGCAATAGATGGTTTGGTTTGTTTGGGAGGTTTTTTGCACTGAATATGGTGACTTTATTGATGGTATACAACATAGGACTCTATACTCTACTACAGGAATGCTTTGGGGCAAGGGCTGTGAATGGAGCATGGCATCCCCATTATAGGGGAGGAGGTTAGAGATTTGGGCTCCCCACTGATGGAACTCCTCTTTTGGCTGGGGATCTGTGGCTTTCCACATTACTCTTTGGAGGCCATGTCCCATGAGGTCTATTTTTTTTAAAAAAATTAATGTATTTTTAATTTTTTAAATTAAATTTTATGTTTATTTTTAGTTTACATCATTCATTTCCACAAGATTTTGAGTTACAAATTTTCTTCTCATCTTTCCCCTACCCACCACCCCAAAACAGTGATCCCACTGTATACTCCCTCCCCCAATCTGCTCTCTCCTATATCCTCCCCCATTCCCCCTCCAACTTTCTGATAGGGAAAGATGGATCTCCATACCCCAGTGCCCATATCTCTTATTTCCCAGTTGCATGTAAAGTAATAATAATAATTAAGCATTTGATTTTAAAACTTTGAATTCCAGATTCTTCCCCTTCCTCCCTCATCACTCACCCTTACTGGGAAGATAAGTAATTTAATACAGGTTGTACATGTTTAGCTATGCAAAACATTTCCATAGTGGATATATTGTAAAAGACTGACTATATTTCCCTCTATCCTATCCTACCCCCCACCTATTCTATTCTCTACTTTGACCCTGTCCCTTTTCAAAAGTGTGTGCTTCTAATTATCCCCCCCCAACCTTCCCTCCCTTCCATCATTCCCCCCCCCTTATCCCTTTCCCCCCTACTCTTCTGTAGGGAAAGATACTCAATTTAGTGTGTATGTCATTCCCTCCATAAGCCAAATTCAACGAGAGTAAGGTTGACACATTTCCTTTTGCCTTCCTGTTCTTCCCCTACATTGTAACAGTTTTCCCTTGCCTCTTCTATATGAGATAATTTACCCCATTCTGTTTCTCCCCATTTCCTCTCATTATATTCTTCTCTCTCCTCTCAATTTCACCTTGTAAATATCATCCCTTCCTATTCAATTGATCCTGTGCTGTCTGTCTATGTATACCTGTACACATATATACACACACTCATATATGTATTCATACACACATATACCCTCCTATATAGACATATATGTATGTATGTATGCACATATATATATGTATATATACACACACATGTTTATATTCCCTTCAACTATCCTCATACTGAGAAAAGTCTCACAAGTTACAATTATCATTTTTCTATGTAGGAATGTAAATGGTTCAACTTTGATAAGTTCCTTATGATTTCTTTTCCCTGTTTACCTTCTCATGCTTCTCTTGCTTCTTGTATTTGAATGTCAAACTTTTTATTCAGCTCTGGTTTTTTCATCAAGAATGTTTGAAAGTCCTCCACCTCACTGAATGACCATATTTTCCCCTGAAACATTATACTCAGTTTTGCTAGGTAGGTGATTCTTGGTTTTAATCCTAGCTCCTTTGTCCTGTGGAATATCATATTCCAAGCCCTTTGATCCCTTAACATAGAAGCTGTTAGATCTTGTGTTATCCTGATTGTGTTTCCACAATATTCAAATTGTTTCTTCTTGGCTGCTTGTAATATTTTCTCCTTGAT
>CM053582.1:24152690-24219793 GCA_028627135.1 Pseudochirops cupreus
AAAAAAAAACTATTCTTAGTTCAGATTCAGGATATCTGGGAAGTATCAAGATTCAAACAAGTGGCCCATTTGCTGAATCACAGAATTCAGAGCAATGAGTATCTATAGGAGATTAGGAAGCCCAAACCTTCCTGGTAGGAAATACCAGGGTGCAATATTTTCTTGGATTCAACCTAGTTCCCCAAAGCTTTGATCTTTTCATTGTAGTGGCTTATGTGCCCTGCCCCTTGCCTGGCACTAATGAGCCCTATGGTCCACAGCAGGGTTCACCACATTTCCTTCTGACTTACCCACCTAGCCATGGGCATATAGATCAGGCTCAAGAAGAACCAATCTGACGTCCATCAGTTTGCCACTCCTTCTTCTTGCAAGATGTATGGTTAATTGGGACATGAGAGACAGGAGGAGAGAGGGTTAGAATACTGAGGTGAATGTGAGGAATGGTAGGAAGGAGGTACTGCCTCACCACTAGGTGCCAAGAAATCAAGGGGAAATGGAAAGCTTTAACAGATGGGCCCGGGGAAGTGTGGGTTCTTTGGTAGTTAATAGCTGCTTTAAGCTCCACAGGATAGAAGCCAGAATTCCATAAATGGAATTTGAGACCTGAACATGATATAGAAAAAAAGTACCTTGAACTTGGACTCAAGAGGCCTCAGTTCAAATTCAGATCCTGGCAGTAGCTGTGTGATCTTGGGCAAATCACTTAATTACTGTGTAAAATGGGTATTAACTCCTTGTCAGGATTATTGGATTGAAAGCTCTCTGTAAAGTTGAAAGAGCTTTATCAAAGTGCCAAAGGGGTCATGAGTTTTCCATCACCAACAGCTCTTAAGAGACACACTCTAGAGTTCAATGCAGTCTTACCACTGATTGTCAGTGGATGCTACTGCTGCAGCCTCCAAACGGCTAGAATCTCAGGGATCAAAAGTGAGGGTGGGCATGATTTTTATTCCAGCTACTGATGGCTCCTTTCCAGAGCTTCTGGGCTGGGTTTCTTATCTTGTCAGTGTGTGCATATGTGCATGTGGTGTGTGTGTGTGTGTGTGTGTGTGTGTGTGTGCCTCTGTGTGTGTGTGTGCCTCTGTGTGTGTGTGTGAGAGAGACACACACAGACAGACAGACAGAGACAGGGACAGACACAGAGACAGAGACAGAGAGAGAGATATGGATAGCACAATTAGTCAAATGTCCCAGTAGATTAACAGACTAAGATACCTGGATTGGGAGCCTGGTTGTGACACTGATATTTTTTATGGGAACAGGGATGAATCAGTTCAATTTGACAAGCATTTATTAAGCACCTGTTAAGTGCAAGGGACTGTGCCATGCACTAATACAAAGAAATGAAAAAGAGCTCCTTCAGGCACTCACCTTTAGAAGATGTTGTTCAGTCTTTTTCAGCCATGTCTGACTCTTCATGACCCCATGTGGGTTTTTTTTTTTGGCAAAGATCCTGGAGCGGTTTGCCATTTCCTTTTCCAGATCATTTTATAGATAGGGAAACTAAGGTAAACAGGGTGAAATGACTTGCCCAGGGTCACACAGCTAATAAGTATTTGAGGTCAGATTTGAACTCAGGAAGATGAGTCTTCCTGACTCTAGGCCTGGCCTTCTATCCACTGCAGCGCCTCCTAGTTGCCCTTAAACAGATGAATCCAATTTGATTTGGGGGGGGGGGGGACCGGGAAGTACTTATAATAGAGTCAAGAAAGGCTTCCTGCAAAAGAAGATGCCTAGGTTGCTTCTTGTAGGAAGCTAAAGGTAGCTAGTAGCTCAGTGGATGTAGTACTGGATCTTGAAATGAGAAGACCTGAGTTCAAATTCTGCCTCAGATACTAACTAGCTATGTGACTCTCAGTAAGTCACTTAACCTCTGTCTACCTCAGTTTCCTTATATGTAAAATTGGGATAGCAATAGCACCTGCCTTCCAGGGTTATTGTAGGATCAAATGAGATAATATTTGCCACATGCTTCACAAACCTTAAAGTGCTGTGTAAATAGTAACTATATTTATTAAAATAAGGATTCTTAGAAGAGGAGATGAAGAGGAATGGCTTCTAGACCTAGGAGACAGCTTGTACAAAGGCACAGAGGTAGAGATGGGATATATGTTTTTATTATTCAATTATTTCAGTCATGTCCTACTCTCTGTGACCCCATTTGGAGTTCTCTTGACAAAGATACTGGAGTGGTTTTCAATTTCCTTCTCTAGCTCATTTTACAGATGAAGAAACTGAGGCAACAGGGTTAAATGACTTGCCCAGGGTCACACAGCTAGTGTCTGAACCCTGATTTGAACTCATAAAGGGAAGTTGGAGTCAGATTATAAAGGATTTAAAGTGCCAAATTGAGAAGTTTATACTTTATTTTATCCTAGAGGCAACAGGGAATCACTGAAGTTTCTTAAGCAAGGAGTAACATTATGAGAAGTATGCAACAGGAAAATTATTTTGACCGTTATGTGGAGGTTAGATTAGACAGAGAGGAAACTGGAATCTGGGAATATAATTAGTAAGCTATTGTAATGGTCCAGATGAGAGTTGATATGGGCCTGATCTAGGATGGTAGATCTATACTGGAGAAGAGATGGCTGTGAAAAATATTTTAGAGATAGAGTTGACAAGACTTGGCAACTTGATTGCATATGGATGGTGAGGGAAAGGGAAGACTGGAGGATATCTACAAACTGGTGGTCCTAGGTGACTACAAGCATGATTGTATCCTCAAGAGAATTAAGGAAGTTGGGAGACAGAGTACATTTAGGGGACAAGATCAAGAGCTCTGTTCTGGATATAATTATTTGGGGATGGCTGTGGGACATCCAGGTGAAAATGTCCAATAGGTAGTTGGTGATGCAGGACTAGACCTGAGGAGAGAGACTAAGGTTGAATATATAAAGCTCTGGGAGTCATCTGCACAGGGAATTGAGCCAAGAGAATTGAGTCCAGGGAAGTCAATGAGTTTGCCAGGGGTGGAGTATATAAGAGAGACAAGAAGAGAGCCCAGGACAAAGCCTTGGTAGAGACTCATGGTTAGTGGATAGGACATAGATAATAATGATGATCCAGCAAAGGAGATGGAGGAGGAACAGTCAGACAGATAGGAAGAGAACCAGGAGAGAGAATAGTGTCATGGAAACCAAGGGGAAAGAGTATTCAGAAGAAGGGGATTGTCAACAGTATCAAAAACTGCAGAGAACTCAAGAAAGATGAGGCCTGAGAAAAGGCCAAAAGATTTAGTAACTAAGATCATTGGTAACCTTGGAGAACACAGTGTCGATTAAGTAGATAGGGTCAGCTACCTGATTAGCAAAGATTGAAGAGTGGGATGTGAGGAAGTGGAGGTAATGATTATAAAGGACTTTTTAAAAAACGAGTGTGGCAATTAAGAGGAGAGATATAGGATGATCGCTTGAGTGAGTAGAAGGGGTCAAGTGAGAGAGTTCTTTTAAATGATGGGGGAGACCTGAGCATATTTATAGATAGTAGGGAAGGAGGGAGAGAATTAAGTTAGCGGAGAGAAGGCCAGGGAGGGAGGAAGAGGGAAGGAATAGGAGGAGAGATGGGGTGGGGGGAAAGAGAGAGGATAGAGAGGGAGATGGAGAGAGACACAAAAGACGCAGAGAGACTGACAAAGAGAGAGAGGGAGAGAGAGAGAGAGAGAGAGAGAGAGAGAGAGAGAGAGAGAGAGAGAGAGAGAGAGAGAGAGAGAAGGGCCAAGCTTCTACAAGAGATGTGAGGGAATTGGAATCAAGATCAAGGGCATGTGTGAAGGGTTTGGCCTTGGTCACACCACTGCCAGCAGCTAGAGGAAAAGGAGAAAATGGGAGATGATGTAAAGGGATTTTGTTGTAGAATCAGGGCAAAAAGGGAGTTCATGAGAAATTGCCTTTATTTTCTCAATAAAGTATGAGATGCGGGCTTCTTCTGAGAGGCAGGGGGGAGGCAATGATGTGCTGGGAGCTTAAAGGGAGCCGAGAAAGTTTGGAAGGGCCACTGCGGGAAACGGAATAAAGATTCAATCAGAGAAGGATAAAAGGATTGATGAGCAGCAGGGAGAACCCAATTGAGATTAGATAACAGGAATGTGTAACTTTTCTCTGCACTTCAGATTCCTCATCTATAGCCGGGGAGGGCGGGGGGGGGAAGAGGTCTAGATGATCTCCAAAGTCCCCTCAAACACTAAAATTATAAGAATCTATGATTGATTGACTTAATTTAAGTCCCTAGGAACACCACCTCCAATTCTCATTATTAATTATTAAGAATTGTAAATAATTAATAACTTACCCTCATAAAGCACAGCAGGGTCATGCCTCTACAGGTCTTAGATCAAAACCATGTGTGTGTGTTTAATAGTCTGGTCAGAATCTCAGAGCTAGAAAGGACTGTCTAGCCCATCTCATAGCTGAACAAGAGACCCTTCTAAAGCACCCCAAGGAACTGGCCATCCAGACTTTGCCTGAAGACCTTCAAGAGCAGAGAAGCCACCACATCTCCCAGTGGCAGCTAGGTTCCACCTTAGGGCAGCACTCACTAGTAGGAGGATTTTTCACTTCATTTGGGTTGAATCTTGCCTCCCTGTATCTTCCACCCATTGTTCCTTGCCTTGTCCTCAGGAGCCAAGCAGAATAAGACATATTTTATTCTAGACATGATACAGCCTGCTCACTCTGGTCAGTTCCATCCTCATGGGAGCAGGGGAAAAGATGCCTGACATGTCTTACCCAAACTTTTAACTCAACAATGATGTGCAGAATGATTTCCTGTTCTTTTTACTTCTTGTCCAAACTCAAAGGAGATTAATTTTCTGGTCGTAACTTCCAATCCTCTGGGATGTTATCCGGAAGAGAAGTAAAAATAGCACATCATTAGGGTGTCAGGTCGTATGGGTGTGGGTGACTCACAGCCGCCATGTCACAGACTTAACGGTCTAATTATGCCTCTGTATCTGCAAAGGCAGGCAGCCTTTGCTGGGGTTGCAGCAGCCACAGCAGTAGATCTCAGTTGGCCCCCCAGCTTTAGGGTTCCCTGATGGATCTGCTCCTGCCCATTTCCTCTCTTTAGTATTTCTATTGTAAGAATAATAGTTTACACTTTGATGCTTTGCATACACGGCCCCATTTGAGTACTTGGCTTAGACAGTTCCCCTTCCTTCCAAGGGGAAGCCTCCCTTCTCCTTTCTCCTATCCAGAACTCATCCTTTCTTCAAGGCCCAGCTGGTGCCACCTCCTCCATGAAACCCACCCTGGCTTTGTCAGCCAGTGCTGAGCTCTCCTTTCCCTGCATTGAAGTCACGCTTACATCCACTTCTGCCCACTTCAGCCTCTCACTATTTTATACCAGCTTCCCATGTGGCATGGTCTGTGACAGCCTCAAGAATAGAGGTTGTGCTCTATATTCCCTTACTTTGCTGTATGACTTTGGACAAGTCCCTTCCCTTCTCTGGACCTCAGTTACCTACATGGTTAAATGTAACCAGGGAAGAGTCTTCAGAGCTTTGGCCCAAATGCTAAACATCCAGGATTGGTTTTGCCTCTGCCTTCTCTCTTTGACCATCTAAAAACTGCCATCCCTGCTTTCATAATATCCTAGGAAGAGAACTGGAGGCCCAGAGAGGTTAAGTGACTTGTCCAAGGTCACACGGGTAGTAAGAAGCAGATTTGGAATTTGAACTCAGGTTCTCTGATTTCCAAGTCAGTGCTCACTCTTCTTTCTGAATGAATGAAAAGAAAACACATTTATTAAGTGCTATTTGTCAGGCATGGGGCTGAATGTTAGGGATACAAATACAAACAAGCAACTCAGCCTCTGCCCTCTGGGAGCTTATATTCTAGTAGGAAAAGAAAACACATAAAAGGGAAAGAGTTAGAAAGTAAAGGAGAGGAATGGTTTGGAAATGGCTGGGAAGTGAGGAGTGGCATGATTCTGGACAAAATAAGGTGAAAGCTCACTTATTAGAGCCTGAGCCCCCAGAGTGGAGTTCAAGTTCCGGTGAGAAGAGGAGGAAGATGTGTCAAGGGGCTTTGGCATGTGTGATGTGGAAATGGACTAGGACAGGTTCTTCTCATTTTTCTGCTGATCCATGCCTCCAAAGGTTCTGGGGGAGAAGGTGGACCCTGAGAAAACATGAAGGAGCAGGGTCATGGGCTAAAGGAGGTTAAGAGAGGAGGGGAAGGGGTTGGGCTTTCACCATCGCTCTGCACAACTGCACCCAAAGTTGTTTGGATTGTCTTTTGCAGAGCCTACTTATGCTGCCATCTTTCCCCTCCTAACTTGCCCAGATCCCCCCAGGATGGAGGACTTGTGCCAATGAAACTTATTGGATCATAGTGGGGGGTGGGGAAGGCTGGAAACTTGAGCTCTGCAGATGCTGCCCCGGCTCCATTAACCTCCACAGCACTAGTATTGGGGGAGAGGACTAGTGTAACATTGTGGATAGAGAGCCAGCCTGAGATCCAGGAAGACATGAGTTCAAGTCATTCCTCTGACACATATTGACTCTGTGGCCCTGGCCAAGACTTTTGACCTGTCAGTGCCCATAGGCAACTCTAGGATTAGAAACTGCCAAGAAGGTGCAAACCTATACTGGTAAATCAGGTTCCTCAGAAGTTTCCTATACCAATGAAATCTGAAGTTTGGCTGAAAAAAAATAAAGATAGGGAAAGGGGCCCAATATTGAAAAAGAGGGTAACGGTGGTTGATGTTAGGGCAGAGCATATATGCTCAGCATAGAATCATGGCTAAAGTGCTAGATGGGAATCCAGGAAAACCTAGGTTTCAAACCTGCCTCAGACACTAGCTGTATGACCCTGGGCCAATCTCTGAGCCTCAGTTCCCTCATCTGCAAAATAAAGATAATGTCAGCACCTCTCCTTCCTCTCTCTAATTTCTCTGAGACATATTCCCTTTTCTCCCTCATTCAAGGCTTGAATTCGGGCAGTAGATGTGTGAGTGGAGAAGAGGGAACATGTCTCAGAGAAACTGGAGAGGTAGAAATGATAAGATTTGGCAACAGGTTGGCTACAGAGGAGGAGTGAGGGAGGGAGAGGGAAGAAGGCAGAGACAGAGACACAGACAGAGACAGAGAGATACCTTCCACCCATTTCTCCTAGTCCTGCTCTCTGAGGCCAAGCAGATCCAGTGTAATCTCTCTTCCACATGACAGCCCTTCAAATACTTGACAATCCCTGTTGTCTCCCTTCTGTCTTCTATCATCCTGGCTAAAGGCTCCATTTTGTTCAGTTATTCCTCACATGGAATGAACTCAAGCTCCTTTACTAGCCTGATTTTCCATCTCTAGACACTCTTAACTCATCAGTGACTTTCTTAAAATGTATAACTCCGAGCTGAAAATACTTGAGGAAATCAATTGGTATCTTTTATTTTACATTGCCTAGATTTCCCCCTGTATCCCTCCCTCTCCCCTCTCCCCTCTCCCCTCTCGCCTCTCCTCTCTCCCTTCTCCCCTCTCCCCTCTCCCAGAGAGCCATTCCTTATAACCAAACATTTTAAAAAGAAAAAAAAAGAGGAATAAGAGAAAACCTCAGCAAAACAGATCAATACCTCCCCCCAAATTGACATTCTATGCAACACTGAAAATCCTTAGGACATGGTCTTAGCAGTGCAATATACAGTGAAACTGCTTCCTTTTTATCCTGGATGCTGTGGCTCTCTTATGTCCTGCTTAAGATTGCATTAGCTTTCTTGGCTACCATGTCATGATTGAGTCCTATCAAGCTTGCAGTCCACTAGAACCCCCAGATCTTTTTCAGACAAACTTATATAGCCATGCTTCCCTCCTCTTGTACTTATGAAGTGGATTTTTTGAACCTAAGGGTAAGACAGTACTTTAGTTCTAGATTTGGCTCTGTTTTCCAACCTGTCAGAATCATTTTGTACCCCAACTGTTGTCCAGCGGATCAGCTCTACATGACTGGAGCATGTACTAAACATCCCATCTATGCCTTTATTCAAGTCATTGATGAATAAGCTAACTAGCAGAGGGCCAGGCAGAGATGGATGGGACACTTAGGCTGTCTTTAGTTTCTCATCATCACTTATCTCTACTATGATAGTATTCTTCTGATTATTTCCCTGCTTTCTGTCTCTCCCCTAACCAATCAGTCCTTTACACATCTGCCAAAGGGAAGGGAATAAGAATTTATATAGTGACTGCTATGTTCTGGGCACTGTGCTAACCACTTTTTCTAAATATCATATCACTGGATACTCAAGGTAACCCTGGGAGGTAGGTGCTATTATGACTCCTATTTTACAGTTGAGGAAACTGAGGCAAACAGGTTAAGTGACTTGCCCAGGGTAACACAGCTAGAAAGGTGCTGAGGCTGGATTTGTCCTCAGGGCTTCCTGACTCCAGGCCTAATGGTCTGTGCACTCTGGCGTCTCCTAAGTGACTCTCTTCCTGAGGCTCAGGTATCCCCAGCTTAGGAAGCAGAAGATGGATGATTAACTTGCCAAAGGGATTTTTTTCCCAAAGTGCTTTGCCATTCCCCTATTCAGTAAGCTTCAGTAGCATTCACACACATGCACACACACACACACACACACACACACACACACACACACAGAGTTACTCTAGGATCCAGTGACACAGTGGCCTCCTTGCTGTTCCTTGAACAGTCTGACTTTCAAGCATTTTCTCTGCCTGTGCCCCCTGCCTGGAATGCTCTCCCTCCTCATCTTCACTCCCAGCTTCCCTGGCTTCCTTCAAGTCCCAGCTAAAATCCCACCTTTTATAGGAAGTCTTTCCAATCCTGCTTAAGTCTACTGCCTTCTCTCTGTTGAATATCTCAGATTTATTTGTATATCACCTATTCGTACATAGTTGCTGCATGTTGTCTCCCCCATTAGACTGTGAGCTCCTGGAGAGAAGGGACTGTCTTTTGCCTTCCTTTGGATTGTTGGGGTCAGCACAGTGCCTGGCACATAGTGACTAACAAACATCAATTTATTTGTTTATTTATTTATTTTGCTGGGTTTTTTTTGAGGGGGAAGGGCTGGGTAATTGGGGTTAAGTGACTTGCCCAAGGTCACACAGCTAGTTAAGTATCTGAGGTCAGATTTGAACTCAGGTCTTCCTGATTCCAGGACACCACCTAGCTGCCCCAAACATCAATTTATATATAAATTTATTTATGACCAATAAACATAAATGTTTATTGACTACCTTACTAGCAAAGGAGACTGGGGCGCTGGGGTTAGACAGGTAGGAGAAAAACCAGAAGTCCTCAATGTTACAGTGATGAGGGAAAGAGAAAGTGTCCAGGATGAGAGGGCGGTCAGCCCTGTGGAAATCTGCAGAAAGGTCAAGGAGAATGACATTGGATTAAGAAAATGTCAGGAGTCTTGGAGAGGCTGCTTTCAAGGGAGCCAGATTACAAAGGTTGCAGTAGTTGTCCAGAGGCAGTTTTATATATGTGTGTGTGTGTGTGTGTGTGTGTGTGTGTGTGTGTGTGTGTGTATAGTGATAACAGCAATAGCACTAATAATATTAATTACCAATAGTAATAATAGAAACTACCATTTATTACCTCATTAAGAGGGTAGATTCATTATTCTAAAAGTTTCAAAGTGAAATGAAGGATATAGGACAAGAGCATGAGGGGGTGGCAGACAATATGAAAGTAAATATTAGGAAAAGAGAGAGAGAAGAGAGAGGGAGAGAGAGGCAGCAAGAAAAGGGAGGGGAAGAGAGAAAGGGGGATGAAGGGGGGAGAGAGAGAAGAGAGACAAGAAGGGGAGGGGAGGAGAGGAGAGAAGAGAAAGATATCTCCATGGGCAAGCTTCTAGAAGAGACAGGAGTACTGGGATAAAGGGCACAGGTTTGAAAGCAAGAGTTAGCTAGCCTTGGCAAGGACAGGAGTCATCTCTTCCTCAGAGACTAAGGCAAAGCAAGAGAGCTTGGCCAAAGGTGTAGAGGGGTCTTCAGGTATGGAATAGGAGAGATGACAGTGGTCCCAGTGGAAGGCATGTATTTCCTTAGTAGAGCCAGAAATAAGGATGTTCATAGAGGATGTTGGTAGCATGTGGGAGTGTTATCTTGAAGAGAGAAACAATAGTCTGGTACAGCCACTCTAGGGAATGTGCTCTAGAGGCAATCAGAAGAATAAAAGCATTGCCATGTAGTCTTCATTTGTAATGGATCCCATTAGCCACAGAAGCTAAGGCTGAAAGGGACCCTGGAAGCCATTTAATCCCCCTGTTTTGAAGATAAGGAATTTGAGCCCCAGGAGTGACATTACCTGCCCAAGATTACACATAGAACTATAGTTTTATAGGCAGAAGGGATTTTTGAAGTCATTTATTCAGCACTCTCACTTAACAGAGGAGGCAGTATGATAGAGCTTGTTGGATTCTAAATCCAGAAGATCTGAGCTCAAATACTGCTTCAGATGTGTGACCCTAGTCAAGTCCCTTACCCTCTCTGAGCCTCCGTCTTCTCATTTATAAAATAAGGAGATTGGACCCAGTGACCTCTGAGATCCATTCTAATTCTAAATCTATGATTCTATGAAATCAAGGCTCAGAGAAATGACTTGCCCAAGATCACATAGGCAAGTGTCTCAGGTGGAGTGTGACCCCAGGTATCCCTGACTCAGTCTAGTGTCTGAGGAGGTACCATGCTTGTCTCTAAAGCTAACATGTGCAAGCCTGCCCCACTCTATAAAGGACACCACCAGGTCTTTGAAAGCGCCAACCATGGCACATATGTGGACCATTTACCAAGGCTTTCCACTGGTCACAATTTTCTACCTGCATTTTTCTTGCTTGGTCTTATTTATCCAACTTCTCTTGAAATGCCCAATAGCCACTCCAAGCTAATACAATTTGACTATGGAAGAAGAGGGGAATATATATCAACAGATGTGTATGTTCCCCTGCTTTTGTGTGTTTTTGTACCAAAAATGCCAACTATTAAGAGGCAAAGGTATTAGGTATTAAATTAAAAGAGGATTAATCAGTGATATTGACTTGATGTATGTGTAGTTTGCAGATAATGAGCTTTGGCATCATTATTTGGCTTCTTAGAATCAGATTTTAATTGTTGGCTCCATTTTTTAAAAATTGCTTTTCTCCGATATGATTTTACCTACATTAATTCTTGGGTTAGGTCTCCCATTCTCCAGTTAATGGCATAGTTAATTAAAATGTTCTCCATTCCCAGTAGATTGAGCTGATTGATGAATCAGGAATTGGAACCAGAGCAGAAGCTACAAATGAAAAAAAAAAGCTGTTAGATACTTGATTAAGAAAGGCAGAACACACTTGACATGAGTGAAATGTCAGAGGTTTCTCTTGCTGCCTTGGAGGTCAGCCTGACCTCCCCCTCAAAAGAAAAGATTGAAGGGGGTGGGGAGAGTGAGGGCTGCTGCTGCTGTTTCTCCTTTTTGAGTGTTAGACTGGATGAAAACACTCCTGAGCATCTCCTCCATTGTGTTTCATGATTTGTCACATTTCAAAAGGCAAGAATGTAATCAGGTGAACATTACATACTGGTCATTAAATCTGTGACCTTTTCAAACTGTGGTGTGGGAGAGAGAGCTAAATCCAGAATTTCTGAAGCCTTGCAATTCTGATTGAAGATGCGCTTCCCCAGAATGAGAGCAGAATCTAAGGGAAGAGAATAGGGATTCGTGATTGGTGCTGTGGTGGACATCAGCAAGGGATGCGGCAGCCTTCCACGTGACTGGGTTTTATGCTGCAAAACTGCTCAGAAAGCACTGGAACAAGCAACTACTTCCTAACCTCCCTATTCTCGCCTCGGGTACCACCCAGGGTTACATCTTCAACTCTTCTTCAGCCCCCAGATCCAACTAGTTACCACATTTTTTTCCCTATTCTGTCTTCACAACATCTCTGCCCTCCTGTGACTGCCCCCTTCCCTCCACTCACATAATACACAGCATAATGATTAAAGTGCTGGGACTTGGAGTCAAGAAGACTTCGGTTCAAATCCTGCCTCTGACACTAGCTGTCTTATGCAAGTGACTTAACATCCTCGAGCCTCAGTTTCCCTTTCTGTAAAATGAGAAGATTGGACTAGATGACCTCAGAGATCTCTTCCAGCTCTGTATCTATGATCCTAAACCCACCATCCTGGCTCAGGCCCTTATCATCTTTTGCTTGGACCACTGCAAGTGGTAGCTAGATGACAAAGTGGATTGGGGGCTGGGCTTGGAGCTGATAAAAACTGAGTACAAAGCCTGCCTCAGACCCTTTCTAAGTAAGTCATTTAACTTCTTTTGGCCACAATGTCCTCATTTTACAAATGAGGATTGATATAGCATTCATCTCACAGGGTTGTTATGAAGATCAAAGGGCATAATATTTGTAAGGTGCTTTGCAACCCACAAAGGACTGTGTAAATGCTCACTATGATTATTTTTGTTGAAATAATCTCTTATGATATACATGTGCTGTCATGTAAAGCATATTTCCATAGTAGTCACAGTTATGAAAAAAAAACAACAAAAGAAAAAAAATGAAAAAGAATAAAGTACGTGAAATTTTAAAAAACAACAAAAAAAGAAATAATCTCTTAATTGGAAGGAGCCAGCCATCCCTACCAATGGCTGACCAACTACCACCCACAGGGCAGGAAAGCTAGCCCAGCTGAAAAAGCTGGGAGACACAGGAAGCTGTGAGTATCAGGTAAATCAAAGCACCTCCACCACCACCTCAACCACCACATCCCTTCAGACCATGTTAGAGAATAGTCCAGGACCCTGAACTCAAGATCCCTGTAAATAACAAAACCACATCCCCTAACCAGACCATCAGCCCCTGATTCCAGTCCAGCCCCCACAGCCACCATCAAGGAAACCAAGCCCTTGTGGAAATCTTCCAAGTCCAGGAGAGATTGTCCTCTATCTCCCCTCCCCTCCCTGGTTAAACTCCATAAAAAAAGCCATCCTCAATGTCTCTGCTTCTTTTTCTCTCACTCTTTTCTCAGTTCCTTGCAATCTATATTCTTACCTCATCATTCAACTAGAATTCCCCTCTCCGAAGTTGATAATGACCTCTGAATTGTCAAATCTAATGATCTTTTCTTGACCATGATACCTTTTGACCTCTCTGCAACCTTTGACACTGTTGATCACCTTCTCCTCCTAGATATTCTTTTCTTTCTGTGCTTTTTATGATACTTCCCTCTACTATTTCTCCTCCTATCTGTCTGACCTCTCCTTTTCAGTGTCTTTTTTTGGTTATTCATCCATTTCACACTCTTTATACGTGGGTATCTATCCTGAGCTCGTTGTTTCACTCTGTGCTATCTAACTGATCTTACTGGCTCCCATGGTTTCAGTTCTCATCTCTAGGTAGATGGGTCCCAGATCTAAATGTCTAACCTTAGTCTCTTTCCTAAGCTTCAGTAACACATCTCCGACTGTTTTACCAAGATGTCCCATAGGCATGACAAACTCAACATGTCCAAAATAGAACTCCTTATCCTCCCTCCCAAACCTGACCCCCTTTCAAATTTATTTATTGGTAGAGCTGTTGAGGCTACCAGAATTCTTGTGGTCATTTACATCCAAGACCTCCTCACTCTCACCTCACACATCCAATGTGGTGTCCAGTCTTATGATTTCTACCTTCACATCTCCCTCATATATCCCCTTCTTTCCATTTCCTGAGCCCTAGATCAGGCCCTCATCACCTCTTTTAGCAAGCCTTGCAACAGCCTTCTGACATCTCAAGTTCTTCCTCATTCTATTCCTTCCTTCGCTCAAGGACCAAGGAGATTGTTTTTTCTAAAATGACATTCTGATCATGTCGTTTCCCTGCTCAATGAACTCCAGGGATTCCCTACTATCCTTAGGATCAAATATAAAGTCCTCTGTTTGGCACTTGAAATATTTAGCACAGTGCCTACCATGTAGTTGGGTGCTCCCTGACTGCTTAACCAATAAGACTCTACAGCCCTGGCTCTTCTGCTACTGAGCACCAAAGTTCATGGCACCAAAGTTCTTGGCACTAGTCCAATGGTTCAACATCAGAAATGATATAGTTTTATCAGTGGAGATGACACTAAAGAAAGTGCATTACTATCTGCCATGTTACTACAACCTGAAGACCATAAGGCCTTTTCCATCTAACTTAGAGCTAAAACTTCCCATATGTTGTTTTCCCATATTAAAATTTCAACTCCTTGAGAGCAGGAACTGCCTTGACTTTCAATTTGTTCCCCTTCCCCAGTACCTAGCACAATGCTTTGTACACAGCAAGCACTTAATAAATGCTTTTTCTCTCTTTCATTCATTCTTACATTCTGTGGTCCAGTAGAAACAGCACTGGGACTGAAGTCAGGAAGACTCATCTTCCTGAGTTCAGATCTAGCCTCAGACACTGGCTATGTGACCCTGTTTGACTCAGTTTCCTCTTCTGTAAAATGAGAAGGAAATGGCAAACCATTCCAGTATCCCTGCCAAAAGCCCCAAATGGGATCACAAATAAAAGCTGGTGCTAATAATAACACTGACCTTATAGGGCTATTATGAGGGTCAAGTAGTTAACCCACATTGCAAAACTTAAAGTGCTAGCTATCATTGAAAGTCATACCTGACAAGGAGCAGAGCTCCATTTGAACCCAGGTCTCTGGGCTCTTGGTTAACTGTCTTCTTTCTACCATACTGTCTCTTTGAGGACACATTGTTCTAGGTTAGTTTTTCTCCAAATGGGGCTAGGAGGGGTATATGCTCATATTCTTGACTTCCAGCCAAAACTTCTTGTCTCTGCTCCCTGCCAGGGATGCGCTGATATTATTTGATATCTCTCTGTGACGCTGTCAATATTTCTGATCATTCTCCTACTATCGCTGTAAAAGTTGAAGGAGCTACAATGGGAGTGAGGGCCATGTTTTCTTATCTATTTTTAGATTCTTTACGGTCAAATAAGCCATGACCATGTGCCCACCAGGCTGATGATGGGCCTCAGGCTTAGCTAGACTGGAATCCTTGAAGTATCAATCCTGAGGTCCATGGATAGATTTCAAGGGAGTCTGTGAACTTGAATGAGAAAAAAATTACTTCTTTATTATCACTAACCTTTGGTTTCCTTTGTAATCTTATTTATTTGTTTTATTCATTTAAAAATATAATTCTGAGAAGTGACGACTTCACTAGACTGCCAAAGGAGGGCAGGACACAATAAAGCACGAGCACCTATAATCCAGTCCAGTCTTCTATCTCTTCATTTTACAGATGGCTTTATAGGAAAATGAATTCTAACCTGAATGGATGCTGGACTTTCCTCATGCTAATAGATGAGAATAAATATCAGGCCAGTGACTCACTGTGTAGGTGGTGAAGTGGAATTTGGAGACCAGGGCAAGTGGGAGAGACAAAGCTGAGAGATACACCAGAGACTTAAGTCTGGGCAATATTGCCTCAGGTCTTTGTCACTTTGGGAGCTAAGTTATTTTCTCAACCTGATTTTCTTTTGTTTGCTCTTAACTTACTCTTTTTAATTAAAAAATATCCACCCAACCCTAGTTCATCTCACACAATTCGATCAGGAGGTGATATTGTGGAGGGGAAAAACAGACCTAGGATTCAAATTTCAGATTGAACATTCCAAGTCACTTCCTATCTCTGGGTCTCAGTTTTCTCCTCTGTAAAGTGAAAGGGCTCTAATATATGTTCGCCATGGCCTCTCCTAGCTCTAAATTTTAGGCACCTATGACTTGGGTTTGAGGTGAATCCTAGCTCCTACATTTATTAGCTGAAGGATTCTGGGTAAAACTTCTCTTCCAAAGTTTCTGGCAGTGCTAAAATCTATGATCCTGTCATCTTAAATTCTTTCACTTTTTTAAGCCTCAGTTTCTGTCTTCGGAAAATAGGAATAGTAATCCTTATGCTACTTTCCTCACAGAGGTGCCAGGAAGTAAGTCTTTCTAAGACTTAAAGCTCTATGTAAATGTGGTTTTTATTATTAATATAACCATGTTTGTATTGACCTAATGGAGCCCCACCTGAGAAGATGGAGAAACCAGATGATCCTTGAGCTCTAGAGGATGGGGGGTAGGGGAGAGGGAGAGGTGTCTGAGAGCTTCTTTCCATCAGAGGTTCTTAACCTGGAGTCATGAACTTAAAAATAAATATTTTGACAACTGTATTTCAGTAGAATTAGTTGCCTTTTTAGTCATATATACTTGATTTTATGCATTTACAAACACTTTTCTGAGCAGGCTTCACTGGACTGCCAAAAGGATCTGGGGCACAAAATCTCTAGCTAAGGTCCAGGGGCCCACCACAGCAGGCCACATTTCTGTAATTGTTTATCTCACACCTGCCTCAGGAGGTGGCCCAAGCAAAGAAGAAATTTTCTGAGGGCCTCTAATTCCACCTCCAGGGTACTTTTCCCAAGCATGCTCATCCACTTTAAGAGTGGACCCCAGGCAGAGATAGCAGAGAAACCCAAAACCAGAGGCAAAATGAGTAAGAGACCCAGGGGCAGAGGAATGAGTTGCTTGGCTCCATAAAGCCTGCAGGGTCTCTGCAGGGGCCTAAGAGGATTGCCAAAGCTTAGTGGTGCCAGTCAGCTACCAGTTTCTAAATAGCTCTAATCACTGCTCCTCAAGTTTGTGAATGCCATCACCTACAGCCTGGTTTTTTTGCCTGTGAAGAGGGGAAATGGATCACTTCCATTTGGGCTGCAAGGTACCTTACATCAGTAACATAAATGGAAAGTCTTTTTCAGGAAAATCCAATTGTATCTGTTTCAGGGGCTTTTTATTTGAGGCTAAGAAGGGAGAAAATGATAGCTGAAAATGTAATCCAATCCCCAATTATACAATTATAAGCCAAAACAGGTCCTTAAACATACTTTTGCCCTTCAGATACAAAGATGGTTCCCCTTCCTTTCTACCAATATAGGGCACATTCTCAGTTTATTCACTGAATTCATTCAAAAGCCATTTATTAAATGCCTAATATAGAAAGTTTGCGTAATTTTTTCCCTCATATACTCTCATTTGAGTCTCACAAGAAGGTAGGCATGCTAGTCTCCCATTTTAAAGATGAGGAAACTGAGGCCCAGAGTAGAAGTGACTAGCCTAGGGTAACATAGCTAATAAATGTCAGAACCAAGATTTGCACCTAGGGCCTTCCTGATGCCAAGTCTAGCACTTTGACCCTGCTTCCACATTGCTCTTCCAAACTTAGCCTATCAGAGGTGATGTTTTTGGTGCTGAAGATTTGAAAACAAAAATGAAACTCCCTAACAATTTGCGCTATCCGCAAGTGAAATGGGCTGCCTCAGGGAGGAAGCTTCACTGACTTCTTCAAGCCAAGGCTACATGATACCTTGTCAGGTGTGGATGGGGGTAAGCCTTCTTTTTCATCTTGGGCTAGATGGCAGTTGAGGAGTCTTACAACTCTGAAATTCGGTGATTCTGAAACAGTCTTTGTTTTTAAGCAGCATGAATTCATTCTACTGTATTTGGGGAGGGAGGGAGGATAGGGAATACAAAAAATGAATGCATACAATAATGTAATATGCACACACACACACACACACACACACACACACACACACACTCATACACACATAGTAATTAGAGGAAAATCCCAGTAGGAAGTAGTACCTGAGCAGAACTAGGGATTATGACAGGTAAAGGAGAGGAAGGAAACCATCCTAGGCATGGGGGATGTAGCTAGTGCAAAGGCACAGAGATGGGAAATGGAATTTCAGGAAAGTTTGGGAAACATCTAGAAGGCCAGTTTGTCTAGAATTCAGAGGGAATGAAGGGGAGGATTATGAAATAAGGCTAGAAATGTAGGGTGGAGCCAGGGTGTGTGTGTGGAGGGCTTTAGATACCAGACTATTGTGTGGAGACTATTCCAGGCTACTGGTCATGAGGGCCTAAACTACAATAATGGCAGTGTGAGAGGGAAGGTGGGAACAGGTGCAATAGATATTACGGAGGCAGAATTGACAGAAATTGGCAACTGATTGGATGGGGGGTATAGGGTGAGAGAGATGGAAAAGTCAAGGATGACTCCCACATTTTGAACGTTAGTGATGGCAAAGATAGTGGCTTGCATAGACAGTCACAGGGAAATTTGGGGGAGAGGGGTTTAGAGGGAAAAGACACTGGATTCCATTTTATACAAATGTCAGATTTCAGGTGTAGATGACTAGGAAGTAGTGTTGGTGTTGCAGGACTAGAGTTCAGGAGAAGAAGGAAACATGCATATGCACATACATATATATACACACACATATGTGTGTGTTTATATAGATATGCATGTGTGTGTATAATATATACATATATGTAAAATCTATGTAGAGATAACACTATGAAATGCTGCATAGAAGTCAAGGAGGAAGACTGAAATAATGTCATTGGATCTAGCACTTAAGAGATAGTTGATAACCTTGGTAGACAGTAGGTTCAGTGGAGTGGTCAAAGTCCAAAGGCAAAGTAAACAGAATTGAAAGCAAAACAAATTGAATTTAAAAATAAAACAAAGAGCTGTTTTTCTTTTGAGGAACAGTAAATGCCAAATCATTAACTAAATTATATTTTTTAATAAAAGAAAACCAAATTATTAAAAATCTAAAATGGGACAGGAGAAATCACAACAAATAGATGGGAAATAAGGAAAATTATCAGAAACTGTTTTACAGTTTTATTCCCGCAAAAATGAAATGTATGAATATCAACAAAGATATAAAATCCTCAGATTAATGGACCTGTTAATAGATAACAAATAAGCCAATTTCAAACAGAGAAATTCAGTAAGCCATACATAAATGAGCTGCCACTTTAAAAAACAAACAAACAAAACACCAGTACTAGACCAGTTGACAAGTGTATTCTATCAAAGGCTTTAAAGAACGAATCATCTTTACTCTATCCAAACTGTTTTCAAAAATAGAGAAAGGCAGTTCTCAACTCAATTCTCTCTAGGAGGCAAATGTGGTATTGTTACTTACACCAGGGAAAGCTAAAGCCAAAAAAGATCTATGGACTAATATCACTAATGAACACTGATGCAAATATATTAAATAAAATACTGGCAAATAGAATGGAGCAATACATCAAGACATATTCATTATGATCCAATTGGATTTAGACCAGAAAATGCTAGGACCGTTCAACATGACAAAAACAATGAGCAGAATAAATCATATGAAGACTAAAAACAATAAAAGATATGATTATCTCGATAAATGCAGAAAGAGCCTTCAAGACAGTGTGATACTAATTTGGGTTAAAGACACTAAAAAGCACGAAAACAGAAGACTTTTTTCCTTAGCGTGATACAAAGTATCTCTCAGAAACTCAAAACTAGCATTATTTGGATTAGAAACTTTTCCACTAGGAACAGGGGTGAAGCGAGGATGCCTATTCTCACCATTATTATTTGAGGTAGTTCTAAAAATGCTGTTGTCCTTTGACAAGAAAAATAATTGGAGGAATACGTAGTGGCAAGGAAGAGGCTCAAATGTCTCAGTTTGCAGGTGATCATAGCATCATAGACTAACAGATGAAAGGAACTTTAGAGGTCTAACCCCATCATTTAACAGATAAGGAACTGCGGTCTAGAGAGGTTAAGTGATTCACCCAAGGTCACCCAGGTGGTAATAGAAGCAGTATTTGAACTTAAGTTTTCTTATCCCTAAAATAGGAGGCCTTAACTTTTTTGTGTGTATTGTGGACCTCTTTAGCCATCTGGGGAAGCCTATGGACTCCTCAAAATAAAGTGGTTAAATGTGTAATACAATAAAAGTCACAGGAATACAAAGGAACCCAACTATATTGAATTATAGTCATCACAGTATAAAAAAATCAAGTTTATGGACCCCACATTGAGAGCCCCTGCCCTAAAGTCCATGCTTATTATACTGCACCAAGTTACCTCTGCTTATAATATGATGGTTTACTTAGAAAACCCAAGAAAATAAGCAAAAAAAATTAATTGAAATAATAGTTTCAACAACATGCAGGATATAAAACAAACCCATCAGCATTTCTTTATTTCACTAAACCAAGAAAAATTGATAAACCAGGAGAAATTGACAGATATCTAAGAATCGCACTACCTAAAACTACAGGACTTTTCTAAATACAACTACAAGACAACTTTCTGAAAAAAGTAAACAAGTAAACAAATGGCTATTCAATGCACACAGGTGGGTCATGACAAGTTTACAATGCAACCCAAATTACTCTATGGAATAAACACTATACCAATCAAAATACCAGTGGAATATTCCACGGAATTAAGTAAAATAATACTAATTCATATGAAAGAATAAAAGATAAAAAATATCAGAGAAAATGATAAGAAAAGTAAGAAGGAATGGTAACTACTTTGACAGACCTTAAGTTATATTCTGAGGCAGACCTTTAAATTATTTTAGAATAATCAGGTGATAGATTTAAAAAAAAAACAACTAGATCTATATAGTAGCCATGTTTAATAAAACCAAGAACACAAAAAGTCTTACCACAAAAAAAGAGATGAACGAAATGTCCTAAATTGCCCAACTGTGGGGGTGGATGAAAATTCTTAATCACAGAATTAGAAAAATGTATGAGACAAAATAGTTGAATTTGATTTGTAAAAATGAAGAGCTTTTAAAAATAGTTAAAAGCAGCAGCATCAAAATAAGGAGATTTATGAACTGGGGAAAATAAGCCTTTACATTAAATATTTCTAATAATGGTCTGATATCCCAAACCTGTTAAGGAACTGGTACAAATTTATGAGTAACAGTCATTCCCCCATTGACAAGTGGTCAGTATATAAAAACATAATTCTCGAAAGAGAAATTAGAAACTTTCAACAAGCACTTGCAAGCATTAAAAAATGCCAAATAATCAAAGAAATGCAGCTCAAAATGACCTGGAGGTATCACCCTACACTTAGGCAAACTGGCAAATACCAAAGATGGTAGAATTCAGCGCTCAAGTGGTTATGGGAAAGGAGCCATACTAATACATTGCTGGTTCTATCTTTTTGGAAAGAAGCATGGAATTACAAAAATGTACATATCCTTTGACCCAGTGATCCAGCTACCAAGTTGATACCTGCAAGACGCTGTTGACAAGGGGAAAAAAAGAGACACCTATATAAACAGATCTTAACAGCACTATTTGTAAAGCAAAAAGAAAGAACAATAATATGAACAAACTGGAAACTAACTACAAGCCCAATGATGGGGAAATGGACGAATAAATTATGATATATGACTATACTGGTACATTACTGTGCTGCGAGAAATGACAAATATGAAGAGTTTTTGAAATATGGGAAGACATCCAAAATGATGCAGAACCCAAAGAACAATACACACGCCACTGGGCCATGTAAATAAAAACCATATTAAAGAGTAACAAAATTCATGCTGAATACACAGAATGGCTTTGTTGCACCCAGTTTAAAGTTAATATACACAGTTATTGCTTCTGTTAACAATCAGTAAATAACAGAAGTGTTCTGGCACATGAACAATCATTGCGATCATTTCTGTTGTTTTCGATTTTATACCTTCATTTGTTATTGTTGGTATATTTCAATGCTTATCTCTGTCAATAGAAGTTAAAATGTGTTTGTTTAAAAACCATACATCAGAAAAAATATACAGAATGCTAATGTAAGAGGCTCTTATATTACATGATGGACCAGGGTATATTTGGGGGACATTTCTCATTCCCTTGGCTCATTGACCACCGCCCCAGGACGTCGTCCACCAGTTCCCCTTATCAGCACATATCATCCACGTCAGGGAGGCTTCCCACTTGACCAGTAGTTCTGAACCCCAAGAGAGGAGAATATTCCCTTCCCCTCTGCCCTCACCATGCATTTTAAACCTTGAAAGCTAAAAAATATGTCTGGTTCATGAATCTAGCGGCCAGCTCCTAAGCCCAAAGCAGTTGTGTCTAGCCCTGGGCTGGGGTCTTGTCACTGATTTGTTATGAGGCCTCAAATAAAACTGTTAAGCTTCTAAGGCCTTATCTTCTTCTTGTTTAAAAGAGGGCAAATAAAACTGACCTCTACCTTCTAGAGGCTACTCTGTGGACTAATTACAGCAATAATTAGAGCTTTGAGGATGCAAAGTGCCCGTAAATGTTTCATATGGTCTTTTCTTTCTGATTAGACACAAAATACAGTGTTCTGAGTGTTAAGGAAGGAACAAACCACTTCCGTTCCCAGTAGCAACCAATTGCATAAATGATACGCTTCTGGGGATTCGAGTATATCTAGGACTGAAGGTTTGAGGAGAAGAAAGACAGCTTTATCTACTTCATAACATTAGTGAGATAGCAGAGCTCTCTCAGATTCTCAAGAATGATTTGCATTTCTACTGAGTTCTCCCTTTCCTCACACTTCCCCCAATTGTCTAATGTCTCCAAGGAGCTTTTTGAAGAATTAGATTTACAGACTCATGGAATGTTAAAGCTGGAAAGGACCTTATTGGTCCCCTCATCCAACCACCTCATTTTACTGATGGGGAAACTGAGGTCCAGAGAAGGGAAATGACTTTGCCCAAAGTTGCAAGAGCAAGTGTCTTTATTCACAGTCCCATGCTCAGCCCATCCCACCACCCAAATTCAAGTGATGACTCTTTGGGGCAAGTGAGGTGGGTGAGCTACTGTGCCATCCCATATGCTTTTGCCAGAGACCTAAAGTAGGCATGCTTTTACAAAAACACAGACCTTTTCACGGTACCGTTTCCCTCATCTGCAATGGACTCACAGGGAATAAAAGGGGCTCCCACGGCCCAGGCAATTTTGCCCATGGAGGAAAGAAAGATAAAAAGGTGTTGCTTCCCTTCCCTCTTGAGTAAAGACTCCAAAGTCATTCTGACTTGATGAAAATAACAGCCATTTAGAAAGCTCTTTACTATTCCCAAAGTGCTTTGTAGATGCTATCAGTAGAATGTAGCCTCCTTGAGGACTGAAAGTGGTTTGGTTTGGTTTTTCTATCACCAAGAACTAAGGCAGTGCTTTGTATATATGAGGTACCTAGCAAATGTTTGCAGGATTGAACCCTCCTTTGAGCTTCACAACATTGTATACAATAACACCCATAGTGTGCAAGGACTGATTTTGATAGACTTAGATTTTAAGTGAGTAAAATTATTCCTGTTCTCAAGATGTGAAGAAACTGAAGAGTGGGGTTAGTTAAATGATCTTCCCAAGGTCACACCACTAAGTTTCAGACGCAAAACAACAGTACAGCAGAAAGAGTACTGCCTGGAGCCAGAAGACCTGGTTTTAAACCACACCTCTACCAGCATGACTTTGGGCAAGTCCTCTGACCTCCCTGTACCTCAGTTTCCTCATCTGTAAAGTGAGCTGGAAAAGGAAATGGCAAGCCACTCTAGGATCTTTGCCAAGAAAATGCCAAATAGAGTCATAGAGAGTCAGACACGACTGAAATGAATGAACAACAGTAAAATGAGGGGATTGAACTAGATGGTCTCTGAGGTTCCTTTCAGCTAGAAATCTATGATCCTAAAATCACTTCACCTCCCTGGGCCTCAGTTTCCTCAACTGCAACAAAGTGCAATTGAACTAGGTGGCCTTTGAGATCCCTTCCAGTTCTAGGTCCATGATTCTTAGTCATTTTGCCCCTCTGAACCTCAGTATCCTTATCTGTGAAATGAAGGATTTGGACTAGAGACCCTCCGAGGTTAGCTCTAGCCATGGATTTAGGATCTATAATTAGAACTCAGATCTTCTTAATTCAAGGTGCAATACATTAGCCACTACACCATTCTGCCTCTTACACACAACTTACCGATGACCCACACAAGCAAGTAAGCATCTCTCCCACACCATACACATACACTACTGCCACTTGGATCTTCTCTTGCTGGGGAGGAGCCCTTCTTTTTTATTAAATTATTTATTTTTAGTTTTCAACAATCACTTCCATAAGTTTTAAATTTTCACCCCTTTCCTTCCCCCTCCCTCCCCAAGATGGCTTGCAATCTGATATTGGCTGCACACATACATTCCTATTAAACACATTTTCACATTAGTCATGTTGCATAGAAGAATTATAATGAATGGGGAAAACCATGAGAAAGAAAAAAAATAAAACAAAACAAGAAAGGAAAAGGAAATAGTCTCCTTTGTTCTGCATTCCAACTCCATAGTTCTTTCTCTGGATGTGACTTGCATTTTCCATCATGTGTTCTTTGGAATTGTTTTAGGTCTTTGCATTGCTGAGAAAATCTAAGTCTATCAAAATCAGTCCTTGCACACTATGGGTGTTATTGTATACAATGTTCTCCTGGTTCTGCTCACCTCACTCAGCATCAGTTCATATGAGTCTTTCCAGGTTTCTCTCAAGTCTGCCTGTTCATCATTTCTTATAGCACAATAGTATTCAATTACATTCATGTACCACAACTTGTTCAGCCATTCCCCAATTGATGGGCATCCCCTTGATTTCCAGTTCTTGGCCACCACAAAAAGAGCTGCTGTAAATATTTTTGTACATATAGGTCCTCTTCCCACTTCTCTGATCTCTTTGAGATATAACCCTAGAAGTGGTATTGCTGGGTCAAAGGGTATGTATATTTTTAAAGCCCTTTGGGCATAGTTCTGACTTGCTCTCCAGAATGGTTGATTAGCTCACAGCTCCACCAACAATGAATTAGTGTTCCAACATTCCCACATCCTCTCCAATATTTATCATCTTTCTGTTTTGCCATGTTAGCCAATCTGATAGGTGTGATGTAGTACCTCAGAATTGTTTTGATTTGCATCTTTCCAATCAATAATGATTTAGAGTATTTTTTTTTCTAATGACTATAGATAGCTTTAATTTTTTTTCCTCTGAAAACTGGTCTCTCCTTTGACCATTTATCAATTAGGGAATGACTTGTATTCTTATAAATTTGACTCAGTTCTCTACATATTTGAGAAATGAGACTTTTATTAGAGACACTAGTTGTGAAAATTAATTCCCAGTTTTCTGCTTCCATCCTAATCTTGGTTTCATTGGCTTTGTTTGTGCAAAACCTTTTCAATTTAATGTAATCAAAATTATCCATTTTGCATTTCATAATGTCCTCTATCTCTTGTTTGGTTATAAGGAGCCCTTCTTTTTAGGAAAGATCCCGTGGTGGGGAATTGGAGACCTTTTTATCTTTATAATTTTAAAAATTTATTTCTAACTTGAACTAAAAACCAAATAAAATGGGCATTTCCATATACATAGTTGAACAGAAAAAGAGGATGGGATATGAATCTGTGTGTCTTTGTTATGTATAGCTGGCTTTTTTTCTTAGGTAAGTAATAAGATCAATATGAAGCTTTCAAAGCTGTCCTACTTGTCTATACTTCATTCTGGCCTTCCTTCTGTTCTCTTCTATATGATTTTTTAAAAGATACTCCAGAGGCCTTCTTTTCTTTTTCTTTTTATCTATTTATTTGGCTGCTTTTTCCCTGTCTTTTCTCTCCCTCCCATCCACCTCCATCGGAGAAAGTAAAAGAAAAAAAAGAAAGTAAAAGAAAAATAAAGGTCTTATAATAAACAAGCATAGTTGATCAAAACAAATTGCCACATTGGCCATGTCAAAAAAATGGATACCTCCTACTGCATCTTGAATCCATTAGCTTTGGCCACTGGACTTTGATGACTAGAGGAGAGAGTATGGCTGACAACTCTGCATAGCTCTGCCTCACTTAAATCCAATTCACTTGTAAGTCAAGACGTTATCCAGTTCTCCCTCTTTAAGAACGAAGGATGAGCAACAAGGATGAGCAACAACGGCAGGAGGTGGGCAGCATGCTTATCATGGATCTTATGGAAGGAATCATGAATGGTTATTATATTGAACAGAGTTCTCAAGTCTTTCACTGTTTGTATACACACACACACACACACACACACACACACACACACACACACAGTAGATAGAACACCAGCGCTGGAGGCAGGAGGTCCTGAGTTCAAACGTGGCTTTAGATACTTGGCACTTACTAGCTGTGTGACCCTGAGCAAGTCACTTAACCCCCATTGCCTCACCAAAAACAAACAAAAAATTATAGTGCTATTATTATTATAGAATTTTTTTCCTGGAGTTGATCATTTCGCTCTGCATCAGTTCATACACATTTTGTCAGGATTCTCTGAAACTATCCTTTACTTCTTTTCTTGTGGCACAATAATTTTCCATTATGTTCGTATACCATAATTGTTTAGTCATTCTCCAACTGATGGAAGCCCTCTTAGTGTCCATTTCTTTACCTGACCTTAAATTATGGAATTACACAATGAAAGTTACAAAAATGTGCATACCCTTTGTCACAGTGATCCTACTACCAGGTTTGTATGGCAAGATATTATTGACAAGGGGGGAAAAAGACACCTATAAGAACAGATCCTAAGAGCTTGATTTATAAAGCAAAAAGCGAGAACAATAATAAGAACAAACTGGAAACAAACTACAGGCTCAATGATGGGGAAATGGACGAATAAATTATGATACATGAATATGCTAGAACATTATTGTGCTGTGAGAAATGACAAATATGAAGGTCTTTGAATTTACCACTACAGAAAGAGCTGCTATAAATGTTCTGTACATGTAAATCCTTTTCCTTTTCCTTTGATCTGTTTGGGTAGAGATGACATACCTTTCTCAAATTTATTTGCTTAGATAAAGTGAAAAGATAACACTCTTCAAGCATCATTAAAGGAACATGTCAGTCATGCGGTCATCAGCTTAGTTGGAAAGGACCGCAGGGGCCATTTTGTTCAAGCCATAGAACCTCTCATTTCACAGAGAAGGAACTTGAGATACAAAGAAATTAAATGACTTACCTGAGGTCATAAATGACATGTCACAGGTGAAATTTGAACCCTGACCCTGAGTGAGTGAGCATTGGCTCATTGTCTATGGTACATCCCTGGTCTATGATTGCTCCGTATGTCTCTACTGTTGGAGTAGGGAGTGCTATTTTAGGGCCTATTACTTTAATTACACATTCATATCCAAACTTCATCCTTATTAAAGTTCTGAAGTGCAGTCTGGACCTGCCACCATTTTAAAATCTGTGACTTAGTAAGCAGTGGGGTTTTTGGTTAAACTTGACCTTGTCACTCTAAAAGATCTTTATAAAAAAAGCAAACAAAAACCCCAGCACCTCCTAGGATGTGATGCCAGGTTGGCAAAAGTCAGAAGTGGGAACCTAGACAAACCTTAAAGATCAGTGGAAGGCTTAGGGGAGGGGGTCTGACTGTAAGAACAAGGTCAGGCCTCTGTTATTCCAAGTCAGGCTCCTAAGAGCATGAATAATACAGCTAACATTTATAAAGAGCTTTAATGCTTGTAAATGTATGTATAAGTATACACATTTACATATGTATACATACACGTATCTCCATGTATATACATGTGTATACATATGTATGTGCATATACACGTGTATATCTCATCTCATTTGACCCTCACAACCACCCTGTAAATTTGGTACTATGCTTATCATGCCCATTTTATAGATGAAGAAGCTGAAGTGATTTGACAAGGGTCATAGAAGTCACTCATGAATGAGTGACAGGATGCAAGCTCGGGTAATTTTGACTCTAAGACTAAGGCTTTGTCTGCAATGTCATCTAGCTGCCTCAGAACATCGGACCCAGACTAAGAGATGGTTCATGGGGAAAAGCACGTAGAGGAACAGGAAGACAATAGACCAAGTCCCAAACAGAATCTAAGCTCCAGGGTATTTGTCCCCAAGCCATCAGTGGCCTCCCAGGTGAGCCAGTGATCAGAATCAAGAAGGCCTGACAGCAGGGCAGGAAGTTCAATTACAAAGGGACCTAGCAGCCAAGGAAGAGACTCAGTCACAGGAGAACTGAGGCAAAGACTTAGTCATGAGAGGACTGAGGGTGGGAGAAGCTAGGGGGGGGGGATGGGAAAAGGCAGAGATTCGACCAAAAGAGAAAGGCCAAGGCAAGGAAAGGCCAGGGCAAGGAAACTAGTCATTGAAAACCTACACTGGGAAGGTCAGAGCAAAACAGGTAGCTAGGCTGTGTTGGTGCTGAGTCTCTCAGCTGCTGAACTTGGACTCTGGAAGTCCCCATTTCCCTTCACTGAGACTGGGCTGGACACTGGAACAGAACTAAGCAGTAGACTCTGCAGGTCGGAGGGCACGATGAGGTGGATTCAGGCAGGCCATTTTAGCTAGGGACTCCATGGTACTCAGTCACCAAGCAGCTAGATCTCATTTTACACAGAAAAAAGCTAAGAAATGGGCTGTCAGACCATAGGATGTGATGGCTTCATTCCTATAGTGTATATCAAGGAGCCACCAAGCATTCATTGGGCACCAATTATATGCCATCACTTCCTGTCTCGTTTAAGTACCTAGTCATAGTATTTCCTTTCTGAAGGTATAGTGGGGCATAGTAGAGGCAAGAGACCCTGGGTTCAGGTCCTGCCCTGCCCAGTCTACACTACCCGGGCCTCTTGATGCTCCCAGGCAGCTCTCAAAGACTAAGGTATGGGGAGAGTTGGGGATCTGCAGACAATTTGTCCACTGTGATTCTCCTACACCGTTGAATGGCAGGTGCACAGCAGGAAAGCAGATAGGAAAGCCCAGCAGATGAAGCATGATGCAGCCTGTTCCCTGCCTCACTGCCAGCTTTCCATACATATGCACCCTTCCCCTCCACAGACGCTGTACACAGTGATGGAAATGTCAACCTCAGTTTATGGGTGAATTCTAACATTTCAATTATTCATGCTTTTACCTCCTAGTCACTAAATGTTACATTGTGTTTGTTATTGTTTATTTCTTCTTGTTTAATAAATGTTTCATGTGTAAGTAAAAAAAAACCCACAGGGATCCCCCCCAAAAAAATCACCTCTGTCACTTGCTAGCTCTATGACCGTGAGCATGTCACTAACCTCTCTGACCTAGAGGCAGTTCTCTGACACTCTGTTTGAGTGGAGAAAGCTGCTTCACCAGGGAATTCCTTTATACCTATGAAATCACAGGTGTAGACCTCCCAAAATGCTCTCATTTTAAAAAATGAATTTCTATCTCTTCTCAACTAGAGTTTCAGACCCTTGAGAGCAGGGCCTATGCATGCAGAAGGGTAACCCTAGGCTTGCAGTTAGGGGATCTTGGTTTGAATCCAAACTCCAACACTTATTTGCCATGTGACCCTAGCATAAGTCAGCCACTTCTCTCTCTCTGATCGCTGATTTCCTTATTTGTGATCATTTTTATTTTACCTATTTCACAGGATTGGTTTGAGGAGAATGTATTTTCAACTATGAAGTACCAGAGAAATGGGGGTTATTTAGTGCAGTGGATAAAACACTGGGCCTGGAGACAGGAAGACTTGAGTTCAAATTTGGACTCAGATACTTACTAGCTGTGTGACCCTGGGCAAGTCACTGTTTGCCTCAGTTTCCTCATCTGTAAAATGGATATAATAATAGCACCTACCTCCATGGTTATTGTGAAGATCCAATGAAACAATAATTGTAAAGTGCTTAGCATAGTGCCTGGCACGTAGCAGGCAGTATGTAAATGTTGGCATCACTCCATGGAGGACCAGCTTCAGGGGCACTACCCCAAGTACCATGGAGTGTATGGTTGATTATGTGTTCTATATAAAATTGGTCCTTTTCACTGGAAGAGGAAGCTTCCATATCAGGAGTTCATTACAGCAATGAAATCACCGGTACAAAACACCCCTTCCCTTGTATCCTGATCTATGTCACTGGGATGGGCACATAGTAGGTGCTCAAGAAATACTACATTGGACCAATAATAACGATAGTTAGCATTTATATAAATTTTCAGGGTTTGGAAAGCTTTACAAATATTATCTCATTTGATCCTTAACAGCAGCCCTGGGAGGTCTGTGCTATTATTGTCTCCATTTCACAGATGAGGAAACTGAGTCTGGCAGTGGTTAAGTGACTTGCCCAGAGTCATACAGCCAGTAAGCATCTGAGGTGAGATTTGAACTTGAGTCTTCCTATATCCAGACCCAGCACTCTATCCACTGTACTGCCTAGCTGCTATTATAGGGTCCTCACCCTTACGTCTTACTTAAGCTAAATGTGGTCTATGAGTATGGCATTAATTTTCAGTGTATACTTATATGTTGTTTCTTTTCAAAGCTATTTTATTGGAGGGATGCAGTTTTTATTGGGGAGGGCAGCCTACATTTGCATCAACATAGCATTTGTTAGATAAGTGAATTTAAAATCAAGTGAACTACATTGAAGGGGGCAAAAAGAGGGAGAGGTTAGAAATTAGGAGAATTTAAATAAACGGCAGGATACACATATTTCTAGTTCTCTAGCTCTGCCTCACCAGATCTATTTACAGATGAAGTTGGGATCACAGATCTGCTTCCATGCATGAGTGATAGCATCAGACTCCCAAAGACACAAACCTTTTACCATGCTAAAGGAGGCGTGGCAACATCCCATCCAGTCAAAGAAATCAGCAAACCTTGAAGTTCAAAGTCCTGCCAATGGGTGATTCATTTTGGTCATTGAGTCTCTTTTCTCCATTCCTTCCTTGCCATATACTACTTCCTACTACTCTGCACCCAGCGTTTATCATTTTATTCTCCACTTACTAGCCTGGATTTCTTGTTGCCCTCTGTATCTCCTCCCTCCCCTCTCCCCAACCATCCTTACAAGTAGTTATTAGATTAGTCGTTCTTAAAAACTACTCTCATCATGTTATTACTCTGCTCAAAAATCATCAATGGTTCTCTAGTACTTAAATAACAGGTCTAAACACCTCTGGCTTTGAAGGTCCTTCCTAATTCAGCCCTACCTGACCTAGCTAACCAGATTTCTTTATGCTTCACTATCTGCCAAATGCAACTTACTTTATGATTCAGAAACCTAACTTCCAATGTAGACTGCCCTACCTCTCCCAATTCCTTCTTATAAATCTGACCTATCTTTCAAGGTCAAGAACAAGTCTTACCTTTTCCTAACTCTAATCCCCATGAAATCTAGCTGTATCTCTTGCCCATTCCAGCTTACCTGTGGTCTCAACCTAGACTTCTTATTTCTTAGACTTCACTTTGACTCACCAATTCATGTTATTTCGTATACACATTCTTCCATCTTCTAGCTTTATTCTTGCCTATGCACTCAGGTCCAGCACTTTGGCGAAATAGAAACACCTCATCATGGATGTATACTACAAGCTACTAGGATAGAAGGAAGAAACAGATGAGAGGTTCAAGAAAGTGGCATGGAGGCATAATGTATTAGCGATCTGGGATATCAATTATCCAGACATCTGCTAGGGCTCTTTGTGCCCAATGAGAAATAGCTGATGATTTCTTGGTGTGTCATACTAGCAATTTCATCCTTTAAAGGTAGAGGAAGTAACAAGAGGAAATAGATATTTTAGTCCTGATTCTGATCAATAAGAATGAACTGGTTGCTGAAATAGAAATGACAGGGATCTTGGAAATAAGTGAACACTCCATACTAGAATCTGGGATACAGGGGGGAACCCTGAGCATATTCTGAAAAAAGCTTTAGATTTAGAGTGAGTTGGGGCGGCTAGGTGGCACAGAGAATAGAGCACCTGCCCTGGAGTCAGGAGGACCTGAGTTCAAATCCAGCCTCAGACACTTAACACTTACTAGCCATGTGACCTTGGGCAAGTCACTTAACCCTAATTGCCCTGCCTTCTCCCCTCCAAAAAGCAGCAACCAAAAGATTTAGAGTGAGTGGATTTCAAGGGATTATGGTAAAGAGTAAATAAAATTATAGAGGGGAAGTCAATCTGAGAGATGGGAAATTCTGTCCATGGCTTTGACCCTAAGATCCCACTGCTAGGCATATATCCCAAAGAGGCCAAGGATTAAAAAGGGAAGACCCCATAAAATATTTACTCACAAAAATATTTATAGCAGCACTTTTTGTGGTAACAAAGAACCAAACACAAGAGTAGATGCCCATAGATTGGTGAATGGCTAAACAAATTGAAGAACATGAATTTAATAGAAAGTTACCATACTATAAGAAACACTGACTATGATGGAGAAAGAGAAGTATGGTAAATACTTATATGAATGGATGTAAGATGAAGTAAGCAGAGCCAGGAAAATAATATGCATAATGAGTACAGAAATGTAAGTGGAAACACCAATAAAGCCATCCCATTTGAATGCTTTGACATTATAATTGACCAATCTTAGCCTTAAAGAAGAAATATGAAAAGATACCTTCTGTCTTTGTGGAAAGGTGGAGGGGGGCGGGAACTATGGCTGTAGAATGCTGCATATATCAGATTTAGTGAATGAATTGGCTGATTTTGTTGTATTCTTTTTTTCTTCTCTTTTTAAAATTATTTTTTAAGGGATGACTCCATGGGAGGGGGAGGGGACGACAACATTAGGAAATGGATAAAATTTATTATAGCAATACCTTTAAAAAATTACATCCTGCAGGTCCAAACTGAAACAACTTCAATGAAGAAGAAAGGTATAGTTGTCTAAAGAGACTGATGTGGTTGCACAGGGAGCTCACTGGCCAAATTATAAAGTCATATATAGAAGATAGAATCAAGTGCAAGTAAAGGATTCCTTGCAAAATTCTAGAATGTGTTATTAAAGGCCACTGCAACTCACATCAGTTCAAAAAAACATAGCATAGTCCCCTGAGAATAGTATCAGGATCACCAAAATCTAAAAGGAGTTAAAGGTGGAAAGGCACACTAAAGATAAAAAGGGACTTTAAAGCTACAATTGAGAAAAACAGTAAGATGATAGATCCAGAGCAAAGTTTAGACAACTGAATCCAATTCCCTTGTTTTACAGGTGAGAAAACTGAGGCACAGAGAGGTTATGTGATGTGTCTGAGGCAGGATTTGAACCCAGATCTTCCTGATTCCATTGCTCTATTCTCTATACCATGCTGTCACTACTAAGCAGAACCACTTTATTCTCTGTTTGTTTGTTTGCTTTTGGCCAAGAAGAATGATTTTTGAAATGGAAAAGACAGAACAAAAATGAGTAAAGGGGAATTGAAGCCCAAGATAAGTAGGGCACTAGGAAGAGAAACCTGTTCTTGGGAAATTCACATCACCATGCTTAGATAAACTACATCCTGGGGTATGGAAATAATCTAATTAGATTCAACAAACATTTATTAAGCACAGACTACATGTAAGACGTCATGTTGGTGCTTTTGGTAAAAAGATGAAAACTAAACAATCCTTGACCTCAAGGAACTTCCATTCCAGGATATCTCCCCCTCCAAGGCCTATTCCCATTGGCTGTCTGGATCCCAGAGGACAGCTGAATACTTCTCCTCTCAGGGTTTTAGGGGCAACCATGAGGGTCTGTGGTTTCTAGTACTGTCATTCATAAACTCACATCCAGTGCACTCTCCATTGATTTCCAGCCAGACTTAATTTACTTTTAGAAAGGTCATATATTTACTAAGTAAATGTAGCAGGGACACTTGGTACAAAAACAATCTTCCTAGTCTGGGCCACGTTCTCCCACAGTTACAAATAGGGTATTGTGAAGAGGATGGTCTCAACCTTCACGAGTACACGTGACAAAAGGGATTGGAACTCGGGGCTCTAGATGCACTTTTCACTGCATCTTCAAGAAGTTCCCTTGCTCAGCTCCAAGGGTCTAATGAAGATGCCATCAGCCACTGCTGCTCCAGAGACAATGCTACTGATGATGGTGGGAGTCCAAACCTTTTGATCTTTCAAAGTTCACAAGGTCATTATCAGCTAGAGTGGAAGGGAAGAAGAGAGAAAACTCAATCCTCCTCTTTCCCAACCCAGCAATACAATTTGATCAGTCACAACTGGACTGGCAGGTTGCTGGAATGTTCCTGCTGCAATTCTTGATTCTGAACTGGCTTGCTGTAATATACATAGGCCCAGTGATGTGTCTGATTCTTTAAACCAATCCAAATAGTTTCCCGTGTGGTAATTTGGTTTCATGGAGTGATTAAGGGTTTATTCACACCTAGGTAAAATCTCTGACTGGTTGACCCAATCAGTAAGTCTGGGCCTTCTGTCAGTCCCAAAGTGTAGTCACAAATGGGTCAATGTCACTTTGTAGAAAGCTCTCTAGTGGAGTGCTTCTTGGATCTGTCTTCACCTTCATTAAGTTCAACATATTTATCAGTATCTTAGGTGAAAACTTGGAGACAGGAGGGACATGAATCTGAATTCTGCCTCAAACCCTTACCATCTGTGTTATTTTTTCTACCTCTTTAATGAAATTTAATTGCCATCTGAAAATGGCAATAATAATCCCTACACAATCTTTCATTTCTCTGGTGACATCTTTTACACATCTTCTTCTATGTAATTCCTCCTTTGGGGTATGTTCTAGCCTGTCCACATCCACCATGGACCTCTCCATTGCCCTCTGGGTGATTCTCAACTTCAATTATTTGGCTGTCACAGTGTTTCATGACTTTCAGTGCCTCTAGAAGAAAACTGTTTAAGATAGTCATTGTTTTAGGGAAATGCTTTGCCTTGAGTCCTTGAACAACGCAGAGATGAATGCAGAGATAAATAAGATGCATAATCACTCAAATGAGTTTCATTTAAGTATCCAAACAAGAAAAACTAGGTAGATGAAAAATGCCTGTTCACCAGACTATGATAACCAATCAGACGGGCAGCCCATAGAGCTCATCTGTTAGTATAGACATCTTGGACAGACACCACAAATGGGCAGTGAGCTGGGCCCAGAATTGTACAGGAGGAGAATGGGTTGGATTGTCTTTGGGAAGCTGTAAGGTTCTTTAGAAACACTAATCGAACTAGAGCCATAGAAGTTACTGTGATTATAAGATCCTTAGGGGCAAGAACTGTGTTTTGCTTTTCTCCATATCCCCTTTATATGAAAGAATGCAAACAAATGTTTGCTAAATCAAACTGACCAGACCTAAACAAGGATTTCCCCTGGGTACCTGGAGCTTCATCGTTGTCTTCTTTTGGAGTAACTTTGGGAAACTGATCACAGTACCAGGCAATCACATAGGTGCCATTTGGAAACAGCACAAATGAAAGACAAAGCATATGAGACTGTCCGGGGCTCCAAAGAGGCCTGAATATCGAGGAAACATTCCTCTCAGTGTGAACATCTCCTGGGAACTATTGGATTACCAGTCTGGGATGGAATATGCCCCTTATTTGCCAGAGAGGGGAAACATCGAAAGAGGTGAATGAGCATACAGTAATGCTGCTAACGACTTGTCGAGGGTTATGGAGGGAAAAATGCCTTTGGAACCGGAGCTTGAGTTGTACATTATATAAAGGTGCATTTCACAGCATGGCTGAGACAGCAAACAATAACACAGTATGTCAGGAAACTGCTCTCATTGGAAAGAAGTGAACAAAGAGCAGGGCATTTTGGGACATATTGTGACCACTTCAGTCAATCAGTCAGTCGACATACATTTTAATAAAATGTGCCAAGCATTGTGCTGGGTGCTTTGGATGAAAAGGTAAAAATGAAGCTTGCTCTCCAGGGGCTTACATTCTATCAGGGGAGAGAACACGTGCATAAATAAATTTCCGTAGATTGTATAAAAAAATTCTATAGATTATATAGAAAATTTGATTTTTTGTAAAATTCTGTAGATTATGTAGAAAATAAAGAGAAGGGGAGGAAGGGCCCTAGGAAGTAGGGGGGGGGGAGGAGAAGCACGAAAGATGAAAGATGGCTATTGGCTATGTGGGGCTGGAGTGCAATTTCAGGAGAGATCAGGACTTGATATGTAGATTTGGTCATCATCTCAACTGAGAGAATAATTAATCCCAACAGGAAAGTGAGATGAGCAAAAGAGAGAGTGTAGAGAGAAAAGAGAGACCAAGGCAGATCTTTGGGGGACACTTGGGTTTATGTGCCAAGACGTGGACGGTGACGCAGCAAAGGAGACTGAGGAGGGGAGGTCAGACAAGTAGGAGGAAAACCAGGAGAGAGAGCAGCAGCATGGAAGCCATGGGGAGAAGGTTGTGTGAGGTTAGGGGGAGAGTCATTAGGGGCAAATGGTGGAGAGGTGTCAGAGGAACTGATGACTGAGAAAGGCCAGTGACAATGTTTTTCAAGTTGAGTTTTAGTAGAATTTAGGGCTGGAATGGGATTAGGGGACCAGAATGCCAGTGGGAGCTGAGTGAGAGTGGGGGAGAGGGAGAGACCTCAGAAGCTACCTGGTTCAAACCCTGTCTGAGCAAGAATCCTCTCTACATCAAGGGGTCATCCTGCACCTAAATGCCTGAAGACATCCAATTCAGAGTTAGTCCACCATGCCCTATGGTGATCATTTCCCTTGTGAAGTTGTCTCTCATCTCAATCTTCTAACTGTTCCCTGGGGCCAAGTAGAACCAGTCCTATGTCCTCCCCTCTCTGAGAGGCCCCCCCCATATGTCACAGCCCTTCAAATACTTGGTGATGGCTCTCACATCTGCCCTAGGTCTCCTTTCCAGACTACACACCCCATAGTTCCTCTACCAAGGAAGTGCAACCCTTTGACTCAGTCCAAGCTGCACTTGAGGACCTAGAGGGCCACATGTGGCCTTGAGGCCCCAGGCTCCCCAAACTTGCTTATGTAGCCTTAGCAAAGAGGAAGAACACATTAGCCTCCACTCAAAGGGTTAAACTTCCTTTTCCTTTTCATTACCATAATGATGATATTATCTTCATTTCTTTAAGTGGAATAGATATTAATCAAGGTTTTGTTTTGACTTTTGCCAGCCTGCAGCAGCTTCTCTTTCTAATCAGAGCCAGCCTCCCTTCCACTGCTGCCCTCTTCCCTCCCAGCCCCATGCCCACAAGCTCCCGTGCCCTCCCCCACTCCTATGCTCTTCTTGATGATGCAAAGGGGATGGAAGATAGATGAGATAATTCAAAAAGTTTCTGAGGCTTTTTATGAGAAAACACTTGGTGGTCTCAGGTTGCCTGGGCTCTGCAGGAATATTCTGGAGCATTCAGGCCCAAACACCATCTTCCATTGGGAGAGAAGAGGCAGAGATACCTTCTCCAGCTTATGGCTGGTGTCCCTCTGGCCTCCCTTTCAAGTACTCTCCAAGCCACTAACATGGCTTCTCCTCCCCAGAATTCCATCTCCCGTCTCTGTGTCTTGGCATATCTGAAACACTTCTCTTCCCATACATCTCTTAGGATCTCATTTCTTTCACAGCCCAGCAAGTTACCTCTGACTCCAGGCATTTCCTGATCCCACCCACCCCCCAGTTTCTCTTTTCCTAGTGAAGTTACAAAGAGAATATTTAAACTCATTTAAACTCCCTGAGGGCAGGACTCATTTCCTTTGGATCCCCCTCCCCTACCTTGCACTTAGTGCTTAATCAGTTTGTTGAATTGAATTGGATAGTGAAGTGACTGAAATTTGAGGTACCCAGATCCAATTCAGAGTGATGTAATGAGAAGAGTATTGGCTTAGGAGTCAAAGACCTTGAGTTCAAATCCTGCCTCTGACACTTATTACCTGAATGTGCTCTGGCAAGTCATCTGATCTCCTAACCTTGATTCAAACCCTTGTCCATCCTGCCCTCTCCCCAGTTCCCAGGGCCCTGCCTCCCACAATTACCTAGGATTTTATTTTACATATAATATCCACATACTTATTTACACACTTTATGTCTACAGATAATAAAACGTAAGGTCCTCGAGGCTAGTCTCTATTTAATTTTTGCATTTGCATTCCCAACACCAGGCACCCAATAAGAACTTAATAATTGCTTGTTGATCGATGTACCTCAATATTTCTAAAATTGAATTTATCTGATCCCAGGATGCCTACTGGCTATTCTTTTTTTTTTAATTTTTTTTTTATTTACTTATTTACCCTACTGGCTATTCTTGCCAGTGTTTACAACCCTGCAGCCTCCCTTGTCTCATCCCCCTCCTTCCCCCTCCTGATCGCTGCATCCTCAATTCCCTGTTTTGCCCCTTTGCCTTCCCCTTCCCCACCAGTCACATGTAAGTCTCCTTGAGTCTATTTCTCTGGCATCTTTCACGATGCTCTCCTTGTTTCCACTCTCCATTCATTACTAGTTCAAGCCTTTGTAACTTCTCGCCTAGACTAGGCTGTTGTGATTGTTCCCCAATTGGTCTCTGCGAATAAAGTCTCTCCTCTCTCTAATCTATCCTCCACACAGTTGTCACAATCGTTTTCCTCTGTTCAGCAGTCTTCAGTGGCCCCCCATGACCTCCGGGATAAAATAAGACCCCTTACAATCTGTCCCCAGTCCAGGTTTCCAGCCTTATTTCATGCCACTCTCCTTCCTGTACTTTGGGTTGTTCCTCAAACTTAACAATTCATCTCCTGCCTCCAGATATTTGTATACACTCATTTTTTTTGCTTTTGGAGGGGGAAAGGCAGGGCAATTGGGGTTAAGTGACTTGCCCAAGGTCACACCGCTAGTAAGTGTTAAGTGTCTGAGGTTGGATTTGAACTCAGATGCTTCTGACTCCAGGGCCGGTGCTCCACTCACTGTACCACCTAGCCACCCTATACACTATTACCCTCAATATTTTTCTCTTCCTTCAAACCTCAGTTCAGATCTCAACTTCCATAGTAAGTCTTCTTGAGATCAGGAATTATGTCTATGTTAGCTAACTTTGGTATCTCCCCATTGCCTGGCATGATAGGAACTTAATCCACTGATTAATGATCAATTAAATAATCAAATAACTAATTAATTAATAATCTGCTTGATGAATGAAAGTAGTCTGTGAACATACTCTGTTCATTTGGGCCTACACCCCAAATGCATTAAATTTAGCCATGGACCAAACAACTCTGGGCCTAGTATTGTTGGAGATGAACTCTTTCTCATAATGCTGAATTGAGACATCGTGTGCTAAAATGTACATGTGACAAGAAGGTCCCAATTACTTCCAGGGTTAGGTCCTAGTTCTCTCCTGAGCAGCCAGGAGAAGGCTAGAATATAAGGGCAGCTAGCCCAGAGCCAGGATTGGGTGTGCCATTGAAACTGTGCAGGACAGCTGCCATGCCTCTATTAGAAAAAAAAAATACCAGCTGACATTTCTATAGCTAGTTAAGATTTTGGTTTTGTTGTTATTGCTACTTGGACCTGCTTCTTACTCTCAATGTGACCCTAGTGGTTAGAGTACATAGTGGATGAGCACTGGGTCTGGAGTCAAAAAGACCTCGGTTCAAATCTGACCTCAGACACTTACCAGCTGTGTGATCCTAGGCAAGTCACTTAACCTCAGTTGGCCTCAGTTTCCTTAACTGTAAAATGGAGATAATAATTAACACTTCCCACCTAGGTTTGTGAGGATCAAATGAGGAAATATTTGTAAAGCACCTAGCACAGTGCCTAGCAGAGTTGGTACTTAATCAATGCTTATTCCTTTTCCTTCCCTTTTTTCTTTCTTTCCTTCTCCCACTGAGAAAGTCACCTAATCAATCTGGGTCTTAGTTTCCCCATCTGAAAAACAAGACGTTTTAGCTCTAAGGTCTTCCAGCTCTAAATATATGATGGTCCTCTGGTTTCTTGGAATAGAAACATTTCCAATGTGGAAACTCTTTCCACCAATGTAATTCAGCAACTCATCTCTAACTTCCATTTCACACACACACACACACACACACACACACACACACACACACGCACACACACACACACGCACACATACACACACACATCCACATACGTATATGTATGTGCATATAGGTATACATACACATATGTGTGTATTTATAGATACATGTGTGCGTGTATATACATGTGTACAGGTATATATGTATATATGTGTACATATACATGCATGTTGTATAATAAGTAACCCTTATATAATGCCTATTATGTGCCAGACACTACTAACTGTTTTACAAATATTATTTCATTTGATCTTCCCAACACCCTTGTGAGGCATATGGTCTATTTTTCAGTTGAGGAAACTAAGACAGGCAGAGGTTAAGTGACTTGCCCAGGGCCACAGAACAAATAAGTGTCTAAAGCTGGATTTGAACTCAGGTTTTCCTGACTCTAGCGCTCTATCCATTGAGTGACCCAGCTATATATGCTCTAGTCTTTTGACCTGGAAAACTAATGCACACAGTGAACTCCAATGAAGTTCTAACTATAATGATATCTTTTCACTGCAGCAATAAAATAAAATGAACTAAAATTCCAGCTTTGACCTTTTCTACACAATCACTAGAAAGCCCTGCATCTATCTTGTTAATGGCTTTACCAACCAGGAATCTCTCCTCCCTCTATTTGGTATCTTTATCATTCCTTTATTCTAATCATTTTTTCTCCCTAACTTAGGATCCTTTTATCTCTCTGTGAATTTACCTTTATTTGAATATGTTCAGTGGCATGCCAGACTCAGTCTGGACCCAAGAGCTAGACACAGGAACCAATTGTTCAGTTTTCTGGGTGAAAATCTAAACCTTGGAAATTAGCAAACGCTACAAATCAGGACTTCATTTATTGCTCTGTTGATTGTCTAGACTTAAGAAAGTGGTAGGGAAAATCTGAATACATATTAAACTTACAAATGTGTTGCGAGTATATTTTTCTTTTGGAGAGCCACAGTGAAACATTTGCTAGAATACCCATGAACGTGTTCATATGAACTGGCCCCTGAAGAGTACTAGCCTTCCAGAAACCTGACTGTTATTCAGCTATATTGTGACCATGGTCAGGTCTTCTTTTTTCTGACCCTCATTTGCTTCCTCTGTGAAATGAGGATGGTCAGCTTGTCCAAGTACCAGGTCCAAGTACCTGAGTTTTGCGGGGAACCATTTGTAAACCTTTTGAGCATGATAGAAATGGGAGCTTATAATAACAACATGGAAGAATGCGGAGGGGGCATGGTAAGGTAGACCGACTCCCCACCCCACCCCACCCCTGCCAAAAAGAGAGAAAAGAGCATCAGTGAAATATTTTTTAAATGCACAGAAGAGAAGAGACAGTACATCAGCAAGCAAGATGACTTTGAAACTGTTGAATTTCTTTTATCTTATAAAAAACTAAGCTGTAGTTAATAGAAATTTATGGTTTCCCGTATAATACTTTTTTCTATTCTTTTTGTTCATTTTTTAAAATTTATTTTTTTTTAGTTTTTTATTTTTCATTTATTTTAGTTTTCAACACTCACTTTTATAAGATTTTGAGTTCTAAATTTCACCCCCTCCCCAAGATGGCATGCAATCTGATATAGACTATACATGTACAATGACATTAAACATAGTTCCACATTAGTCATGTTGTGAAAGAAGAATTAGAACAAAAGGGGAAAAACACAAGAAAGAAAAAAGAGAAAATAGTCTGCTTTGATCTGCATTCAGACTCCATAGTTCTTTCTTCTGGATGTAGATAGCATTTTCCATCATGAGTCTTTTGGAATTGTCTTAGATTATTGCATTACCTAGAAGAGGTAAGTCTATCAAAGTCGGTCATTACACAGTGTTGCTATTACTGTGCACAATGTTCTCCTGGTTCTTTTTACTTCACTCAGCATCAGTTCATGCATGTCTTTCCAGGTTTTTCTGAAATCTCTATTTCTCTTTGTACATGGAAATGTGCAATAACATTTGTTGTTAATTTAAGAATGACAAAATATTAAAATAACAACAATAATAATAGTCAGGGAACATTCTGGAACTTACAATGTATCGATAGCTCAGGGAGACTCTAACTGATGGAATTCTCCCAGTATAAAAAGGGATTTGCAGAAATGAGGAGAACATTTGAGAAAACAGCTCTACACATACTCTAGTGAATATAGTATGGAGATCAGAATCAGGCTCAAATCTTGCCTCTGACACTACTATGTGATTTAGAACAAGTCATTTAATCTCCACAGACCTTAGTTTCCTCATCTATAAAATGGGTGCTCTGGATTAGAAAGCCTCTAAGGTCCCTCTTAGCTCTAGATCTATGATCCTTTGGATACTGGCTTTCAAAGGGTCGTAAATTTAGCACTAGAAGGGACCTTAGAAGCTATTGAATATAACTTCCTCATTTTTACAGGTGAGGAAACTGAGGCTGAGAGGTTAAGTGACTTACCTGTGATCATGCAGTTGGTAAGTGTCTGAGTCAAGATTTGAACTCAGATCTTCTTGACTCCAGTCCCAGTGTTCTATCCAATATACCACTAGATGCCTCTGAATTTGGAGTCAGACCACTTGAATTGGAAATCTGGCTCTGCTACTTACTGCTTGTATAACTTTGGTCAAGTCCATTAACTTCTCTGTCTGTGCCTCAGTTTCTTACTCTATAAATTGAGGAGGGTTGGACAAGAAGGCCTCTGACGTCTCTTCCATTTCAAGATCTGTGATCCTAAGTCCCTTTTCCAATCTGAGTCTGTTTCCTGTTCTGTAAAATTAAAGGATTAGACTAGAGATAATTGATGGCCTCCAAGGTTCCTCCCACCTCTATATTTATGATCACAAGATCCCTACATGTACATTGTCGTGGAAAGAGAATTGGGTTTGGAGTCAGAGGACCTGGGTAAAATCATTGCTCTATTGTGTGACCCAGAGCAATTCTCTTTTCTTTTCTGGATCTGTTTCTTCACCTGTGAAATAAGGATGTCAGACCAGGTGATGCCAAAGGTCTCTCTTGTCCCTAAAATCCAATGAGCCTATGCATTTTTGACACGCAGACATAATTTCACATCAATGTTTCGAAGAGAAAAAGATGGCTCATCAACATTCATGGTCCCCCATTTAAGTAACACAAAATGCCCGTGTTCTGTGGGGTCCCATTTGTGACATGCTGGGTTAGACGAGCGCTTGCCCAGCTTTCTAAACACAGATCCCTAGCAAAAGAAGCAGCCCTCCTCTTTTCTCTGTCCCTCCTAGGGAACATAGTTGTATGAGTTTTTGATTGGCTTAGCTGAAGGATGGCAAGTGGTCTTCTTATCATCTTAACTCTCCCCCAGCCACAGGTGGCAAGAGGCAAACATGCCCCTTAGCTGCCAACAGATGCGACTAAATGCTCAAATTAGATCCCCCTTCGCTCGGAAACGATAAAAATGACCCTGTGGAGGAAATTACACTGTGAGGCAAAAATGGAAAACAGTCCGCTGATGCACAACAATGTAGGAGGGACAGATATAAATTGTTCCAATCACAGCGTGGTGGAAGACTAATGAACAATGGGCTCAGGGAAGGAATGGGGAGAAAATAGCAAATTGCCGTTTGAATGAACTCAGGGCCCAATGGCCTGCGTCACAGATTGATTATTTGTCATTTCAGAGGAAATGTCCTTTAAAGGAAAGGGACTGGGTCGGCCCGACTCTGCTGTGCTGCAGTGGAGTGGAATGGCCTGCTCTAGGTGGCTTGGTATCTTCATTAATTTTCATTGGTTGGTTTTCCAATACATTGTTCTAATCATCCATTTTCTTTGCCCATATCACAGAGTTAGAAGCAGTAGAAGGGGCACTGGATTCCAATCATAGCTCTGATGCCTCTTATCTAAGTGACCTTGAACACATCACTTTACTTCCCTGGGCCTGTGTCCTCCTCGACAAAATGAAGGGGTTGTATAAATGGCTTCTGAGGTCCCTTTCAGTTCTCAATCTATGGTCCTTTGTATTTCCATGGGCAAGTTATTTTCTCTCTCTGGCCTCAGTTTCTCCATGTATAAATGAGTGGATTAGGGGCGGCTAGGTAGTGCAGTGAATAGAGCACCGGCCTTGGAGTCAGGAGGACCTGAGTTCAAATCTAACCTCAGACACAACACAAAACTACCCGTGTGACCTTGGGCAAGTCACTTGACCCCAGTTGCCCTGCCTTCCCCCTCCAAAAAGCAAAAAAAAAAAAAGATTTGTCAATCATTAGGGTAAATACAAAAATCATTTAAGGTATAGTTGCTGCCTTCATGGAGCTTCTAGTCTAATTTGGGGATGATACCCAAACACAGATAATGATAATAAACTGTATTACCTAATAAATGTATTAATTGTTATTATTCAGTTGCGTCCAACTTTGTGACCCCATTTGGGGTTTTCTTGGCAAAGATACTGGAGTGGTTTGCCATTTCTTTCTCCAGCTCATTTGACAGATGAGAAACTGAGGCAACCAGGGTAAAGTGACTTGCCCAGGGTCACACCCTCAGTGTCTGAGCCAGTGTTTGAATTCAGGAAGGTGAGTCTTTTTGACTTCAGGCCTGGCACTAAATCTACTTCAGTGTTACCTAGCTGCCCAACTATATTAGAGAGGTGTACAAATATACTTTGTGAGATCCAAGGGGGAAGGTTCTTACTAATCAGGGCAACAGGGAAAACTTGATGGAAGAAGTGACATATGAATTATCCTTTAAAGGTTAGACAGGAATTGAAGAGGGCTGAGGATATTCTAGGCACAGGAAGAGTGGTAAACAGAGGCACAGATGTATGAGAGCAGGGCATATCATAAGGGTAGAGAGTAGTCCAATTTCACTAGAATATCAAGCACATGGAGGGGACTAATCCAAGGTAAGAAAGGAAAGGAATGATTATGGCAGGTTGTAAAGGGCCTGAAATACTGGGCATAGAGTCCCACAATTTTAAAGTTGGGCTTCAAGACCCAGGCTATACATGTGAACAAGAAGCCCATCTACAACATACCCAACAAGTGGGTCATTCAGGCTTTACCCAAAAGGAAATCTATTACCTGTATTTCCCAATTTCTGCCCATTGTTCCTGGTTCTGCCCCCTAGGTCCAAGCAGAATAAGTTGAATCCATCCTCCATAGGACAGCTTGAAGACAGCTATCAAACCATCCCTAGGTCTTCTCTCCTCTGGGTTATACATCCCTAATTCCTTTTTTTTCCCCCAACTCTTTCAATGCATCATCATAGGACATAATCCCCAGGTCCTTCCCCATACTAGTTACCTTCCTCTGGATGTTCTCCAGTTCACCAATGACCTCCCTAAAATGTGACACCCAAAACTGTGACCCAATGCCCCCATAGTCCTGGACACTTATTCTTTTTTGTTTTGGGCCTGGGGTTCCATAGGCATAAGGAGCCTTCTCTAGAGTTTAAGGTCTTTGAGAATTGCCCAGAGCAGTGAGAGATTTACTGACTTGCCCAGCGTCACACAACCATTACATGTGAGAGGCTGGGCTTGACCCTACATTGTGCTGATCCTGAGGCCAGCTTGCCATCCATCACACCATGTTGCCTTGCTCTCTCAGACACTATGTGCTTCTTCATACTGCCCAGGATTGCATTAACCTGAACTTTACCCAGTTGACATTAGGGAACCATTGAAGGGTATGTACCAAAGGGTGAGTGAGACAGCCAGTTTTATGTGAATGAAAGGTTGTTTTGGCAGCAGTGTGAAGAATGAATTGGATTCATTATCTCTAATAATGTTACACTATCAAAATCAGCAGAGCATTTATTTTTTGGCATTGAAAACCAAGCTTTTCTTATTCTAAACTTGACAAAAAACAATTGAAAGTTTGGGTTTCATCTACTTGGGGGTTTTCCTCACCTTTTCTTTCACTGTGTTTTCCAGTGGGCAGCTTCCATCCTGGAGATATTTACAAAATATTCCTTCCACCAGGGCCATAGGACTTGGAGACCAGTTGAAATCCACCCATTCATCACTTCTGATGTGTCCAGGGAGAATGGAGTTAGCATATTGATGATTCCCTCGAGGCTACTGTTGTTCAGAAATTTCCAAAGTAGTAGAGAACCCTTTGCATGCTGAGAATATTACCTACCACCTATTCGTGTCAGATCAGTGGAGGGAAGAGAGACCCTTGTCACTGACTGACTGAGTTGTCAATCAGTATTACGTTGGTCGGCTGAATTCTCCCACACTATGAAATGAGACTCTCTGTGATAGCCCAATCAGACAAGCTGCTCAGTGCTTGAGAATTGACTCATGGGGTGCAAGAAATGACTACAAGTTGCTGACCTACAGGAGGAATCCTTTTTGTGCATAGGTTGGATTTGAGGGCTGCTAAGGTCCCTTCCAAATCTTAATATCTGCGCTTTTATGATTCTGTGACTTAAAGTGACAGAATGAGTGAGGGCTATTTACAAGGACTTGAAGGCACAAGTGTCAACCAGCTTATCCTTAGAGGGTGAGCACCGTCACTGCCAGTTGAGATAAGGACAGCACAATGGTCCTGTAGTTCATCCTGGACCCCAGCTTCCAGATTCTGGAGTATACAGTGGCCCCCTTAAGTCTGGGGATAGGAGCAGACAGTTTAGAACCCACTCCTTCCTTGAATGAACCCCAAACTGGGTTGAAAAGCACTGACACACTTGGCTCTTTGTTCAATGAGGCCAGCTAACTCCCACAAGGTGGAGTAGGGCCCAGCCTATGACCCTTCAAGGACCACACTGTTATCACTGCTTCCAGATGACAGCCTCCTTGGCTTGACTCTGTATGTAGCATCTTCAAAAAAGAGGAGAGACAGTAGCTGCAGAGAGTTGATTCCTGGGAAACAGAAACTTATATGGAAGAGCAAAACTTTAGACATGTTGTACATAATATCTACCACTTAAGAGGTAGAGTCAGTACAGGAGTTGGTCCTTTCAAGTTGATTCAAAGACTAATAATACAAACGCTGTCTTCCACAGGGGGACAATTAATGGGCCTCATGGGGAAAAAGCATGTGTTATGGAGAGAACGGGTATGGTTCAAGCCATGATCCAAGAGGGTGCCATGCCAGGGTCAAGCTTAGTGCTCTGGGTAAACCAATCCACAGGGATTTTAGAGACAGACTACTGTGTAGCATCAGTGCCAGAGTAGGAGATGGGGGACAGACAATATGGAGGGAGAGTGTTGTGAATGGTAGCTTATCTCAGGACAATTCTCTGCCAGAGACAATGTTTTAAAGCAGCGAGATGTTCCCCACATGCTACCTGCCCCCCCCCTCCCCCATTCAGCTGCAACTATAGTGTTATGGGCCTAGATTATCCAGTTGTGATATAACAGCCAACCACTTAATCAGTAAGCATTTATTAGGTGCTTGTTGTGTGCCAGGTCCTGTGCTAGAGATACGAAGACCAAATTGGAACTGTCCCTGCCCTCCAGGAGCTTAAATTCTGTCTAGGCAAAACATTTTTGCATATGAACAGAGAAAATCTGTACAAGGTAAATAAAGGGCAAGAACTCTACTTATTATTTTATTGGTAAAAGGAACTCCCAACTCCAAATCAAGTGAGCACTTTCTCTGCAGTTTATCATCTTCTAGTTACCTAGAACACCGAGAGGTTAAGGACCTCGCCAAGGTCACACAGGAAGAATGTGTCAGAGGTAGGACTCAAACCTGGGTCCTTCTGGCAACAAGGCTGGTTCTCTATTCACTGTGGCATGTTGCCTCTATCAGAGACATCCTACAAGGTCGTTTTGAGGATGATGGCAGGCACTGAGAGCTTGTGGGATGAGGATGTAGGAGATGATAGCTGACCTGAGTTTTGAAGGAAACTAGGGACTCGATGAGGTGGAGGTGACAAGGAAGTACATTTGAGGCATTAGGCAAAGGCATGGAGATGAGAGAGTATCATCTGTAAGGAACAGCAAGAAGGTCAGTGGAAAAAGCACTGGGTTTGAAGCTAGTAGTCCTGTATTTGAATCCAAGTTCTACTGGCTGTATGGCCTTGAACAAGTCATTGGACTTCTCTAGGCCTCAGTTTCCCCCTCTGTACCAGGAGGGGTACAGCAGATGATCTCTAAGGTTTCTTCCAGTTCTGACATTCATTGAATGTTCAACTCTGTAAATGAATGGACCATGAATTACCTATATGCATTCATATGTGCCTCAGTTTACTTTTGTTTCTCATGGAACATGACCAAGATGAGACGTCTGAGTTTTCTCAAGCAAGATTAGCTTTTACAGAAAGCAAGCTTGAGGCAATTGAAATGTTCTGTGTATGTGTTCTGCCACAAATATCTTCTCCTCTGAATGTTCTGAGACTAGATGTGTTTCCACAGAGAGCAAACCTATAGCATTGGGAATGTGTCTCCCACCACAAAAATCTTCTCCTTTGAGTATTATATAGTCCTGCTGCCTTTTTTTTCCTCCCTCACATACCCCTACACAGGTATACACAGGATCCTAGGGGATGGGTTAGGAGGAGAGGGCAGCAAACCTTTAAGATCAGTGTTATCTAACATTATGATGTGTTTAAGGAGGTTGGGGACTAAAAAAGGGCATCAGATTTAGCAACATTAAAGACTTCAGTAGAGGGAGAGAATGAGAAGTCAGATTTTGAGCAATTGTGTTGCTGTTCAGTCATTTTCAGTTGTGTCTGACTCTCTGTGACCCCATCTGTGGTTTTCCTGCCTTTATTCCTCCCTGTCTCCTAGAGTTGGAAGAGATCTTAGAGACTGACGAAGCTAGCTCCTTCACTATAAAGATGAAGAAAACAAGGCCCAGACAGGTGAAGTAACTTATTCAAAGCCACACTCATAGTGAAGGGGAGAGCCAGGATTTGAAGTGACTTCAAATCCAGAATTCTTTTCATTGCACCACATCATTTCCTTCACTGGCTTATTGAGTGCCTGCCTCTCAGTGGTAAGGTATCCCTCAAGGCTCTGCTTTATGGCAGCTAGGTGGCGCTGCAGTGGATAGAACACTAGGTGTGGAGTCAGGAAGATCTAAATTCAAATCCAGCCTCAAACACTAGCTGGGTGAACCTGGGCAAGTTGCTCAACCCTGTTTGCCTCAGTTTCCCCATCTGTAAAATGAACTGGAGAAGGAATAGCAAACCACTCCAGGATCTTTGCCAAGAAAACCCTAAATGGGATCACAAAGAGTCAGAACTGAAAAACGACTGAACAACAACAAAAAGCTCTGTCTTAGGCCTTCTCTTCTCTCCTGTCAATTCTAGCCTCACAATCCTTTTCCCATTCGTCCCTTCCTCTTCATCTTTTGCTGTTGCCACCTCAGCTCCTACTCTTAAAAACTCTGGCCTGAACTATTTATTGCAATAGCTTCCTAATTGCCTCGTGGGGGCTCTAGTCTATTGCTGAGGATATTTTATGCACTACAAGTGGCATTATTAAAACCATCATCCAAGACACATGACCAAAAAGAAGGGTATCTGCTCATGATGTAAGTGAGGAGAATAACAGATGGTCAGCCTCAGTGTTATATCCAAGAGAAGCAGAGGGAAGCCTCTGGCACGTTGATCCCCTAGCAAGATTTATGGAATGACAGGGTCAGAAATCACACATGATGAGAAGGTATGGAGGGGTCTTGATTTGGACCAGTAGAGGAAACATTCACATTGATCATCATGGATCTGTCGTAGTTTCAAAGTACAAGTTATTATATAGAAATACCATGTATTTTCCTCTCTATAATGCTTTCCAGGACTAAACAACTACAGTTCCACACATAGACACACACACACACACACACACACACACACAAACACACACACACAAATTTCCAGGAAGTTATGCCAAATGTAACGTACTTTGGATTAGTGTCCACTCAAAATCATAGGTGACAAGACTTACTGATTTTTTTTTCTTTCATTATGCCAACCAGGAAACACATTGATGTGAAGCAAATAGTGTAGCAAAGTGATAAGAAAGGTTTCCTTCATACATCATAGTGGTACACTCTTCCACAGCTTGCCACATCTCTAATACAAGAAGAGATGCATGCAGAGAACCTATGTGACCAGGTAACACACATGGCAGATTACACATATAGTATCAGATGGTAACATGGAGGTGAGAAGAAGTGATACAAGGACACTCTCAAGATCTCTTGGCTATCTATTGTGAGACATGGGAGATACTGGCCCAGGACTGCCCAGCATGGTGCGCCCACATCAGAGAAGGTGCTGTGCTCTATGAGCAAAGCAGAACTGCAGTAGCTCAAATGAAACACGACGCACACAAATTTAGAGACATCTCCACTCCAAATGTTTATGTGGACTAATTCTGCCTGACCTGTGGTGAAGCCTTCTGAACTCATATTGGTCTGATCAGCCACATCCAGACATGCTGTACATTGACCCCAACATAGTGATGTCATTTTGATATGAAGGACAAACAACAATAACACATGTGTCCAATAAATATGTGTGGCATAGGGAACTCATCTGTTATGCTCTTCCAGAAGGTAAAAATGACATTGTGGGATCTATACTATCGAAGTCTCCAGGACCAGATAGTCTGGTCCACTGCATAGCTCTTTCAGATTAAGGATGAATCTGTCAGTGGTCATCTCCTCCAAGAAACAGCATAGCCAAAGGAAGCACCTCCCACTAGGCAGCCCCCATCGACTCAAAAATTCCTGCAATTTCTTGAATTCTCAAGGTTTCCATCAGGACTAAAAACAAAAAACACTCATTTCTCAGTGGCCTGGGCTCATAAAAAAGAAACCCAAAACAAAAGCAGACTTGATGCTTGCTTAGGTAAGCACATGTTCTCACTGCCATGTACTTAAATTATAGCCACTGTGGTTGGGGGCAGGGGGCAATCCTCTCTCCCTCTCACTGGAATCCATGGAAGAACTGGTAGAGTCCCAGGTAACACACAGGAGACAGTGAAGCCTCCCTACAGAAGGTTATTAAGGGTAGTCCATCCTCCATGATGCCCAGCTTGATTGTGTTAATCCTCTTTGATACAAATCCCAGGTACAAGGACACTTGAGGGTCAGTCAGGAGCTATTGAATCATCCCACAACCAACATTCTTCAGCACTGAGCCAGGGCACACGTCTAACTCCATGGGAAATGTCCTAGTCCAGCAAATCAGGGAAGTGACCTTGATTATCTCATTATACCAGTAAGAGACATAAAGGTCACTAACTTGAAGAAGGGAGGCGTTTGGCCTGGGGGTCAGAATCCAGGATCTAGTAAGTCTTCCTAGAGGAGATAGCCTGGAGAGACTTTGAAGGCTAAGTAGAAATTGGCCAGGCAGAGTGAAATGGCATCTTAGATTGATGTGTGTTGGGTGGATGGTTTTGTTCAAATCTGGCTGCCTGTCTCTGAAAGAACAATTGTCATCTTATCCCCTGCAAGATCCCCTCAGGAGTTCTTCAATTTAAAGACAGACATGAGTGGGAGGGAGAAAGAAAGACAAATCATCTCTGGTGTCCCTAGTCCAAGATAGGATGCATTATGGTGCAGCTTTTTTATTCATTACTTGTGTGAAAATCACTTCAACTCTCTGGGCCTCAGTTTCCTCATCTGTAAAATTTAGGTTTTGGACTAGATAGATTCTAAGATCCCTTTTAGTTCTAAATCTATGATCCTATAAGTCAAGGCTCAGAAGTCAGAGGTGGAGAGTAAATCAGGATATTTTAATGGATCAAAGGCAGTCTGGTGCCTGGCATCCAGGATGAAAAGATGGCCTTGGGGGTCTGGAAGACCTGGGCATAATTCCTGTCTCTGACAACTGCTGGCTATGTGATCCCTGACAAGATAACCTCGCAGTGCCCTAGGTAACTATAGGACTGCATATCGGCCTTATTGGAGGGAGTTTCCCTACTAGGGGTTCCTTAAATCAATGAAATCGCAAGTTTGATTTTTTTAAAATAAGACAATATAGAGGAAACCTAAGTTTCCTTACTCCCCAGATGGTGGGAAGTAGAGTAGTAAGGAGACAAATCTTTTACCTTCTTAGACTCATGGAACTCAGAAGGGACCTTGGAGATTAGTGATTCCATTAGAATGTAAACATCTTGAGGTAAGATATGTTTCACTTTTGTCCTCTTAACTCCAAGCTCTTAACACAGTACCTGGGAAATGTTGTTCAATCATTTCTGTCTTGTCTGGTTCTTCATGACCCCGTTTGAGATTTTCTTGGCAAAGATACAACTCAAGAAACTGAGGCAAATAGGATAAAGTGACTTGCCCAGGGTCACACAGGTAGTAAATATCTGAGGCCAGATTTGAGCTCAAGTCTTTCTGACCACAGGTCTGGTATTCTATCCACTGCAGCGCCACCTGGCTGCCCCACCTGGGAAATAGTAGAGGCTTAACGAATATCTTAGGGGTAGCTAGGTGGCACAGTGGATATGGATATTGGATATTCTAAGCACTGGACTTGGAATCAGGAAGATTCATCTTTAAGAGTTCAAATCTGGCCTCATACACTAGCCGTGTGACCCCAGAGAAGTCACTTAATCCTGTTTGTCTCAGTTTCCTCATCTGGAAAATGAGCTGGAGAAGGAAATGGCAAACCACTGCAGTATCTCTGCCAAGAAAATCCCAAATGGGAAGAGTTGGACATGACTGAACAACAACAAAAATGAATACTTGTTGGTTGATTGATAGTCAAAAGCCCTTATTTTATAGAGAAAGACATCAAAGACCAGAGAGTTTAGGGTATGTTGATTAAGGTTACACAGCTAACCAATGGCAGAACTGGAATTAGAATCCAGGTCTACTGACTGGCAGCTCGTTGTTCTCCTTTGCATGATATAAAGTAAGACTTTAGAATTAGGGGACTATTCAGTCCTTAAAACCCAGTCTTTGTGAACCTAGATGGTATCAGCCAATTCTACTCTGGATCCACAGGACCCCAACCCCACAAGTGGAGCAGGGAAGACAGCTCTTCATCAACCCTTGATAGGGTTTTGCCTTGATCTGCCCAATGCTTCACTAACTGGCTGGACTGGTTTTTTCTGGCTTATTTTGTCACCATGCTCACACACAGCCTCCCTGTTCTAATAGGTTCCTTGGGTGGCACAGGGAGGACTTGTCTGCCAGGCTAGTTCCTTCCCACGCTGCTGAGTCACTGGGTCACAGGGAAGCAAGCATGGAGGATGCCAGACACTGCCACCCCCTATCAGCCCAGCAGGAAGTATACCCTAGGAAATCACTCCATCAAGCCTCATCCCCAAGAAAAATATGAGAACATAATGAGGTTACAATTACAACAACCTGGTAGAAAAACAGCCAAAAATAAAAATTAAAAAATAAAATTAAAAAAAGCAACACCCACAGAACATATGCACTTAGCCCAGTGGCATTCTCAAGGCCAAACAATGGTTACGTTGCAGACACAATCCAGGAATGGAGTCAGCCACAATGGGCCACCACAAAAAGCCTTTGGGAAGAGTCAGCTACTGGCTACCTAACCCTCAGCAAATAAGAAGCAGGAACAGCACCGAGAAGGGGGTTTGCTGGTCTTCACCCCCACTATCATGGCTTTAGATTTCTATCACATGCCCACCCTTTGGTCACATCCTGGAGGATAGCCATCATCTTTCCACTGGAGATCTCCATTCCGGTACCACTCTGGTAAGCCTTGAAAAGAAGCCGGAACAGAGCTCCAGAGAAATTTCAAGATTCTTTGCCAGGAAGAGATGCAGTCATGGTATCTCTAGCCTGTTGCTTTCCAAGGCAAATGTCAGGCTGTGTGTTCCCTGGTGAGGTAGTACTGTCTCAGTCACATTTCGTATTCCAAATCATCAACTTGGCCTCATCTTGCTATTTTCTCTGCATGTCTACAAAACCCAAGGAGAACAGCAAATGGTGTTGTGGAACCAACCCACGGATGCGGACGTTTTACGGGGTGTCACACACTGAAGGCTAATAGTTTCCAGGATTCAACAGAATCCAGATGGATAGTGGCGATAAATTACAAAGAAAACATTTCTGAGTGCTGGCCCCCGTCTCAGCCTCCACCCCCTCCCCTGAAAGGTAGTAAGAAATAAATAGGCTGCTGTAAAAAATAACATTGCTTCCTGAAAATGAAATGAGTGCTAGAAACCCAGACACAGAAAGCCACCATGCAGGGCCTGACAAAAAGAACCCAGAATACAAAGGAATGTTGGGGGGAGGGAGGAATTTATGTAAATAAAAGCAAGCAAACCACTAAGATTTTAGGTATCTGAAGTGAGTTAAAGCTCTACCCATCCATGTACCGCACCAAATATCTTCTCATAGAATCAGAGAATGTCAAAGCTGGAAGCATCTTTAGAATAGAGAAGAGAAAATGTTAGAACTGGGAGAGATCATATCATCATAAACATGTATATAGTCCTTTTAAGGTTTCCAAAGTGCTTTTCATAAATTATCTCATTTGATTTTCTTAGCAACCTTGTGAGGTTTGAGACTATTATTTTCCACATCTTACAAATAAGAAACAGAAGCTAGAAGAGATGAAATGATTTTCCCATGGCTAGTAAGTATCTGAAGCATGAATTGGTCATAGAACCATAGAATGTCGGAGCTGGAAGAGACCTTAGAACCCAAGATGTCAGAGCTGGGAGGTTCCTTAGAACAGAGGACAGAGAGTGTGAGGGACGCCCTCTATGTATACTTGGTTTGGCCTAGCTGCCCTTCTATCTCCATCTTCATTAGTACTATTCCTATTTCCTCATATAGGACACCAGAATCTGGGATGTTAGTACTACTGTATTCAAATACAGTGGTTCCACAGTTGTTTAGAAAGTAAAAGGTGGAATCAAAAGTTCATTACAGACATGCTGACCAGTCTATTTTTTTTTTGTCAATTGCTTCTTTCTAATTTCAACTTTAAAAGCTTTTTTGATGACCTGGCTTAATTGGCTCTCATACCAAGTTTTCCTCAAATTCTTTTTCCCCCTTACTGATCAGTGACTCTGATCATGAGTGTCAACTAATCCCCCTCTCTGAAGTTTTAGAAATTCCCTTATATCTTAAAGGAGTATTACCCCTAACTTCCATGCCTTTTTCCTCAAAAAGGAGATCAAGTATTTCCTCACTGAGGCTTCTAGGCTCTTTTGGTCTCCTTGTTGTATCAATTACTTTACATCAACTAAACTTATGGTGTTGGTACATGTTAATAGGTTTTTTTCCTTTATCCAGTTCCCGTTTATGCATTTATCTTTTGGTGTTTTAGTTTCATTGTCTGAATGGGCCAAGTTGAAATTATCATAATTGTACGCTATATCTTCTCATCTTTATCCTTTCTAATTCAGTGTTGGCTTTGACATTTCCTCTAACTAGTCAATGATTCGACTTCATATAGACAGCTGATTCAGAAATTACTCCCACATTAATAGCTGCTTCCTGCCTGTTGAGATAATTTAATTTTTTGTGATGTTCCGTACTCACCATGCCCAGTAGTATGTGAATCACTTCTTAAAGAAAGTATTCATGTAAAATAAGTGTGAGACTTCTGGGGAGTTGGCAAATTTTTCACCTCTTTCATTTTTTCAAACAGAACAGTATTTTGTAAAACATTTTTCACCATCCTCCCTTTTGTCTACCTTTTCACCAAAGTTGCTGATATTTAGCTCTGTGTTGACTTAGTCTGGAGAATTTAAAGGCCTTTTCAATCTGACTCCAGCTGACCTTTCCAGGTTTAATGCACATTCCTCCCCTTCACCTCGTCAACTTTGCAGACAAATTGGCTTACTTGCCATTACCTGAACTATGCATTTTATCTTCTGCCCTATATGGCTACATATGGGCTATGCCCAGTAGCTGAAATGTACTGTCCCAGAATCTCTAGCTTCCTTCAAAGCTCAGCTCAAGGGACCCCTGCTACACAAGGCCTTTTCTTATTATCCTGGTAGCCACCACTTTCTCCTTCATCAAATAAGCACATATTCACTTACTTCTTTACATGTTGCATGCCTCAATAGAACATAAGCATCTCGAGGACCAGGACTGCTTTTCATTTTGCCTCTGTCTCCCTAGCACCTAATATGATGCCTTGTATATAACAGGTGCTTATTAAGTGCTTGTTGAATTGGACTGAAGGATTTTTCTCATCTTTAAAGCATTACTCTACTACACTTTCATCCTTTCCAGTAGGCATGGGCACATAAACTATTATTGCCTTCATGGAAGTCTTCTTGCATACTCCTCTGTTGAGCACTATGAGGCAAGATGACCAAGTATCCCCTGAAATGATGCTTCTTGTTGCCTTTGGCCTCACAATGAAGCCAACTCCTTATCATAGTATCTGGCACACTATAGGCACTTAATAAATGCTTGTCGCCTTGACTTGAACTCTGCCAACTCAGTTCCCTCTCTGTCCAAGAACCTGTGAACCATTCTTCCTTCCATTTGGCTACCATCTTTTGGTTACACTTGTAAGAAGAATGTCAATAATGATATGTTTCAAGCTCCCCAGTTGCATGTCAGTTTGTTGGTCATCGGTAGCTGACATTTAGACAATCTCAGATTTAGAGTAACAGCAGTAAAACTAATGTTTATAGATGGTCTAAAAGCTGTGCTTTTTAGGACCCTACCCATTCACATGGCTTCTCTACATAGAAAGGGATTACACAGGAAAGAGGGCCATTTTGTATTTTTCTTCATTTCATGAGTGGCGGTGGTCAAAGAATCCATGAGCTAGTGGCCAGCTTATTGGTGATGTACCTACCTAGGCGGGTCCTCAGACAGCAGACAGTGTGTCACCAGGAACATCCTCAAAGCCTTTCTAGTTTGGAAGAAAACACCAGAGTTTGTTCCCTGCTTTTATGTTTGATCTTCCTCCATTAGAATATAAACTCCTGGAGGGCAGAGACTATCTTCCTTTTTGCTTGTATTTCTATTCCCAGCACTTAACACAGTGCCTGGCCCAGAAGAAATGCTTAATAAATACCTGTTGATTTGATTTGAACCTGCTGGTATAGGCTTTGAGAACCCCAATTACTTCCATGTCGTGATGAAATATTGGATTAAGACCTTGGGAGGGAAAGGAGCTTTTAAAATATATCAAATAGAATGTCAGATCTGTAAGGGATGCTAGAATCTAGAATTTTGCATCTGAAATGGCCCTTATTGCACAGAGCATAGAATTTTAGAACTGAAAGTGATCTTAAATCATAACTTTAGAATGTCAAACCTGGAAGGGAATTTAGAAGATAAACTGTCAGAAATGGAAGAAGCATAGAACATAGAATGTTCAAGTCAAAAGGTACCATAGAATCTAGAATGCTGCAGCTACAACAGTCTTTAGAACATAGAATGTCACGGATTGGAAAGGAGGGATCTTGCAACATAAAATGTCAGAGCTGGAAGGAAATTTAGAACCTAAAATGTCAAAGCTGGCAAGAGGCTTTGAAACACAGCATATTTGAACTAGAAGGGTCCATACAGAGCATCTACTTCAATCCCCTCTCTCTAAAAGTCAAAAGGTAAGACCTAGAGAGAGGTAACTTTGTCACAGTCAAAAAGCTAGAGGCAAAAACCTGGTTCCTCTGATTTCCAGTCCAATGCCCTTTTTACTACCCAAACAGATGCCTCTGTTTCATATTTCTGTGAGACATTTTTCACTGTGCTGACCTTTTATCTCATTTCTATGTGCAAAAGACATCTAACAACAAAACCAACATTTATTTTTTCCTATTTAACTTGTCTGTCTTTTTTACATCAATATCTGGATAGAGCTGAGGGCCAACAGGGTCCAGATGATATTGTGGCTCACTATTACTATGTGATCACATTTCCCTCTATTAAAATGTAACAAGAGCACTCTGAATCCACCCTGAGAAGTCTTACTATTTTCTGAGGTTCAGGGTAACATGTTTAGGGAAATAAATCTATAAAATGTGGCCCAAGCTCCAATCAGTGCAACACTCGATGCACAAATTATGTCAGAGCCACAAATCAAATAGCAAAGTATTTAATTAAGACAGAATAGCAAGACAAGACAGAAAAAAAAATATCTGGGCAATAGAATTCTTCTTACGGCCCTCTCCCCCACATAAAAATGTATATAATCTCCTATACCTCCTTAGATAGTAGATGAAGGAAAATCAGAGAAAATTTACATAGGAGTAAGAAAACTATATTCCTGTGCAAAGACAGATGAAATAAAGAAAATGTCCATTGTTTCCCTAGTCTGTAAGCAAGCTCTCTATGCCTGATGCGTAGATCTAATGCAATTCCTTAGGGCCAGATTCATCTCAGCTCTGTCTCCACCCTCTGGAGTTCCTGTGCATTGCAGCCTCTGTAACCTGAATTAGCTGAGTGTAGGTTGCAGCACCAACATGCTCTGCTCAGTAGACTGTATCCCATGCCATCATCAATGGCTCTCTAGGATAAAATATAAACACAGTCTGTCATTTAAAGTCCACCACAATCTGTCTCCCATTTACCTTTCTGGTTATATTACTCCCATTGAGGTACTCTGCATTACAGTCAAATTGGCCTGCTGGTTATTCTATGTGCATGGGATTTCATCCTTTGCTTTCATATGTCTGACTAGGTGGTACCTCATGGCTGGAATTGACTTCTTCATCTCTTTCCTTAAAAGCTCTAAACTTCCTTCAAAGTACAGGTTAGATGCTACCTTCCACACAAGGCCTTTCCTGATCCCTCAGTTATAATTCCTTTCCTTCCTTGAAATAACTCTTCATAACTTTGCACATTCTTTGTATTGTATGTATATGTGTGCATATATATATATGTATGTATATATATGTGTGTGTGTATACGTATATGTATATGTATATGTGTTTTTGTATACATATATATGCATACATATATGTTATATTCCCTGCTAGAATATTAGGTTTTTGGGGGCAGGGACTGTTCAATTTTTGTACTTGTATCTCTAGTACATCACACAGTGCCTGTCACATAGTTGAATTGAATGAATTTGAATCCCACTGCTCTAGCTTGGCTTTCCACATGCAGAAGGTCTAGTAACACCTCCAGGAACTCTTTAGACAATGTGCCCAGCTATCTCTCCATGGAGCTCTCTACCTACTTAATTCCATTTCTCCTTTCTAGTTAATACCCCCTGATGTATTCCCTTGCCCAAGCTCAAGTTCCATGGGATTCTGATTCTTTGAGTCTTTCTCCAAATAATACAAGTTCCCTTACCTATCCATTCTGGATACTTGAAGTCATTCCAGAGAGCTCCATTATGGGCAAAAGCAATCCTTGGCCATATCACGAAAATAAAGTCTCTCCATACAAGTCCCCTTAACTGCCTCATAGAGGGAATCTTGGTTTCTGGAAGGGTGTGTCCACAAGTACAAGTTTTGGAAGATCCTAGCAAGCTGGCAAGACTTTAATAACATGTCCTCTATTCACCTTAAATACCAGTTTGGCTAAATGTGATGATTCTCATCACTAGGAGACTGGCCAACAGGGGAAGTATTTGACTGGCAAAGCTACTCAGTAACTAGGGATAGGGGAAAGAGTGGTAGATGGTGAACCAACAATCTGGAATAAAATCTTCGTTCTGCTATTGGCTGTGTGACTTTGTGTCTTTACTCCTCTGAGTTTCAGGTTTCTAATCTGCAAAATGAGGATAATACTATTTCCATCTTCACCCTACCAATAAAAAAGGATTAGGGGTCAAAAATATCAACAGTTTTCAAAAGAATTGCGAACTATTTACAACCGTTTGAAAGAATGTCCCAAATCACTAATAATGAGAGAAATTTAAATCAAACAACTCTGAGATTTTACCTCACACCCAGTAAATTTGCAAAAATGACAAGAGAGGGGAATAGTCAATGTTCAAGGGGTTGACAGGTACACTGATGCATTGTGGGTAGACCTCTGAATTAGACATACTTTGGAAAACAATTTGGAATCATCCTAATAAAATGGTTAAAATGTCTATACCCTTTGTCCCAGAGATTCCACTGCTAGGTATATGCCCCAAGGAGGTCACTGACAGAAAGAAAAGTTTCATATACACCATGTTATTTATAGAATCACTTTTCATGATAGCAAAAAATGGAAAACAAAGTAGATGTCCATCAATCCGAGGAATGGCTAAAAGATTCTAGTATATGAAATGTACTATTACTATCCTGTAAGCAATGGAGAATGATATGAAAACAGAAGCATGGAAAGAGCTGCATGAACTGATGCAAAGTGAAGTAAACAGAGCCAAGAAAACAACAACATCAATGGAAAGAACGACCATAAAACTTTTTTTAAAATGCATTTTGAAGAATTACAAAGAATAAGTTTGGCCCCAAAGAAGAGATACGAGAAGAAACCTCTTTCCACTTCCTTACAGAAGGTAGGAAGAGGACATATGTGTGCAACATTACCTATATTGTGAATTTTTTTAACTGATTAATTTTGCTGTTTTTTTCTTCCTTTTTTTTCTAAAAAAACAAAACTACAAATGTTATAAAGGATGGCTCTGTAGGAAGGAAGCAGGAGAAAGATATTGGTGGAAATTTAGTACCCCCTGATGTACTCCCTTGCCCAAGCTCAAGTTCTATGGGATTCTGATTCTTTGAGCCCTTCTCCAAATAATACAAGTTCCCTTACCTATCCATTCTGGATACTTGAAGTCATTACAGAGAGAATTTATTAAAAATATATTTTCAAAAATAGGCCAGGCCTAGTGGCACATGGCTGTAATCCCTGCTACTGCGGGAGACTAAGACTGTTGGATTTCTTAAATTGAAGAGATCTGATTGCAACAGGGATAAAATTGATCTGCTGCCCACACTAAGTTCAACACTAACTTGGTTGAGCCCTCAGGAGCAGAGGGCCACTAGGCTGCCTAAGGAGAGGTGAACTGGTCAGAAAAAAGAAGCTGATTAAAGTTCCATATTGATCTGCAGTAGGACTGGGCCCATGAATGGCAGCTGCACTGTCAACTTGAGCTAGAGAAAAACAAGACCATAACAAAAGGACTTGCATTCCCTACTACACAGGGTTCTTGTGAGGAGAGTACTTTGTAAAGTTTAAAGCACTGTGGAAACGGGAGTTGTTAATGCCACAAATTACTAGATTGGGCAAGTTTGCTTTTGTTATATGGCTTCCGACTGACAACTTTCTTCCATGAGCTATCCCATCTAGAAAACACTCTGTTGGGGGGGGGGGGCGTGAAAGTTATGGAAGGGGTGGAACTGGAAACAGTTTATTAAGGGCAGGCTTTTGGCTTTCAAGGGTCTGCTTCAATATCTCCTGAGAAGCTTTCTCCTTTGTTTGAATCTCTTCTAGTCTTGCCAACAGAGCTGGGCTTTTGGAGGACAGCCATCATTTAATGAGAGAGAAACATGATTCCTGGGGCCTCAAGCATCTGGGGGAGGGGAGAGGTGTAGGAAGGAAAGGAGGAGGAAGCTTTCAGGTCAAGGAGAGGGTTCAGTGAAAATAATGTGAGGCTTATTCAGGTCTCACAGAAATGTGGAGTTTGGGAAGGAAAAGAAGGGAAAGATAGCAGGAAGAGAAGGACTTCTATGAAAAAGTCTTTGATCACCTTTAACATATTGTAAACCATGTGTATAGATTTAGGAAGCTGAGAGAGTGGAGCAAACAGCTCTCAATGTTATAAAATATAGGTTTTGCCTCACATGGTTATTGCCAGGAAGGTACTGAGAAATGTCAGTGCTACAGAAATATGGTGATGACAGCTATGGTGCTGGTGGCTCTAGTCATGTTGGATATGGTGATGGTAACAGGCAACATGCCACAGTAGATAGAAGACCAACCCTGAAACCAGGAGCTCTAATTACTACCTTTGTTACCTTGAGCAAGTCACTTAAGATCTCTGGGCCTCAGCTTCTTTGTTTCTAAAATCAAGGTTTTTAGTCATTTCATTTGTGACCAACTCTCTGTGACCCCATTTGGGATTTTCTTGGCAAAGATCCTGGAGTGGTTTGCCATTTCCTTCTTCAGCTCATTTTACAGATGAGGAAACTGAGTGAAGTGACTTGCTCAGGGTCATGCAGCTAGGAAGTGTCTGAGGTCAGATTTGAACTCATGAAGATGAGTCTTCCTGATTCAAAGCCCAGTGCCTTCTCTACTGCACCACCTAGCTGCCCTAAGTAACTTCTAGTTCTAAATCTATGATCCTGTAACCTCTAGAGAAGAACCCACTGTCTCCTCCCAATTTATGCAGCTCTAATTGTTACAAAGTCCTTCCTTAAATCAAACCTAAATCACCCTGCTTGCAACTTTCACCCATTGCTTCTAGCTCTGTCTAATGGAGCCAAGGAAAACAAGGCTAATCCTTCTTCCGCATGACAGCCCTTCAAATAATAGAACACATGCTCCCTTGAGTCTTCTCTTCCCTAAGCTAAGCACTCCTAGTTCCTTTAACTGATCTACATAAGACATGGTCTTAAGGTTCTTCACCATTTTGATCATCCACCTCTGGATATTTGTCAATGTCCTTTCTAAAAAGAGATGCCCAGGACTGAATATATTAGTCTTGGTAGGGCCTCACCTGGACAAAGTACACAGGGACTGTCACATTTTCAGTCCTAGATACACTACCTCAGTCATCCAGCCTATTAGGTGTCCCTCCCAGATTTGGATCATCTAAAATTTGATAAGCATGCTATTTACACCTTTGTCTAAGTCATTGATAAAAATGTTACATAGCACATGTCCAAGACAAGATCTCTGGGGCACTCCACTAGAGACCTCCTTTCAAGATGCTATTAAACGATGAATAACTATTCTCTGGGCCCAACAATTTAGCCAGTTCCAAATCCTCCTAACTATACCATTGACTAGTCCACATCTCTCTGTCTTTTCCCCAAGAATAGCAATAAAAGACTTTATCAAATACTTTTCTAAGATTGAAGTAAGCCTGAGCTACGATATTCTCCTGACCTACTAGTATCAAAACCCTGTCTAAAATGAAAACAAACTAATCTGGTCATGACTTGTTACTAATGAAACCGTGAAAGCTGTTTGCAATCACTACTTCTTTTTCTGGATCTTCACTAACTATCCCTTTAAGAATATCATCTTTAAACACCAGCCCTAGAGTCAGGAGGATCTGAGTTCAAATCTGGCCTCAGAAACTTAACACAAAAAACTAGCCGTATGACCTTGGGCAAGTCACTTAACCGCAATTGTCCTACCTTCCCCCCTCCAAAAAAAAAGGTAAAAAAAAAAAAAGAATATCATCTCCAATTTTGCAGGACCAGAAGTAAAGCTAATTGACTTCAAGTTTGCAGGTTCTGTTTTCTTCCTTTTTCTGAAAGCCAAAACATTTCTCCTTCTTCAGTCCTGATGCAGCTTACCCTTTCTCCATAATCTTTCAAAGACCTCTAACAGTGGCTCAGTAGTCAGTCACAGCTGCCAGTTGTTTTGGTCCCCAGGGATGGAGTTTGATGACATGGAGACAGCTGGGGACTCTTACTTATCTCCCTGCTTATCTTGAGTTTCAACTCTCTATTAGCTATTTTTTTGTTTTGTTCTTCCCAATCCAAAGATTATTAAATAAACTTTGACAAATAATAATAATGATAGCATAAGGTTTGCAAGGCACTTTACATACAAACACTCATCTCTTTTGGTTCACTTAATAATCCTGTGAGTTAGGTGTGATTATCATCCCCATTTTACAGAGGAGGAAATAGAGGTTAAATGACTTGCCCAGGGTCACATGGCTATTAAGTATTCAAGATAGGATGTCAACTCAAGACTTCCTGACCTCAGGTCTAACACTCTATCTTCTGTACCACCTAGAAGCAAAGCAAGTATAAGGGTAAAGGTAGGGTGTGGACTAAACCTATGATTTCATCAATGAGAGGAATTCTCAGGTGAGGAAACTCCCTCTTACTAATGCAGGTTGGCAATTTCTCTTCATCTTAGAGTCTTAGTTACCTAGGGTACTTAGAGGTTCAGTGACTTGCCCAGGATCATACAGAGAGTATGTTTTCATGTATGTTATCTTGTACCCAGATCTTTCTGGTTCTGAGGCCAGCTCTCTATCCTCTCTCTCTCTCTTAGCCAAGAGAGCAGATGCTAAACAGGAGCTGAGTAGTTCTGCTTTCTGTATGTCATCCCAGAAATTGATAAATCATCATCCCATCCATGCCAAGCAATAGTCCTCTCTTCTTTCATTCTTCTCTTTCTCCCAATATAGTTTTTAAAAAACAAACAACAATCCTTTTGTTGTCTTTATACTTTCCTTAGCAGTCTCAGCTTATTCTGAATCTGAAAATGCTTGACACTATTCTTACAAGCCACGCCACACTTTGTGTTCATTACACCATTGTGTGACCTTGCTACCACCTTCTTCATGTAGCTTTTTCAAACTGAAGTTTGTTCATTCTTTCCCTCCTCATCAGAAGTGTTTCTCTTTATGCCTTCAGAATTTCATTCTTGGGCCCTTCCCATCTCTACTGGGTCTACTTCTCTTATACAATTTGAGGCACGGGATCCTCTCTACTCTTTGTCTAAAACCTTATAAATCTGCTCTCTCCAAATCTAGGGTGTATACCAGAATATCCCCCTAATTCTCTACCATACATTCTAAAATGAACATTTCTCACTCCACTTCCAAGGTTCTTACTACTGCTATCCCAGCAATAAGCTCCTCTTTTGGTGAGAATTAAGTCCTGAAGAATAATTCCCATCACTGTTTCCTACACCTTTCGAATGATGAAACTATCATTGAGTCAAGAACTTACAGGTACTATGCTTTTAAGAGAGAGACAGAGAGGGAGGGAGGGAGAGAGCTTTAGCAAATGTGTAGACAAATGAATCTCTCCATTACTGGTATCTCATATCTCTGTGCCAAACTTGTCATCTCTTTCCTCAACTCTTCATCAATTTCTTCCCTCTGTCCAGGTCTTCTGTAGCATTCTTAGATCATGATATTACTTCTATCTCTTCCTGTATTTATCTTCACCCAAATGTTTTCCACCATGCTTTGCCACCAAGTTTCCTGGCCTTCCTCATATAAGCGTATCTTTTAAATTTTTTTCATCCTTAATTTAATCACCAGACAAAATGAGCATTTCCATAAACAAAGTAGAACAGAAAAAGAGAATTGTACATGGAACTGTGAATCTTTATTATATACTGCTTGATGTTCTATTTTAAAAGTATATAACAAATTCAATATGTAACTTTCAAAGCTGTCTTATTTGGCTATGTTTCCTTTTGGTCTTTCTTCTGTACATTTCTCTTATTTTTGCTTTTTTTTTGAAGGGGGGAGGGCAGGGCAATTGGGGTTAAGTGACTTACCCAAGATCCCACAGCTAGTAAGTGTTATATGTCTGAAGCAGGATTTGAACTCAGGTCCTCCTAACTCCAGGGCTGGTACTCTATTCACTATGCCACCTAGCCACCCCTGTACATTTCTTTTGAAATGATGACCATATCTGCCTAATGCACAATGCTATTCTACCCCCCCAATACCCCTCCAAAACCTCCCCTTTGTTCACCTATCCCATTCCCCCTGAAAGGTGTATCCTTCTAGAAAAATATTCAGCTTTCTCCTTCTTTTGCTTTTCATTTTATAGACCTATGATTTTGTTGGCACAGGGCACTGCTGATGAGGAAACTCCCTCTATCTATGCAGGTTGGCATCTTTTCTGTAATTTATAGCCTCAGAGAGGTGCCTAGGTCATTAGAGGGTTAATTGACTTGCCCAAGGTTATAGAGCCAGTATGTGTTAGATGTGAACCTAGGTCTTCCTGACTTTGAAGTCAGGCCAGCTTGCTGTCTGCTGCACCATGTTGCCTCTTCAATGATACATTTTTTCTTTTTCTATTTATTTATCTCTTTATTCTTTACAAAATACTTTCATATATTATATCTCATTTCATCACCACAGGAGTTTTATTATTAAAAAACTTGGAATACATACACACACATATACATATATACACATATAGGGAAGTGTGTGTGTGTGTGTGTGTCTGTGTGTGTGTGTGTGTGTGTACGTACACAGGTGTGTGTATCACCTAGGTGGTGCTGCAGTAGACAGAGTGCCAGACCTAAAGTCAAGAAGACTCATCTTCTTGAGTTCGAATCTGGCCTCAGACACTTAGTAGCTGTGTGGCCCTGGGCAAGTCATTTAACCTTGTTTGCCTCAGATTCCTCATCTGTAAAAGGAGCTCGAGAAGGAAATGGCAAAACACTCCAGTATCTTTACCAAGAAAATCCCCAAATGGTGTCATGAAGAGTCAGACGTGACTGAACAACAACAACCCCTTAGTTGATAATCTCTTTCTTGACAACACCTGTGGATTCCAGCAAATTACTTTCTCCTCTGAGGGTCCAGTTCCTTCCTCTCTGGAAAGAGCCTTCTACATAATACTTACCTCCAAGTATTTAGCTGTCCTACTTTTGTGTTAAAATAGCCAACCTCCTGACACTAGTCAAGATCCCTTACTGCCTCTTGAAATCCTCTCTTCTTCATTTTTACCTTGGAGCCTTTCTTCTCTTCTTTTGAGAAATACTCCATTCTCTTTGATAACCTGGGGTATGGAGAGGGGCTCTTTGAACCCCTTTACTATCTCTTCTAAGAAAGAGACCAGGTTACACTTGGAGTATAGATACCAGTGTCATAGCCATGGAAAAAAGACAAACATTAAATGCTCTATATAGGTCACTACAAAACTCTTTTTCCTCTTCTCCAAGCTTATTAGAAGCAATACCTTCAGTCCTTTGTCATGCTTGCTAAGAACTCTTTTGAAATAACTGTACTGCATAGGAATTGAACCTATGACCTTTGAGCATTAGCATCACGCTCTAATCAACTCTGCTAATTGGCCTTATTAATAATACTCTTAATAGGGAACTCTTTGCAGAATAACCCAAAGAAATGAATCACTAGTAGTAGAGTTTCAGTTACTCTGATGAGTAAAAAGTACATTGCCCTGGGAACTAGAAAATGTGGGTTCTAGACCTATTTCTGCTACTATGACCTTAGGTGAGTTCCTTTCTCTACTGGAGTCTTAGTTTTGTCATCTGTGAAATGAGGGAAGGTGGACTGGCCCTTCCAATTCTGACATCCTATGATTCTAACTTCAGAAAGGAATCACTTATCTGGCTCCTTGCTCAGTTTTTCCATATTTGATTCCATACAGGTATGATGAGTTCACTGAAAAGTCAGTTCTCAAGACAAAAGTCGATAGCCACCCCAAAATACCCATGGAATAGGACTCTAAACCAATCCTAGAACTCCAAAACGCACACAAAGATACTTCCCACTAAAGTCAGCTCGGCTATGAGGAACCATATCAGCACTGCGAAACCAGCTTGGGCTGAAGCCGCTGCTGAGCCCCAGGGGCAGCCAGACAAGAGGAGCGGTGAGCGGATTAGCGGCAGCTGCGAGCGTTTAGAACTAGGTCACTGGGGCTTGCCAAGTTGGGAGGGAGGAGCAGTCTGGCCAAAAGGCCTCCAGAGCAGAAAAGTGAAAGGCAGAGGTTTTGCACCCGCCTCTGCGTTGCAGCTTCCTGCCCGTGGCCTGCAGACAGCAGGGGGACTGAGTGATTGTTCTGAGGCCAGTGCTCTCGCGTTGAGTGGCC